>OX352772.1:121953566-122326066 GCA_947095535.1 Poecilobothrus nobilitatus
ATTGAGTATATAATTCAGAATAAACTGATGGTCAAACGCCTGTCCATTGTGAGCAATTATCACAATCTTTCTGAATTCCTTTCTTAATTTTAAAATAAATTCCATGAAATCCTCTATCACATTTTTCGTTTTAAAAATTCTTTCTCTTAAATTACAATTTTGATAGAAGTATAGAGAATCAATGTTTATACATTTAAAGCAGCGACAACAACAACAACAACCATTTTTCAAATTGATCGATATAACAATAATTTTTGTACCTCGCATAATTAACTTTGGTTCAAGTACAGCTTTATTAAGTATATAACTCAGAATAAACTGATGGTCAAACGCCTGTCCATTATGAGCAATTATGACAATCTTTCTGAATTCCTTTCTTAATTTTAAAACAAATTCCATGAAATCCTCTATCACATTTTTCGTTTTAAAAATTCTTTCTCTTAAATTACTATTTTGATAGAAGTATAGAGAATCAATGTTTATACATTTAAAGCAACAACAACAACAACAACAACTACCATTTTAAAGCATCTCAGTTGAGCCACACATAAACTTGGAACATGTTCTTTTATTTTTGTGGAGTTAATTTCGTCTTCTCTTGTTTCTAAATCATAAAATACGTAAATGCAGTCTAAAAAATTTACATTTCATAATTCCTTTTTGTTTAAGCCTATAGCCTCTCAAAGGTGGAATTCACTAATAAAGTGACTAATGATGCTTTGGATTCAAAATAAAATACATCATCTAATAACACCAATGACAATTCATTACTTAGTGAAATTCTACAATGTAGTAACAATTTGGCTATTTTACCACCTTCATCCTCAACTTTAGCATCAATAGAAGAAGTTCAACACAATTTTACTGCAAAGAAAGTTCGGTTTATTCTTCCAAATATTAAAGATATTAATACTGTCATCGATCAAAAATCAACTAAGGAACATCATGAACCTGTAACTATCTTATACTTTTCCAATTTTGAATGACAAGCGATGGAAAAAAGGTACAAGATTAAAAAAATTTGTATGCAATACTAATTTAGAGATTTCACCTACTAACACCAACACAAAGTTTAACACTGACAAAAATAAACTGTTATTAAATCCTTTTGCTATTCCGTTTTCTAGTATAAACAACAATGAAAAACTTACAACATCAACATCAACTAGAGGTTCTAAATATCCTAACTTTGTTCATGGGGGAATTTTTAAACCAGGAGCCGCTAGCTCGGCCAATCTAATTAATAATAATAACGGAAATTATATTAATTATAATAGCATTAACAATAATAAAAAATATAATAAATATAGAAATAAAAAAAGTAATAATAATAATAATATTAATAATAATAATAGTAAAAGTAATAAAAAAAATATTACTAATAAGATTAACAATAATAATAACAATAATAAAAGCAATACCAAAAGTAAAAAAAAAAATTTTTTTAATAATAATATTAATCAGCATAATAATAATAATAAAATAATAATAGTAATAATTACAATAATAATAATAATAATAATTATTATAATAATAATAATAATAATAATAATAATAATAATAATAATAATAATAATAATATTAATAATAATAATAATAATAATAATAATAATATAATAATAATAATAGGAATAATAATAATAATAGTAATAATAATCATAATAATAATAATAATAATAATAATAACAATAATAATAATAATAAATAATAATAATAATAAAAACAATAATAATAATAATAATAATAATAATAATAATAATAATAATAATAATAATAAATAATAATAATAATAAATAATAATAATAATAATTATAATAATAATTATAAATAACAATAATAATAATAATATTAATAATAATAGTAATAATAATAATAATAATAATAATAATAATAATAAAAATAATAATAATAATAATTATAATAGTAATAATAATAATAATAATTATAATAATAATAATAATAATAATAATAATAATAATAATAATAATAATAATAATAATAATAATAATAATTATAATAATAATAATAATAATAATTATTATAATAATAATAATAGTAATAATAATAATAATAATAATATAAATAATAATAATAATAGTTAGAAAAGTACAATATTATTATCATTAATTTTACACAAGCTCTTGATCTACACAATTATTTAATTGTTATATAAACATATGATCTAATCTAACGGACACTATGTATAAATCTTTTTAGTTAATCTTATATTGTATTTTATTCATTCTTCTTGAATCTGCAGCTGAAGAATAAAGACGTGTTTAATATATTAGAAGTATTATTTTATTATTACATCACATAATTAACTTTAACAGGTTATGGGCTCAGGCCACATGCTTTTTTTTGTAATAATAAAAATTATGTTTTTATTAATATAATAATTGGAATTGAAAAAAAGATTGGACTAAAAAAAAAAAACATAAAAAAAAATAAAAAAATAAACGATAAAAATTATTAGATTAATTGGAATTTTTAGGAAATTTCTTTTTTTGTATAATAATAAAATGAGTTGAAACAATTTTAATATCGAGAAGCTGGATGATCAAAATTATAACACTTGAAAAATTAATTCAAAAAGTGTTTTGATTTACAACGAGTTATGGGGTTACGTTGATGGAAGCATCGAAAATCCTGGAACAAGTTATAGTGCTGCACAAATAAGTGACTGGCCAGAAAAAGACTCAAAAGCGTTAGCAATAATTAATACACTGAGCGTTAGAGAAAGTCATTTATCATATATAGGGAAAGCGGAAAATTCAAAAGAAGCCTGGACTATCTTGGAAAGAATTCACGCTTCAAAGGAAGCGATAAGGAAAGTAACGCTTTATAAGCAGCTTTGTAACATGAAAAAATCAAAAGATGAAACAATGTCGTGCCACCTCAGAAAATTTCAACAGAAGTTAGATGAGCTGGCTGAAAGTGGTGTTGTAATTGCTAAAGAATTAAATGCAGTAATGCTGTTAAATACTCTACCGAGCGAATTTGAGAGCTTCATAGTAGCAATAGAAGCACGTGACGAGTTATCTAAAATAACCTCATTAAAATGAAAAATCCTCGAAAAAGAAATGCGCAGAACACGTCGTGAAGAAAATGGAGAATATGAAAATAATAGTGCTTTTATCGCATGAAGTACTAAAGTATACAATAATAAAAGTTTTAATAAAGGAAATTTTAATGCAGAATTTAAAAAGTCTAGTGGATTCAATGGAAAATGTTTTTTGTGCGATAATAAAGGCTATAAGGCGGCAAATTGTAGGTTTAAAAAGAAATTTGGTTATAAGAAATCAAATTTTCAATCTGGAAGAGAGGTTGCTATGTTATGGACACGGGTAAATTTAATAGAAATGAATGGTACTTGGCTAGTGGTGCGGGTGCCTACATGTGCAAAGATAAAAGTAAATTCATAAATTTTAATAGAAATTACATAACAAGTATTCAAACGGCAGGTAGTGAAACAATAAATGCTGTAGGAAAAGGTTCCGTAAAAATCGCATCCTTAGATACGGACGGGAATACATTTGGTATCACATTACAGGAGGTATATTTTGTGCCTCAACTAAAACACAATCTAGTTTCAATTTCAAAAATAACCAAACATGGGTATAACGCAGCATTTGAAAACAACTTAGCACTTGTTAAAAATAACAATACTAAACTTTTAATTAAAGCGTACAAAAATAACAATATTTACGAAATTGCAACTAAATATGGCACTGCTATGTTGTCAACAGAAATTAGCAAAGCTGAAACAAATTTATTAAAATGGCACTAGAGACTCGGACATTTAAATTTTAATGATATGAAAAAAATGGTTAAGTATAATGTGGTCGATTGTATTAATTTGAATACACATGAAATATATAAAACTTTTATTAATTGTCTTATTTGTAGTAAAGCAAAAATTAGCCAATTACCAACTCATCTGCTACAACAAGAGAAAATCAAATTATTGGAACCATTCATTCGGATATATGTGGCCCGTTCAGTGTATCGTCTCTCGGCGGAGCAAAATACTTCACTACATTTATCTATGACAAATCAAGATTCATAGATATTGCATTTTTAGAAAAGAAAAGCGATGTATTTGAAGAATTCCAAAAGCTTAAATTGCGGGCCGAAAAAGAAACGGGATTGAAAATAAAAATACTGAGAACTGACAACGCAAAGGAGTAAGTATCATCAACGTTAAAAAATAATTGGAAATGAATGGAATAAAACATCAGCTTTCAGTTGAATATTGCCCTCAGCAAAATGGCATAGCTGAAAGAGCAAATCACACAATTTTGGATATGGTCAGATCTATGTTAATACAATCAAATCTACCAAAATCATTATGGGCAGAAGCTGCGAATACAGCGGTATATATAAGTAATCGTTGTCCGTCAGTAATCTTGAACAACGCAACTCCATTCGAAATCAGATACAAGAAAAAATCCAATGTCTCCTTTTCAAAATCATTCGGAGCAAGAAGTGTGGCACTTAATAAAAGATCTGGTAGGTGGAAATTGGATGCGAAAGGCGAGGAATATGTGTTTGTTGGTTACTCACCAGAATCCAAAGCATACCGGTTGTGGAAACGAAACACAAAAAGTATTATAAAAAGGCGTGATGTCAAATTTTTTGAACAAGTTAATGGAAATAATTATACGAATGAATTTACAAATATTCCAGCTATACCAGTCAATACAAATGTTGACGAATCGAATTTACTTAATGAAAAGGATGATAGTGACAATGAAAATGATGAATACGAAGATTATGAACCAAAAGTGGATATTGAATTATCGCAACAAGCCAAACATAATGCAGATACCAGGACAATACCAAAAACAAATAAGGAAGATAAAATATTCGATGAAGTGATGGATAAAGAAATCAACGTTATTGAGGAAAAGCAGAAAGAAAATTGGCCAATCGTAGAAAATAAAATTAAAAAGAATTCAAAAAGAGGAAGACCAGTTATTGTACGTGATGGCAAAAGAGGAAGACCGAAAATCATAAGAAACTTTGATGATCAGGTAAATTTAGTTTTTGTACATTGTTTTGATAATCCCATTTCTTTTGAGGATGCCATGTCAAGAAATGATAATAATGAATGGAAAGAGGCAATTCAAAGCGAATTAAATTCACTTTATCATAATAACACTTGGAAATTTGTTAAAAGTCCAAATAATACCAAAGTTCTTGAAAATATATGGGTTTTCAGCACCAAGCAAACAGATGGTGAAGCAAATCGAAGACATAAAGCCAGACTCGTCGTTAAAGGGTATCAACAAACCTTTGGAGTTAACTATTACGAGACATTTTCGCCTGTAATACAATATGAGACCATTCGTTCGTTTACTGTTAGCATTGAGTGCAGTATATAAAATGCATTTACATCATATGGATGTTAAAACTGCTATGTGCAAGGTGAATTGGAAGATGAAATATACATGGAAATACCAAAGGGCGTCAATTCTAAAAATATCAATGCAGTATGTAAACTATTGAAACCCTTATATCGCCTAAAACCAGCAGGCCGACAGTGGAACAAAAAGCTAGACTCTTTTTTGAAAAATATTGGACTACACAATACGAAATCTGAATGTTGTTTTTATTTCAAAAATATTGGAAAACATAAAATTTTTCTCGTTATCTATGTGGACGATATACTGATTGCATCGAATGTATTTGAGCTGCTTATTGACATTAAACTGAAATTGATGAAAGAATTTGAGATTAAAGATTTGGGAAAAGTGGATAAGATTTTAGGTATGAAAATCAAACGAGAAGGTGACACAGGAAAGATAGAAATGAACCAGACAGAATATATTAACAAAATATTAGAAAAATTTGGAATGTCCGATTCAAACGAAGCTGTTACGCCATTGTAAGAAAATTTAAAATTTAGTAAAGAGAATGAAATTCAAGAAGAAGCGGATAAAATGAAACATAAGCGCTACAGAGTCATCATTGGTGCTGTGATGAATCTTTCCAACACATCTAGACCGGATATTGCGTACGCTTCAAACTTACTTAGCAGAATTTGTAACGAGCCTCGAAAAATTCATTGGACATCCGCGAAAAGAATTTTAAAATATCTCAAGGCTACAACTGATTATAAAATTACGTATTCTAATACAAATGAAAATCTTCATGCATTCGAAGACTCTGATTGGGCAGGCGATAAAAATGATAGGAAATCCTGTTCGAGGTATGTCGTCATGCTAGGTGGATCACCATTTAGTGATAATAATAATAATAACAAAACAATCACTAATAGAGGATTGCCAATACGCTGTATCAAGATTTAGAGATGAGAAAATTTTTCATAATGTAAGACTTTTTCTTGCTTATTTACATAACGATTCATATAATCGCGTTATAAAGGGTAAAACAAGAACTCATTTAACTGTTCTCATCCACAATGAGGGCTTACCATCTAACTTCAAAGATTTGTATAATCTTTACTTAGATACCACAAAGATATAGGCTTCACTATAAAAGAGGTGAAGAGGACCTTAAGGCTTATCGTAGTCATTGCGACAGTAACTACTATAATCACTTCAATCAATCTCGTGAAATCGAACTGCAAGTAAATATGCAAATCTCATGATCTAACTCGATTAATAAAATAGAAATCTCTCAAAATACTAACCAGATAAACAACACTAAAATTTTTTATCATAACTATAGTGCTATGAGGGGAAAGCTTAAAAAACTTTATATTGATGCTAAGTCATGTAATTTTAATGTACTACCTCTAACTGAAACATGGCTTAACGAATCATTTAGAAACGAAGAAATTTTTGATGGTAATTGCTCCATTTACAGGAGCGATCGTAACTATCAGTTTACTAATAGTTCGCGAGGTGGTGGTGTATTATTTCCCGTATGTAATAACTTACCTAGTGTACCTGTAATTACTAATACTTTTCAATCATTTGAACACCAATTTATTAAAATTAATTTAGGTACGAGTAATTTATACCTAGGTATTGTTTATTTCCCTCCAAACTCTGACAATTCCTCTTATTCTGAATTTTATAGTAAATATCATAATATCATTTTAAATATGAATGAGGAGGACTCGATTTTCGTCTATGGCGATTTCAATCGCCCGACTCTTTCTTTTGTTGTTGATGATTCTGACGATTTGTTATTACCAATTAACTTCCAGGACAAGATTGATTTCGGTCTTATTAGTGAGTTCTATGGCAATGATTTACAGCAGATTATTAGTTATCTCAACAACAATAATAAATGGTTAGATCTTGCATTTTCAAATGCATATGATAGACTAGTGGTAAAGCTCGCTGGTGATTGCAGATAACCTTTTTACTAACACTAATCATCATAACGCAATAATCTTTGAGTTCTCTACTTTCATTCCACTCTCGAGTAAAACTTACAATAATGAAATTGTATATGATTTCCGTAATGCTGACTACCAAAGCATTAATAATGCTTTATCATATACTAACTGGGACGAACTTTTAGCACAACAGGATATCAACTCAATAATCTCTATCTTTTATTTAAAAATTTTTGAAATTATAAATGTTTTTATACCTAAAATCCATAAGAAAAACAATTCATAAGAAAAACAAAATAACGGAACCTTGGTTAGATAGAGAACTTAGGACTTTGCGTAACCAGCGCAATAAAATATACAAGAAAATTAAACACGCAATAGCACCAAACGATAACTTATTGAATTCGTACAAACTACTTACAAAATTCAAACTGAAAGCTCATACAGCCTATAACTATGTCATTAGTATAGGCAACAAATTAATTAGTGATCCCAAAAATTTTTCGAATTTGTCAACATAAAACGAAAAATATTCGGCTACCCTAATTCAATGTCCAAGGACAATACCTTTTGCTCTTGCCAGAAAACAATTTGTAACTATTTTTCCGACAGTTTTCAAAAAGTTTATCGTCCAAAAGAACAATTTCATATCTCTGCTATTTCTTTATCTAATAGCCCAAATTTGTTAATTACAGATCTGTATCTTCCGAAAGGGACATTTATGAAGCTATTATGAGCCTTGACACAAAGAAGGGGGCCGGACCTGACCTAATCCCTCCACTCTTCTTATATAGCTGTGCTCGTTATCTAATTACTCCTCTTCATTTCATTTTAAATAAATCGCTTTCGAATGGTGTTTTTCCACATGTGTGGAAATCCTCTCATTTAACTGCCATCTACAAAAAAGGTGGAAGAATCATCAGTATTCTGTATGACTACATAATAGATAATCTAATATTTGAAAGGGTTTTTAGTATTACTGATCTTGGAATTCAACTTGATAATAAACTTACCTTTAATCTGCACTATGACCACTTAATTTCAAGAGCAAATAAAATGTTAGGTTTCATTAAGAGAAGAGCTAAAGAATTTACTGACTTAGCTGTGACAAAAACTCTATATTGTTCGCCAGTTCGTTCTATATTAGAATACGGTAGCATTATATGGGATCGAGCTTTTCAGGTTCATTCTAACAAAATTGAATCAGTTCAAAAACAGTTTCTTCTATTTGCATTAAGAAACCAATACCTTCAGACTTTTTAAATCTTCCTAGCTACACAACAAGACTTAAATTCTTAAACATGCTCCCCTTGTCCTCACGTAGACAAATATTTTCATCATGTGTTACTTTTGACATTCTAAATAATAATATTGCTATACAATCACTTATTACAAATTTAGACTTAATGATAGAGTTAGACAAACAAGATACATGAAATTTTTGGTGGAATATAAACACAGTACAGAATATGGAAGAAATGAACCGATAAACAGATGTTGTATTATATTCAATAAAATCAGTTATCTCTATTATTCAACAATTTCCAGAAATACCTTCAAAAACACTTTACATCAACACTTTTTCAATTTACTGACCTCAGACAATTAAGTCTAACCAATTCATAAATATACTTTTCATAAATTTATTCAAATGTATAATTTTTGTTTTTTGTATTAATTTTCACAAAAAAGTTTTTGTAATTTAATTTCATAATTATGTTCGTACATTCATAATTCTACACTAAGTATTTAAAGGATATTTTGATTATGTCATCAAGTTTTATTTTTATTTTTTTTTTTTTAGTAGTACTGTTTATTCTTTACATACTTACATATCATTAAGAATTATAAAGTTTACTTAGGAATTTAAGTTTTTATGTAGGTAATCAAATTTTGTATTGTATAAAAAATATTAGCAGCATTGTAATCAATTGACATTTTTGATAGATTTTATCCTTTACACTTAGAAAATATTTGCAAAAGTGTAACTAATTCTAAAGTTTTTATTTTGTTTTAATATTACTCGAAATCTGTATATAAAAACATCGAGATTTTATAAAAATATCAGTTTAATTTGAAGCAAGCAGGATGGCACAGGAATTCGATAAGGTTTTTTTTTATTTTTATTTTTTTTTTATCTTATACGTATTTTAAATAGTTGTTTTAATTTATCGATCAATTTGAAAATGGGTTGTTATTAGTGTTTTTCTTGTTCTTGTTTTCATCTTCTTTTTTGTCGGAATTTGAGCCTGAATGGTTACGTCATCCAACACGTAAACCTCATCGAATTCCTGTGCCATCCTGCTTGCTTCAAATTAAACTGATTACAACATTGTAATCAAATGCCAATTTAATAAATTACCCTTTTTGCGCATAAAAATATTAGCAGCATTGTAATCAACTGACATTTTTGATAGATGTTACCCTTTACACTTAGAAAATATTTGCAAGAGTGTAACTAGTTCTAAAGTTTTTATTTTGTTTTAATATTACTCGAAATCTGTATATAAAAAAGCTGTTAAAAACATCTTGATTTTATAAAAATATCAGTTTAATTTGAAGCAAGCAGGATGGCACAGGAATTCGATAAGGTTTACGTGTTGGATGAATTCCGACAAAAAAGAAGATGGCGAAAATGCCACTTTATCATGACCAGCAGCAACAACAACAACAAGAAAAACAACAATAACAACCCATTTTCAAATTGATCGATAAATTAAAACAACAACAACAGTAGTATAAGGGGAATAAGTATGGGGATTCTGGATTCAAGAAATGTACATATGGCAACTCTAAAAGGGGTCATATAGAATAGACGACTAAAGTGATGTTTAGGGTATATGGCAACTCAAAAAAAAAATTTGTTAGTCATCATCCTAAATATATGCAATATTTTAAATTTTAATTTGATATAATGAAAGCTATAAAACATATGGGGTTGTTAATTTAAAATGTTTACATAAATTCAGGATGAGACATAAAATTTTAACCTTGAAAATAAAATTAATAATAAAAACAAAAAACAAAAAAAATGAGAGAGCCATCATAAAAATCGTACATTTTTGTTAAATGTACCTACTGAGTTTTATAAAAATGCGAAATGAAAAATTTTCGATGATAAGAAAAAAATCAGAATAAGAAAAATTTATATGTTGTATTTAGCGTGTCTATACAACTTTAAAACATCTAAAAAATAAATAAAAACCAAAAATGACGTCAGGGGATTCCTTTTTTTAATATAAAAAAGCAATTATATGCATACTACAAAATTTTATTATTTATTTTTAGTTTTTTTCTATATTTAGAATTTTTTTCTTGAAATTTCTTCACAATTTTAGCTAATCGTAATAGACATCTCTTGGGAAATTCAAGTGAACTCTGAGTAATTAAATCAGTCCATTTATCATTATTGTCTTCTCTCAATAAATCGAATTGCATTAATGTTGACACTGCATAATTTCTCAAAAATGTCATATGACATAGAATTTCCCGTCTTCTAAGTTTCCTTCTAAGAAAATTTTTATTTTCAAGAAAAACTTATTAAATACGAGAATTGTTCTTGTGAACTCCATTGTATGGTTAAAACTAAAGAAAACTAATTAAATCACTGATTTAGAAATGAAATTTTAAAATACTACGAATTACCTAAATCTTCTGTGGGTCGGAGTGCTAGGGCGTAGATAAAAATCTATTAGGTAAGGTACAAAAGCTTATAAATATATATTATATTTAGGTTCGATCCCAATTCAATGTTCTTACCCGAAGAAGGTTTTTTTTTTCCTAATAATATTATATGTTCAAAATTGTATAAAAGATTAATTTTATGATTAAAACGTGTTACAATACGACAAGTTTAGCAAGTAGAAGGTTCATAATGTTTTGAGCTGATAACATTTTACATGGTTATAAATATTGCATTTGTGGGCGGAAATGGGCTTCAATTAGAATAATTAATTGGAAAATATTTCATGATTTTTTAGAGGTATATATAACTCCAGAAGGTGGGGAAAAGATTTGTTTATTTAAAATTAGAAATGGTGAGTCACTAAATAGCAAATTCGATTTACCTTATTTGGACTGGCAACATCTAAAAATTGAAGTTTACGGAGGCGATATTTCCATTATTGGTAAAGTAAGAAATTTGCCAAATAAAAAAAAGGAAATACCGAATAATTTTAATAACGATTGCCCATTTGCTGAAGAAGATGATTGGGAAATGATTAAAAAATATATTTCATATGTATTATCAAAAGATAAGAATAAAAAAATTTCACAACATATTGAATCATTGTCCATGAAAACAAATGAATATGAAGAAAATCAAGAAGAGTTGAAAAAGTCGATGATAAGAAAACGAATTGAAGAGGGAATTATACATATTCCATCAATAGAGAACACGTATAATAAAAAAAATAATAAATCAAAAATTGGTGATAAGTTAATTCATTTTAGACTATTACTTGAAAATTTAAAAGAGGAATACTTAGATTACATGGAAGCTTATTCAGATGGAAGAGATAAGTTTTTACCGCTTTTTATGTATTTGTGTTCTATTATAAGTCAAGTTAAGTTTGGACACAACAAAGAAATTTCTAGAAAATAAAAAAGAGATATATATTTGAAATTTCTAATAAAACATTACTTCGATAACCTTTAAACAAGATACATCATACTTTTTTTGATTAACTATGAAAACATTTATATTTTTCATATTAGTTATGTTTACTATTCAAGCAAATTCAGTTCCAATTTTTAATATTAGATTGGATGAATCAGCTTTTGGGAGTACATACTTTAATATATTACTTCCAAGTAATGAGACCGTGAGAGTAAATTTATCAGTCCAGCTATTAAAACATGTAATTTACCCAGAATTAAACAAACCAACAACAAATCAAGTAAAAACTACAACAATAACCCCTACAGAGATGAGCAATTACTAACAGATAAAGCTGACTCAGTACCCCAATTTGTGTCTATAGATGAAGCAATTGAAGCTTTTAGGCAGGATTTAATTTTAAAAGAACGTAATATTGGCGGAATAATAAATAGTAACCATATATTTTACAGACATTTTCAACTGGAATGTGCTGATAATAAAGAAATCCATATAAGATGTTAATATGATAGCAATTTTAAAGAAAAGTATCTCGGAATAAAATGTTTAGAATATCGAGAAATATTAGCTGATAGAATTTTAAGTAATGGTGAGGTGGAAAGAGTTCCAATTATAGATACAAGTTTTAAATCTGCAGAATATACTGTACTTGATTTGCGATCTATAAAACAAAAATCATCATATCAAATGGAAATTCATTAAAATGTTAATTTTTCAATTATTTATATTAAAGATGAGTAGATTTATTAAAGATAGGTAGATTTATTCGAATGGCTTGATATTTCAGATTCTTCAGAAATATCTTCAGATTCTTCTGAAGAAAACGAAGAGATGCTCAAAAAGAAAGTTAACTTTAATTTAAAATCTCAAATACATATATTATACAAATGGAATACAGCATATAAGTTAGCGAGACAAAAATATTGGGAAATCATAGCACTGGATCGCTGTAGATTCAATCAAAGAATCCAAAATACCAATAAAATCATTTCTAAAATTCTAAATAGTAATTATCGCAAACAAATATTTAATGAAAGATTTTCAGATCAATTTAAATTTTAGAAATAAGTTAAAAATTTTTATAAATAAAATAAAAAAATGTTTTTTGCCTTTATATTAAATCCGTTTTATTTATCTATGAATTGTGAGTGGATAAGAATCCAAGCCATTTTACAAAAATTTTATTATCTTTAGTTTTAATAACTTTTTCAACTAAGTTTATTATGTTTAGATTTTAGTAACTCAAACTCATAGAAACTTCCTCCAATAGCTTGACCTTCATAATCTTCTAGTAAATATGTTATTGGTTTTGTAATCTGCAATTTTCTTATCTTTAATATTTCAGTTGTCCAATTAGGAGTATAACCTCTCTCAAAAACATGTTTGAACTTGCTTATCCGAACTAAGTTACCAATTTTAAATTTATATGGTAGTAAAATTTTAATAGACTATAACCAGTTGACAACAAAGCATTTTTTTTATTTATATCTGATGGACGTCTATGAATGGTGCGATGTTTCGTATTGTTGTATTGATGAACTAATGAATCAATTATAGGCAACCATTTGAAATTAGCAATAAAACTAAACTCTTTCCACATCTTTTCTTTCAAAGTTCGATTAAAACGCTCCACAATAGATACTTTATATATGCTAAATGTCGAATAATGGTTTACTTGATATTTACCCATTAAATTTTTGAATATTTTATTGAAAAATTCCTTTCCATCATCAGTTTGTAAATTTTGCGAATGTCTTTTAGAAGTCTCAAAAATATTTCGCATTGCTTGCGTAACATTTTCTGCAGTTTTCGATTTTATAGGGATTGCCCATTTGGAGAAAGTATCAATCACAGTTAATAAAAATTTAAAACCTTTATTTTCTGTAGCATATGTACCTGTAGCATATGTACTAAATCAGCTTGCCAAAGATCATCAAATCCTTTAATTATAACTCTACGACGTTGAAAATTTCTCTGTGCAGGCTTATGCAGCTCTTCAACAACCTCTCTTTTACTCATTTTAAATAAAACAACCCTATAAATTTTATTTTTAGTTTACATAATATCTATATTTATTCATATTTATTTAGGTATATAACAATTTGCAAATACATATTAGATACATATTTTCTTATTATCATAAAATATACTTATTTCTTATTTTCTATTCTTTTATATAATTCCATTAGTTTGGAACAGCGCAACATATATTGTTCTGCTGAATGACATGGACAAGTATCTGGAAGACTGTCAATATTATCTGATATATAGGAGCATATATCCCAATGATATCCATAATTATTTGTCTCAATTTAAATAGAATTTTTAAATAATTTAAGAAAATCAAAATGTTTTTTCAATTCTTTATAATGTTCTTCCAGTAAAATATTCTCATATTTATTTAAAAAATTATTTAAAGAATATCCGATTTGATGTATATCCATTTTGGAAGATAAATGAAAACAAATCACAATTAATTTCTTGAATTATTAATTAAATCTAACGATGATTGAGCTTGGGCTTCAGCTTTTTGTAATCGTACATTAATAAATCCAATTGGCTTTTTAACTTGAAATTCAATAAAATCATTCATTTTTGAAAATTTTTCATTTAACATTGCAGAAAATTTGATATGGATTTTCTCTAAACCATCTTGCATTTTTTCTTCTCTATTAATATTCTTAAATTTTCTTCTGCTAATTTAAGTTCTATAGACATTGTTGTCTTTGCATGATCAAACATTTCTCTTATCTCGTTTTGTAATAGTTCTTTGTGAAAAACAATTTGATTATTCACAAATGTTCGCGTTGCTGCATCATTTCCGTTAACTGGTTTTTGAACATTTGATAAAATTTTGTTATTTAAGTCATAATTTCCTTCCGAAGTTAATTTGAAACCTATACCTGGAGGACCTTGAGTATGTAGTTTTCTAGAAGCAGATAAAGCTATACTACGTCCAAATTTATCAAGCGGCATTCTGATTTTTACTGATTTTTAATATAAAATATTATCGAATTATATTTGCTTCTCTCAATTCTTTAATTATGGACACAATTTCGTTATGATGATTATTGTTGCCGGCTGATTGTGATGCAATTAAAAGTTTTAATCTATTAACCAACTCATTGGGGTCATCCCAATAAACATACTGATTTGATTGATTTGTATAATTTAATTGAGTTCTTGGTGTAGAAGATTTATGTAAAAAGTTTGTAAAAATTTGTTTTGAATAACTTGAATCAGTTTTTTTATGTCTGGTATTATAATCATGTTCATATAATTTTCTTAATATATTCTTGTATTTAAGACCTTTGTTTCCTTTTATTTGTTCTAAATTACTGTAATTTCTTCTATGTGCGTTTGTTTTGTTAAGTATTTGATGATATTTTGGTAGGCTTTTTTTTAAATATTAATTCATATAAACCAGAAGTTCCTTCAAAAACTTCATCATTAATCAATATATTTTTAGTAATTTCATCTATTTCAAAATTGGCATTTCCAAGTTTTCGAACATTTAATGATTCATCAAAATAGGGTCCATATGTCTTATCAAGTTCTGACTTGTTAAGAACAGGAAATTGTGAAATTGATGATGATTCATCACTAAAATTATCAACCACACTTGATGGCGCTTCAAAATTTATAGTGTTCGGTGTTGAAGTTTTAAATTTATTATAAGTAATACTTTTGTTGCTAGGTGTTTTAGCTTCTGATATGAAAGATCTTATTGATTTAGTGTTATCATCATTAGACGATTTAATTTCCGGCTTGTTAAAGTTATCAGAAAATTGTTGTTGTTTGACAATATTAGTTAATTCTTTCAAGGTTTTTGTAATTGGAATAAATGCTTCTTCTCGATTAAGGTCTTCTGAAAGCTTCTCAACTTTTAAAGATTGCAATTTCCTTTTTAAACTTTTACGAGTTTTAATTAAATTTATCATAAGTTGCTCATCTATTTTTTTTAAGTGAACTATTAACTGCAAATTATCAACTACACTATTCTGTTGCTAACTGCTAACTGACAATTAACTTGTTCAGTTAGTAACTGCTACCTGTTGACCTATAGATATCTTGGTAACTAAAATTTAACAAATGTGTCAAAATTTTTTCTATAATGCCCATTATTTAAACTGCTATCTTTAACAATTAATAGAAAACCATAGTTATCATTCCAACAGCATGTGCTCAATTTTTTAAAATCAATGTAAGACATGTCAGAATTTATATGATCATTATAGATATGTTTTATATTTATATCATCTTGATTAAATATGATCAAAAAGTTTGCATTATCTCTAACTAAATGCTTTGGAATTTTAGTATATGATTGACATATATAAAAACTATCTATTGCTTGGTGACGCCCCATACAAAAATACGCTCTTTCATTATCTTGCTTATCGCAAGCTACATCGTCAAATATAAATATCGAGTTTGGTTGAGAAGCTGAGGGTTCAATTACATCAGCATTATTAGAAAATTCATTATACCCCATTCCTTTAATTGGATTTATTAGTTTTTTTAAATATTCATATTTAGATTGATGCAATGATTTCGAGTAAATGTATATGTTTTGAAATTTAAGTCCTTTAGGATCTAAAAGCATACTTAGCATAACATTTGTTTTACCACAATTTGAGGGTTTAACTATTAATCCTCTTATACTATCTGGAAAAAATTCGCCATGTTTTTTGATTTTTTTCTTGCAATTTTGATCGAAGTTTTTAACTTTCACCGCATTATATATTTTTATAAATTTCATTTCTTAACTATTGTGATGGTGTTTTTAAAAAAGGTAATTAGTGTTTGATTAATTTTTCTAAACTAAACTTCGCAACATGCCTCGCAACAATAAATGTTCAAGTAGTAATAAACCAACTGTTGTTTGAAAAGGTATTATTAATTCGCTAATAAATAAATTACCATTTGAAGCACATTTACCAGGTTATAATTATTGCGGACCTGGAACAAAGCTAACAAAACGGTTAGCTCGAGGTGATAAAGGAATTAATGGTTTAGATGAATGATAAAAATATTATAAAAATTGCTTTGCATGCAGCCCGTAAATTTTCAAAAGGACAAAAAAAATCAATTGTTATACCTCGAATTATTCCAATGCCTAAAATTGGAGGTGTTTTACCTTTAATTCCAATATTTGCTGGTTTATCAGCTATTGGAGCACTTTCGGGTGGTGCTGCAGGAATATGTAAGGCTGTAAACGATGCTAAAAATGCCCGCAAACAGTTAAAAGAAAGTGAACGTCATAACAAAACAATGGAAGCAATAGTATTAAAAGGAGGTGATGGATTATACTTAAAACCATATAAAAAAGGAATAGGTTTTTATTTAAATCCAAAAAACCATTAAGTGAGCTACCCAAAAGACAGCTTACAAATTACGATTTAGAAGAATTTAGAGCTAAATATTTAAAACATTTCCGTGGAGTTTTTATGAGAGATAACTTACCTGCGAACAAACCAGGGAAATTTGAATGAGGCATAATAAATTTAGATAATTCCATTGGAAAAGGAAAGCATTGGGTAGCTTATTTTAAAAATGCTGAAATAACTCAATATTTTGATAGTTTCGCAAATTTACGACCACCATTAGAAGTAATAAATTATTTAGGAGATAAGCTTGTGTATAATTCATATAATTATGAATGAGATAACCTTAATTCATATAATTGTGGTCATTTATGTTTAGAATTTTTATTTCATATTATTAAAAAATAGAATTATCTGTAAATAAAAACACAACTAAAGCAAAACAAAATTATTTTTTTTATTATTATTACAGCTTTATTAAAACTAACCTACTTTAATAATTTTGTTCAAGCTCAAGGGTATTTCTTTCTATTTAAAATAAAAAGGAAAATAAAAAAACTAACTGATAAAGAATAGTTAGCATTTAGTTATACTTATAAGACAAGAAATTTATGATTATGATGATTGTGAATTAGCCTTCAAAATCTATAAAAGCAAGTTTATTATGCAAGTGTACCTCATTATTTCAATTAAGATATGTCAATAACATTTACTTTAAACGGAAACTCGTCCATATTAACAAATAATTTTTTTCCTCCTATAGACCTAAAGGGAAAAGAATATATCTGCGGTTTATTAGATTTTCAAACATATAATTCTATACCGAATATAGATGAAGAAAATAATAGATTTATTATTGGTGATAAATCTATCGTAATTCCCATAGGTTCATATGAAATTGAAGATATTGAAACATTTCTTAGAAAAGAGTTGAATATTGTTAAAACAGACAATCAAAAGTTAATTATAAGACCTAATAATAATACATTAAAATGCGAAATTTTTGCTGATAAGGAAATTGATTTTTGAAAGAGAAGACACTATTGGTAGATTATTAAAACAAATGGCATACTTCAGATCTTTTCGTTGATATTAATAAAATAAATATAATAAGAGTGGAATGCAATATCACATCCCGAACTTATATTAATGGAAAAGAAGCTCACATTTTGCATGAATTCTCTATCCTGATCAGAACGCTAATTTAATTAATTTTCGTGGAGAAACAATAACAATTAGATTACATTTAAAACCAGATAATGACAGTATTTAATCAAAATCAGCAACATCAATTCTATATACCTTCACATCGTAAGAACCAATAGTTTAATCCATTAAATTTATTCAAAGGAGCAGGAGGTGTCTGCTCACAATTAAAATATAAAAAAGCTTTATCATTTGAAAATAAAGAATATCTAAAATCCCTTGGCTATTTGCTAAAAACAAATTAAAATGGAACTTTTTAATGATCCTGTTTTTAATGAAACTATAACTAGCGCTCAATGGCATTCATATTCACCATACATAAATTCATTTGGATTAAGTGACAGTATTCGAATACCAATACAAAATCAGAATTTAAATATATTACCATCAACAAGCAAAATTTTTATAGAAGGATATCTCTCAAAAAGCGATAGATCAGCTGTTGAACATACCAAACTAGTTAATAATACTATACCATTTCTATTTGACGAAATTCGTTATGAAATTAATGGTAAAGAAATTGATCATAATCGTAATGTTGGAATAACATCATCATTAAAAAACTACATTTCACTCAACCAAAATGAAAGTACAGCTTTATACAATGGAAGTTGGTCACCTAATGAATTAATTAAAATAAATGGACTTTATTTCAATTTTTGTATACCCTTGAAGAGATTATTAGGATTTGCAGAAGATTACAAAAATATTATTCCAAATGGAAAAAAAGGAAAATAACTCTTAACTCGCTCTCGATCAAATGATAATTCTTTATTTTGTAGCAATGCTAATGCTATAAACGAAAAACTAAAAATTGCCATTACAAAAATATATTGAAATGTTCAGCATATTAATTTAGCTGATAATTCTAAATTAAATTTATACAAAAGCATCGAAAATGGTTCGGTTATGAAAATTCCTTTTAGAAATTGGGAATTACACGAGTATCCTACATTACCAGCAGGAACAACACATCAAATTTGGAAAGTTAAAACAGCTACACAACTTGAAAAACCTCGTTTTATTATTTTTGCTTTACAAACTGATAAACAAAATAAACTGGATAAAGATCCTTCAATTTTTAATTATTGTGATATTGAAAATATAAAAGTACATTTAAATTCTGATTCATACCCATATGAAAATATGAATTTAGATTTTGGTAAAAACCGTTATGCCTTAGCATATGAAGCATATTCGAATTTTAGAAGTTTTTATTATAATAATTCAATATTAGAACCTTTAGTTTCATTGGACAACTTTAAAAATGATTCTCCTATATTTATAATTGATATTCGTTATCAAAATGATAATCTTAAAATGGGTGAAGTTGATGTCAAAATTGAAATAAAAACTTTAAAAAAAATTCCCGACAATACTACACCTTATTTTCTTATTTTACATGATTGTTTTAGTCGAATTTAAACCACTCACAGAGGAAGTTAATAAAATTATTTAAATTTATAAATAAAAGTAAATAATATTTTTATCGAATCAAACAAAAATTTATGTTAAAGGAGAAGAAAAACAATCTTGGATTCAAAACATTTTGAAACATTATAATGTTATGGATTTAAATAAACAAGATTGTACAAATCTAAAAATTTTAAAAATAAAACAAAATATCCCCACTAATAGATGCTTATTTAATCATTTTGGCATTTGTGCTTTTGAAAATGTTTATTTATTAAAATCGCTACTCTAAGCACTTTTTAGTGAACACTTCATCGGAGTCTTATTTTATTTATAACTAAAACAAAATTATAAATCGTCTGGTTTCGGAGGAGAATAAAAAGAATCATTAATAATATTGTGTACGAACTAAGGAAGCCCTCAACTTCATCAACATCATCCACAGCTTCACCATCTAATAACTCTAGAAAAGAAAAATAATAATCCTAAAATAAATATTTTTGTAAAAAATGTAGAAAAATAAAATAAAAATATAAATTTAAATAAGAAAACCATTTTTTATTAATCTATTTAAAATAATTACAAATTACATAATGTATAATTATAATTATTACATAACAGATTTTTATTACTCAGATTGTAGAAGATAATGTCCCCAAGGTAAAGTATCAGTTGTGTTTGATAACAGTTTTCTTTTATCATCATTCGATGAAAGTGCCACTTTTATTTGCTTTAAACTATATATTTTGTGTAAATTAGATGTTATTGAGTTCTGGGTGCAAGTTAAGCTTTTATTTGTAGTGAGGCAATCTATATATGATTGAAAAGTTATAAAATTATTTATCACACAGCTTTTAATTCCTTTAGCTTTTTTAAAAATATCTTCTTCTTCAGCTTGAATACATTTTCGCTCTAAGTCCTACAAACTCAGTCATTATTTTTCCGCTATTTTCATCCTTCATTAAACCAGGAATTTTTTTATTTATTAAATGAATTTTGTAAATATTGTTAGGATCATAGTCGCTGGTATCGAATCGATCAATATGCATTTTCATAAATTCGTATATATCTTCACATTTAATCTCATATATTAACGAGTCTGTATCAGTATATAGCATTTTACATTCATTAGAAAATATCTTCTCCATAAATTCATAATGAAAATCATAAACTTTTGTTTTAGCAATATCTAAAATAGACATGCCTATAATAATTAGTTTATTCATTAAAGTTTCTGATTTTCTAATTTCGATAGCTATTAGATTTTCATCAAATATTCGCGAACTATGAAAATTTGGTTTGAGAATTAGTGCACTCGCTTCATATCTTCCATCCCATTTTGTTTTTAATTTAATAATTCTGCGTTTTCTTACATTTTCCTTAAATTTTCCAAATACTGCATTAATTCTTAATTTAAATAGATCTTTTTCAAAATTATTTTTAGCAACTGTTCGCAGTTTTGTATTCAATTCTATATACGGAGCTAACCATTTTGATTGTTTAAATTTTAATATATTGTAAATTGTTTTTAATATCAATCCATTTTTAATGCTTGTTTTAAGTTCATATAATGAATCACATATTTATTTTTGTTTTCTAAGGTTGTTAATAATTTAGGATATTTGCTTCCTGGGGATACTTTCGATTCATATAGAGGTAGATCTTTATGTAGATCATGTAAACTTTGAGGATATTCCAAATC
The DNA here is from genome assembly GCA_947095535.1 of Poecilobothrus nobilitatus. NCBI lineage: Eukaryota > Metazoa > Arthropoda > Insecta > Diptera > Dolichopodidae > Poecilobothrus > Poecilobothrus nobilitatus. The sequence continues at coordinate 121,975,148 of OX352772.1, forward strand.
TATCTCAAGAATATATCCAAATTCTGCATTATCAGCAATATTTTTAACATCAAATTTTAAAATTTCTTCTTTATTAAGCAATGAGAAATCGCTAATAGATAGATATTGTGACATAGCCCATCCATAAAAGTTATTTATATCATAGTACATTAAATACTTTGTCTCAATATTTTCATCATAGTTTTTCATATATTTATTATTTGCTTTGCTGTAACGATTTGAACATTGACTCAATCCACCGCGAATACCTCGTTCAACAAATAAAATCATATCTACCTCTTTAAGTAATTCAATTTTAATATTAGTAAATTTTAGCATGCAATCCCATGAAAAAGCTGGTGTTGTGTAGTAATGAGCTGGGTCTAATTTATATATTTTTATACAATTATCACGAAAAGATTCGAAGAGATCTGCTAATAAGAAAACATCTGTTTTTAAATATATATCTGAATATTCTCCCAATGTTTTAATATTAAATGCTTTCCATACATTTACTGCATGCAAGTAATCAGTTTCTGATATGGAGGAATCATGTAAATCGTTATAGAACTTCTGTTTACTTGGTAATTGACCCACATCAAGTTTATCAAAAGAATCAATAAAACTGTAAGGGAAAAATCCTTTCTTAGTTATTAACTTAAAATGTTCCTTATTCAGGTAATTCCATTCATGTTTAGTAATATGTGTTTCATTATCTGGTAGATTTGCTGATAATTTTTCTAAGGATGCTGGTAAAAATCTGTAGGAATCAATGAATTTGTATTTAATGCAAGTATTATTTAGGCTTTTTGTAAAAGATATGTAATTTTCTTTGTTATTTGGAATTAAACTAATTTCTCCTTCAAACTGAAGTGCAATATCTCTTATAATTAAATGCGAATCGTACCCTGAAAGATTGTGAAAAACGACTGAAATTATTATATCCAAGATTACACGAAACATGTGTAGCACCTCTATAGCTACCAGTTAAATGACAATGATCTTTAACACGAATTTCTCCTTCATAAAAGCTTTTTTCACAAATGTGACACTGTTTTTCATTACGAAAAGAATTTTGTTGTTCTGTAGTAATTTTTATTGGTACAATATTGCTATAAATTTCTATAATTTCCTTTGCTATTTCTAACAATTCTTTAGAAGACCATTTAGAACTTTCTTTACCTCTATATGATTTGAAAAACGATTTATTTTCATCAAAACAACATTTGAAATAATAACCAATGCTATAAATTTCATGTTCTTGATAATATACTGCATCTATTGTTTTTTGAAAAGATATTTTTTTAAGAATAGATTTCAAATCAGCATAAATTATAAAAGGAACTTTTTCCTTTTCAAAAAAATTTTTAAAATAAATGTGATCTTCTTTTGGACAGAGTATTCTACAATCATTTTTATTTTGGCAATTTTTTTCATGTTCTAATAATTTTTCATTACTAATGAAATAATGTAAACAACGATCACATATAGTTGCTCCCTTGTTTTTATTCAGTTGTGAAGATATAAGCCGAGACATATTTTTGATTAAACAATAATGATGTTTGTAAAATTGTTCAATATAAAATTCATTTTCACTATCAGATTCTATATCACTTTCGTTATCCTTCGCATAAACTTCTGTTAACATTAGTAAGTTAATATGTCTTTCAAATATTTTGTTTTGGTTAATTTTAGCGGTACAATACGGAAAGAGTTGAATTTAGTTTTTTTTAGAGTAAAAATATTAATCGATAAATTATTCATTTTTTCAAATTTGCTAATATCTTTTATTTTTACTGGCATTTCGATTCCTTCCCTTTTTAAAACGTTTCTATAATCTGGATAAGAGCTAGTTAAAGATACATTCCTGTTAGCTGGATATAACCCAGCAACAATACTCCAAAAAAAACAAGCTTGATCATTATTTATTATATTAATACAAGCTTTTTTTCTTGAAATTTGTCGTGGTAATTCGACAAAGTTAGAGCCCTTCATAAAACTACAAGAATTAATATGTAATGATAAATGAACTATATTCACCAAACTATGAGAGGTAACTCTTTCTTCAAATTCTTCCAATTTTACTAATAATTTTCCACTTATATATTGATTAAACCATTCTTCAAAATTGTCATGTGGATCAAGAATTTGATTTGGAGTATTTAAGTATATTTTTTCATTAGGCATTTCATTATTTTTATATGATACTGATCATTTTTTAATTTGCTTAAAATAGGTTTTATTTCGTATGCAAATAAAGTTGAAGATTCTTTTTTTTTTTTTTTTAAGATTCTTTAAAAAAATCTTCTAAATCTATATGTTTTAAATTCACTATCATTACATTTAAGATTCTTCTTTTAAAAGCGGATTGCAATTCAATCCATTTAACTGATCTTTCTAAATTTAAAGATCCTCCAATATAATCTTTAGATTTTTGTTTTGATAGTTCTTTTAAAATTGTTTCAAATAGCAAAGTGTTTCCAATTTACACTCGATTGCTTTTTTTGGACCGATTCCCGACACCGTTAAAAATTTTTTAGAAAACCACTCTTTTAGTTCAATTATTTTTGTTCTTTGTTTGTCAACAATCTCATTTTTCGTTAAACTTAATTTTTGTAAATTATTACAAGCGTTTTTTATAGCAGTAAATTTTGTCTCTTGAACTTTCTTAATGCTTAATATTTTATAATATTAAATTCAATCCTCAATGGCAGCTTGCTTATAGGAGTGTACTGCATACATTTTTTAGTCTCCGTAGTGTTGACATCGTTCAAAAACTCTTCAATATTGAACTCTTCCTGCTCCTCCTCGTCCTCACTTAATACGTAAAATAAATTCCTCTTAACTTTTGCCGCTCTAGCATTCAAATTTTCTTGTTCACTGCTTGCTCTCTTATTATTTTTGATGCTTTCCATATTAATTATTTTTTTTTTTTTTTAATATTTAGTAGATCTTTCAAGTTAGATAATCTCGAAGCTAATAATAATTTTTAATATCAAACTATGATTTTTATACTAGTTTTTATCTATAAACAAATTGTTAAAATTAAAACAGAAGGATGTTTGAGGTTTTAATTCTACTTAATAGTTTTCAAATATTCTCTCTAAGCTAATATGTATATAATACACTCATCGAATTCTTTTATAACTCTAATCTTACATTTATGTTTTTTTAAATTCTTAACTTAAAACCAAATGCAAAAAAAAAAACCAAGAAGAATACAGTTGCCTTTGTCAACTCTTAGATACCCATACGAACCGTTAGTATGTTCACAGCCTGTCACTCTGCTTACAATATAATTTTTTTAATATTTTAGTATTTTAAAATAATTTGGATGAATTTTATAATTTCTAGAACTATGGGTTCTACATATATTCAAAGTATATGTTTATACATTCTCAAAAAGCAGATTCTAACCTTCCACATAACGATTAGCAATCCAAAACTTTTTCAAATATTCTATAGTACCATTTAATACTAAGCGGTAAATGTATATTAAATTTACTTAGTACAAAATAATAAATATAATTTTAAATATTATATTATATTATATTTAAATATTCCATTGACAGAATAATTTCTTATAAGTACAATAAAATACATATATGTATGTAAATACTGCGCTATATAATATACATATATACTCTTATCATTCATTCACTAGTGACATATACGATATGTAAATAAACATGATATTATATAAGTATGTATGTATATCAATATCATATCAATAAAAATTCTTCAAGCTACCGTTATGTTGTTTATTTATTTACATTTTTTTGTAATACGCATTATATCCTCAACAATTTCAAATTATCGAGTAAAGCAAAATGTAAAAAATTCGTTAAAGAAATTTGTTAGAAAATTTGAAAAAATCAAGTAACACTTTCGTCAATTATAAAGTAACCCTATATTATTAAAAAAAGTTGTTAACAGAAATAAGAGTATAATGTTGAAGCTTTAATTTTTGTATATTACTTCAAAAAAATTTTAACAGGTGTTCAAGTTGCAGGTGTTTAAAAATAGGAAATTTTCAGTTTTTGACCCCTTACAGCTCTTAAAGGGGGGGTGATACAAAAAAAATTTCTGAAATGACTCATACTTATTTTCAAAGATCTAATTTCTGTCAAAACTTCAAGTTTCCAACTTAAACAGTTTGGAAGATAAAAGGGTTAAAGGATTTTGCAAAATTTGAGTTTCGCATAACGGTAAATTAAGACACCGTATGCCACAAGTATATATTTATGGGGATCTAAAAGTTAGGTGTTTGAGAGCTACCCTAAGTTTTGGTCCAAACTCAACCAAAAAAAATAGGGAACCTACAAATTACTCCCAGAATATTTTGTGTAAATTTCAAGATTCTAGCTTTCTTAGTTTTTGAGGTAGCGTGCTGCCGGACGAACGGACGGACATGGCTCAAACGTCTTAGAATTTGTTTCTGATCCGATCCATACCTTTGAAGGTATATCTAGCTTACTTATTTCGAGGTGTTACAAACGGAGGAGTAATTTTATTATACCCGATAATATCGTACGGGTATAAAATACTTCTCAATGATAAACATTCATTTATTAAATAATTTCTACAGAATTCCCTAATGTGATTTTAATTTTCTATGTTATTAAGTATTAACACCTACATACAAAATTTTATTATTCCATTATTTCACAACTCAATTTTTATTATATTTTAACTAAAGGAATCCGCTGATGTCATATATTTTTTTTTTGAACATGGTTACACAAATTCATTCTTTCTTATCACCAAAAATTCTTTATTTTTCTTATCATCGAAAAGTTTTCATTTTGCATTTTTATAAAACTCAGTAGGTACATTTAACAAAAATGTACGATTTTTATGATGGCTTTCTCATTTTTTTTGTTTTTTGTTTTTATTATTAATTTTATTTTCAAGGTTAAAATTTTATGTCTCATCCTGAATTTATGCAAACATTTTAAATTAACAACCCCATATATTTTTTAGCTTTCATTATATCAAATTAAAATTTAAAATATTGCATATATTTATGATGATGACTAATAAATTTTTTTTTGAGTTGCCATATACCCTAAACATCACTTTTGTCCTCTATTTTTTTATGTCCCTCTTTTAGAGTTGCCATATGTACTAACAACAACAACAACAAGATTTTATTTTATTTTTCAGATGTTATCAAGTTTTTCAGATCCTTATTAAAGTTTTATTTGACAGATATTTAACAATATTTGTTGAATTTATCCATGTGTTATGTTTTCGTCAAACCCAAACTATTTAACAAAAACGTTTTTTTTTAAATTTTCTCGAGAAGATATACGTTTGGGTGTTTAACAGATGTGAGTTCCTCCTCATAAAATCCACCAAATATTGAATCATTTTTATAATCAATCAGCTCATATGTGATCGGAAAGGTACTCTTTACTTTGATCATTTTAAAAATTTCAGTAGACCAATTCGGAGAATAACCTTTTTCAAAAGTTTTTTTGTATTTACTTATTCTAACATAATCTCCAACTTTAAATTTTTCGTTTTTTCAGAGGGTAATTTAGTTGTTCTATGTTTAGTGGAATTATAGGTGTTTAATAAAGATTGCAATATATTAATCCATTTGTAGTTTCCTTGTGAACTAAATATTTTCAACATTAAATTTTTCAAAGTTCGATTAAAGCGTTCTACAAAAGATGCTTTTATTTCAGAGTAAGCCTAATAGTGATTAATGCCCCTCTTTACAACAAAATTTTGAAATATCGAATTGAAAAATTATTGACCTGAATAAACGTTTTTAGCTAAGTTTTTAGCTCGTTTTATAATTTTTAAAAGCATTTAAAACATTACTACCGGTACTTTCCTTTTAAGATACCTTTTTCTAGCTGGTCTATGTATTTCTTTTACTATTTGAGATCTTGACATGATTTTTACACCATCTAACTAGTTTTAAAAATCCAATTTTACATTTCTTTATTTATATACTCTGAAAACTTTGTATAAATGTATATGTATCTATAAGAATTTCATAATAAAGACAAATTAAATAAATTTTATAAATTTTTCAATTATAAATATAAAATATTATTATGTCTATTATTAAAAACTATGCACTGATTTTTGAAGTAGGTATTTCAAATTTCCGGTTTATCTGAAACTCCACCATACGAATCGAAATATTCTGTGCAACCATGCTTTGGAATATAAAGGGCAAAGCAATGTGTTCTTGGATCTTTTACTTGTCAGTGTTTACAATTAAAAAAGTTGGTTTTTCTATTATTTTGGGAATTTTGTCTAAAGCAAAAACTCCTTTAAAATATTTGTTTGTAAATTTGTTACATTTTAAAACACTAATTACTTCTAAAGTGTTCATGACTCAAACTGACTCAAATCAACACTCTACTTATTTCATTAATGTAGTTAATTAAAAACGCCTTTTTTATTTTTTCATTTGTTATAATAACATCAAATTTTTCTAGTATCTTTCTTAATTCTTTATTAATTTTATCATTATGTACAGTTCCAAAAGAGTAATTTTCAAAATTTGCATAATTTATTTAGTTGGAAATTTGTAAGTAAAGTCTTTTACAAATTTTTTACAAGGTTCTTTAATTCCAACTAAACAAATATCTTTTACAAATAAAGTATTTTTATCATCACAACAAAACTTCATATCCACAAATGCAGAGGACGATGACATCTTGTCGAATATTCAAATACATGTTTCAGTATTCTATTTATAGATTTGTAAATATATTTCGATTTTTATCAATTTGTATGCTTGAATCAAATTCTCCATAAACAATAGCAGTGAGTGTAGATGTTAGTGGTTTTGATAGCCTTGCCTGAATTCTAACCGTACCCCGGTTTAGTAAACCTTGACATACTTCAATTGCTGAATTAGGTATTCGAACACCATTTACGTTTAACACAAATTGTGAAATATCAAAATGTTTAAAATTGTATGAGTTTTTTGATCTTTTTCCAGAATAACCCACATTTTCTATCATACAAAAAATTATTGTGTTTGGCAACTGTCCAATAAAAACATTATCAAGTGATATTGAGCTGTGATGAGCTGTTCATTGGAATTGTAAAACTTTTTACTTCAACGCGTTTATAATTATATTTAGCATTGTATTTCCCAAGAACAGCATTGTGTGCTAACAGTACGCTTGGATTAATGGTAAATAGGTCTTTAGTGATAATTTCCATCAGAGGGTGTTATATTTTTGCTATTTAATTGAACATTACATTGTTTTATTAAAGAATGTAGAGATTATTATTAACTACACTTGGTTGTATTATAATTTTTCCATCAGCAGTCTTATCATTATTCCAATTTAGTTTTGTAAAATCGCTTTTATTTATACTTTTTTAAAATGTAATACAATTAGTAGTATAGATATGGGGGTTCTGGATAAAAAGCTCTAAAGCTTATAAAGCTCGTTCGTTATATTTGAAAATTAAGTTCAATTGTAATTTTGAAGTTGAAAGTCATGGAGATTTTTTATTTTATTGTGAACTTGACTAAAAAAGTTTTGAAATAAATAATAATAATTTTGAACTAGTATAAACTAAGTTTTCTGTTTCTGTTAAAACATGAGTTTATACTTAAAAATTTTTAAAAGAAATGAAATATTAAAAGTTTTAAAAGCTTGGTTTAAATACAAAATTATTAAAGTTTAAACTTAATTTAATATTTTTTAAAGTTGGGTTTGAATTCAAAGTTTATAAAGCTTATCCGTTTTGTTTGAAAATTAAGTTCAACTGCCATTTTAAAGTTGAAAGTCATAGAGACTTTTTATTTGATTGTGAACTTGACTAAAAAAGCTTTTAAAATTATAATAACAAGCTTGAACTAGTGTAAACTAGGTTTCCTGTTTCGTCAAAATACGAGTTTATACTTAAAAATTTTTTAAAAGAAATTAAATATTAAAAGTTTTAAAAGCTTGGTTTAAACTTAATTTAACATTTTTCTAGAAAATTAAAACATAAAAAAAAAAAATAAATAAATAAGGTTGCTTATATTTATAATAGTAGATTGTTGTTTTAAGCTTAACTTGAACTTGAAAGCATTTTAATTTTAAGTTCAAGTATAAAAAAATTAAATAAAAACATAAAAAAGTGTATATTTTCTGTGTTTATTAAAACTTTATTATATAGAGTTTATTTTCATAGAAATTAATATATACATAGGTAGTTAGGAATAATTACATACATAAATAATTTTACAATCTTAAGTGTGATATCAAACATATATTAAAAAAAATATTTCCTGCATTACTTTTTCTTTAAAGCATAGTGTCCCCCAACATAAGTATTCACATTATACACATCTCCATACTTTTTTAATCCTCTGTATTTAAGTAATTAAGAACATATTTTGTAACCCCTTTTGCTTTTTTAATACTTTGATTTTCTAAAGTCTGAAGAAAATACATTTTTGACCTTAAACCTATAAATTCGGTAATTATTTTTCCACCCATTTCATCTTTAAAAAAACCTAACACTTTATTATTTAACTGAGGAAAATTATATGGGTTATCTTTTGCATAGTCTGACGTATCAAAATATTGATTCAGATCTGGTTTTATGTCATTATAAAAATTTTCCGTTGTTATTGTAATTATAAAACTATCAGTGTCTATATAATTAAGGGTTAAATTATTTTGAAACTTTTTTTTTTTTTTCCTTTCTACTCCCTTTGGAAGCATAGGGTTTCCATAACGCCTTTCTATCTGTTTCAATTTAGTGCTATGACTTTCATTTGTGACCATGTTTTATTTAGTTCTGTTATTTCTCGCTCTACTGTTCTACGCCATGTATTTCTAGGTCTACCAACATTTCTCTTTCCTTGAGGGTTCCATTCCAGGACTTGCTTGGCTATGCAGTCTGGGGGTCTTCTAAGAATGTGACCTATCCACCTATATTTTCGTTTCTTAATTTCTATTTTGATAAGTTCTTGACCGGTAGCTTCAAATATATCTTCATTTCGTATTCTTCTTGGCCAGTATATTCTGCATATAATCCGGAGGCACTTGTTTACAAATACTTGTAGTTTATATGTTTCTTTCTTATTAACTAGCCAAGTTTCACTACCATATAAGAGGACAGATTTTATACATGCTTGGAATATTCTAAGTTTGGTTTTTCTTGCAATTTGGGATGACCTCCATATTTTCCACATTCTTCCAAATGTTGCTCTGACTTTCATTAGTTTATTATTAATGTCCTCTTTTGTACCTCCTTTTTTAGTAATAATACTGCCTAGGTAATTGAATTTATCTACATCTTCTACTAATGTATCATCAATTGTAATTGGTCTTGTGTTGTTCGTATTCCCTCTTATAATTTTTGTTTTGTTAATGTTTATTTCCAAGCCAACTTCCGCAGCACATTCTACTAGCTTATTGATTTTTTGTTGCATATCTTATTTTGAAACTTTGGTTTCATATAATTATAGTGAAAATTATACATTAAAATTTTAGATTGGTCTAAAATTGTGAATCCTATATAAATCGGTTTGTTATAATGTATTATAGTTTTTCGTAACTCTACAGCCACTAGATTAGACCCTAAAACTGAGGCACTATTAAAATTAGGTTTTGCTATTAGAGCTCTAGCACCTAAAAGTCTTCCTTTACTTTCCCATGAATTAGCTATTTTAATTATTCTTCTATTATCAACATTTTCCATTGTTTTACCAAACACGGAATTATTCATTAATTTAAAAAAGTTTTTTTCAACGGTATTTTTAGCAATTTTTCTATATTCAGTATTTAAATCAATATATTTCTTCAACCAATCATCCTGTTTAAATTTCAAAACTCTGCGTATTTTTTTTAAAACTAACCCGTTTGCATTACTTGAGATTTCTATAATGGATTACATATTGTCTCTTGTTATTTAAATTGGTTAACAATTTTCTTGCTTTTCCTGTCGGAGGATTACTATTTTCAGGGCAAAAAGGTAAATCATTGACCATTGTGGAGGTCGCGAAGCTTCTCTGGGTAGTCTAAATCTACTTCTAATGCATAACCAACATCTGAGTTATCAGCTATTTCTAAAACGTTTATTGAGTTATTAACCCAATCAAAATCTTTATCTGGTATACTTTAGGACATAGCCCAACCGTACAAATTATTTGCGTCTTGATAAATTATGTATTTGGATGTATTAATTTTTCTTTCATATATTTATTATTAGCTACAGAATGGTGCAAAGAACATTGACTAAGTCCTCCACGTATTTCTGATTTTATAAAATTGTGCATGTTTTATCTGTAAATAATTGTAGCTCTATTTCTGTGTATTTAAACATTGCTTGCCAAGACAGACCTGGAGCAGTATAAAAATTTGCAGGGTTTAAATTATAAATATTTCTTCATATTTTTCTAAAATTTTCAAAAACGTCGGCTAAAATTAAAACATCAGTTTTTAAATACAATTTAAGATAATCTAATAAATTTTGGCAATTAAAAGAATTCCATACAGTAATAGCATGATTATAATCTTCCATCGAACAAGGGGTGTTCGTAATTTTATTATAAAATTCTGTTTGCGGCGGTAAATTTTCTTCTTCTAGTTTTTCCCAGCTGTTCAAATAATCATATGGAAAAACTCCTTTTTCCATATGAAAGTTTTCTATATAAAATACTACAACTAAGATGTGCAGGACCTCTATATTGACCACTAAAATGGCAATGATCCCTTACTCAATTAGTAAAATCTAAAAACTTACTGCAAATGTGACATGTAGGTTCCGTTAATTGTCTTAATTCTTCATTTAGAGTCATTTTGGCCATCGGTTTTGAATTTTGAAAATGTTTTAAATAAATAATTGTACAGTCTTTTGTTAATCTGTAAGAAATGCAAAATTAGAAATAAAGAAAAACGAATAAAATTTAAGAACTTACTTTTTAACAAAGTCATCGGCACAAGTTGGTCCAATGCACTCTATATACTTATTTGAAGATGCATCAAAGGAACATTTTATAAAATATGAAAACGCCGCAGGAACATGTTCTTGAATATTTGTTGCAAATGGTTTTTCTGTATCCTGTTGACATGTTGAAATTGGTTTAAATATATTTTCACTATCTGCATATATCACAAAAGGTGCTTCCATTTGCTGGTTGTGGTTGTAAAATTTTAAAATATTTTCAGTTTCTGTTGGTAAAATTGTTATTACATTATTGCATTGTTTTTTATGAATTTAATGTTAAACTTTCCACATATAATGCAACTTTTTGATTAATTTTATTACACAATTTTTTATTTATTTAGTAATATTTGATCTATTTTTAACCTTTTCAATTTTAATTATAGTCGTTTTCTATTATAATAAAAATTATAAAATATCAAAGGTTATCTTTTTCAATTTATATAGATGATTTACTAAGTTATAGTTTAATAAGAACTAAAATAAAACATAAAAGCTTTCAATCAGAAAATCAGAAAATGATAATAATGCAACTTTGTTAAGTAATTTCATATTAATAATAATATTAACAAAGTTTTATTACATAATTGTTTTTTTTTTTGTTTTTTATTCAATTAATAAGATGTGATCTATTTTTAACCTGTTCAATTTTAATTATAGAATTTTTTCTATTAATATATAATAAAAACTACAAAATGTCAAAAGTTATCATTTTCATTTTATATAAATGATTTACTAAGCCTGACATTATTGTTGACTTTGATTTTATCTTTAATAAAATCGACAATCTTATTGGATAAGACATCAAATGTAAAGCTGTTAGATAGTAAGATTCTACGGGAACTTAAACTAAGTAAATTGACTAACTGCAGCCTTTCATTGTATGATGGAAGGTTATGAAAGTCTCTGGGATTATGTAGATGTCTTAAAGCAAATAGGAGGAACTGCTTCTGGATTGATTCAATTCTTGTACTATGAATAAGAAAGGCTGGATTCCAGATAATGCTACCGTATTCTAAATCTGAGCGTACAAGGGAACAATATAAAGTTATTGTTACCCAGATATTGTTAAATTCTCTTGTTCTTCTTTTGATAAGACCTAGCATTTTGTTAGCTTTTGATAACATTGATTCATAGTGGAGATTATAATTCAGTTTGTTATCCAAAATCATTCCCAAATCTGTAATATGATCCACACATTCTAGGTTGCAGTTTTGTATGAAATAATTATGTATCAATTTGGATCTTTTCCGTGAAAAGGTCATAGTATAGCAGTTACTACCGTTGAGATCTAGCATGTTATCAGAGCACCATTTTTCTAAGCACTTCAATTTTGAATGAAGAAAACAGCAATCAGTATCATTCTTAATTACATTGTCACCTTTTTTGTGAATCGGAACCAAACTTGTTTTCCATAATTGTGGAAAAGTACCTGATATAAGGGATCTGTTAAAAATGAATGTAAGTGCGACAGTTAAATCACGAATACAGTTATGTAAAAAAATAGGTGGAAGAAGATCAGGACCAGATCCTTTTTTAATATCTAAATTACTAATTTCTGAAAAAACATCGTCTAATAATAAGTTTAAATTTTGAATGAGAGGAATAGTGTTATTTAAGGTCTGGAAATTCACGTTTCCATGCTCTGTTTGCGACTGATGGTACACGAAAAAAATTGCAAATTTCGTCAGGGCAGGATGAGACTTTACCATCTAAGAACATTGAGTTTGGGTAACCTGACGACTTACGTTTTGTATTAACAAATTCAAAAAATTTTCTAGGGTTACTTAAAATGGAGTTACCAATATTTTGAAAGTAATTATCGTACGTTGCTGTGCATTTTATTTTAAATTCATCAGCTAATTTTTTATGCTCATTAATAGTTTCGGAGCTTGGATCAACTGATTGAATGATTTAATAATTTTATATAATTACTATCGCTGTTACTATTGATATTATTATTACCAGTGCTGTCAATATTATCAATAATATGGTTATTATTATTATTTTTATTATTATTATTATTATTATTATTATTATTGTTATTATTATTATAATTATTATTACTATTATTATTATTATACTTAATATTATTAATGTTATCAATGATATTATTGCAGGCACCAGGTGTTATTGTATGCGAATAAATAAAGTTATCATAATTTTTGCTGGTAGATGGTTTGGGATTATCTACTTCTAGTGAAGTAGAAGAATGATTTTTGGCTATTACTAAGCTAGTGTCATTATCAACTACCGATGAAGTAGAAGTGTGGTTTTTAGATATACTTAAGCTAGCGTCATGTATACGGTTAAATAAATTTGTTTGTGTGTGTGTTGAACTATTGTTTAGATAATTACTTAATTGTGTAGTGTCTACAGATTTGTTTTTCTTTGAAAGTACAGGTTTGAGAGAGACTTGTGTAAGTGTTGGATAGGTTTGTATTCAGGTGGAAGAATCCTTGTTAAACTAATTGTAAGGGTTAGGAAATTTTTTCGCATTACTTACATTCTTGCATTTATTTTTTAACTTAGGTTTACTAGAGTAATTAGAGTTGTAAATTAAACTATTATTTTTATTTTTGTTTAACTTAACATACCAGCGACTTAAAGTGGTGTTATTACCAATGAAGAGAGTATCATTATTGTGCGCAAAGAAAAGCCAATCGTACTTAAGTGAAATAGATATCTTGAAACACTTATTGATGGGAATTCTAAAGTTGTCATAAAAGATTTTTTCTATACGCTGCTGTGTACTTTCAAATGGTACTCCTTTTAACATGTAAACCGCACTTTCACTATCTGTAGTTCCACCGTTTAACTTGCTATTTTTTGTATATTTGCGGTTATTAATTTCAGAAGTGGACGTTTCTTCATTTTGATTTAAATCGATAGCTTTTAGCTCATCATCTATAGATGGGCAATGGATTGGAAGCATATTGGGTGGGGTTAAAGCTGAGGTCTGACTAATTTTATTTTCTATAATGGTATAACCATTAATGGTATAATTCTGTAATGGTATAACCAAACTAGGTACATAAAACTCCGCAAAATTAGCTGGCATATCATTATAAACTTTGTAAAGATCTTGCATTGTACTTGTTAAATTATTTTGGTTTTTTTGTATAACCTTCAATGAATTATTTACGTCCGACATTGTGTTTAAAAATTTGTTACTTAATTCATCCAATTTATGATTTAAAGTTTTGATAATCGAGGGACTGCTAACATACTCTGATGGATTAGTTATGTTTTTACTTATACATATTTTATTTGAGAGGTTGTCTATGTTCTTCGAGGTCTCCAATAAATTTTCATTATTGAGTTGAATCACTCCATGTAATTTAAGTGCCATGCCAACTTTTTCTTTACTTAGGGCAGTTATTCGGTTGTCGATATTATCATGCATGGTCCTAAAAAGAACGTTAGTATTTTAGCAGTCGGTACACACGATTGAAAAATCATTGAGCGATTGATGAAATTGTATTCTAGATGCCCCGATACATGCTCCATGGAGTTTCTTGTTGCAAAATCCTTTACATATTAGTCTCTTTGAAGAGTTATTCATCGCTGTGCAGTTAACCATGTCACATTTAAAATTCATGTTTGTTGCAGTTTTTGTTTTTGTTATTATTATTTTTATTTGTTTCTTTAAATCGAAAAATAAAAGTAATGCTGAGTAATATTTATTTACAACTCGATTATTCTAATTACCGTACCGTAAAATTACCGTAATTCAAAACTAGTTCTGATAACCGAAATAAAAAAATTTTTTTTAATTTTTTATTGTTTAAATTGTGAACAAAGAAGGAAAGAAAAAAGCGAATTGATTAATTACGAGTTTAAATTAATTAAATTAATTGCTCGAATTAAGTACACATAAATGTTGTTTTCCCACAACCAGATGGTCCCGCAATCATCATTGTAAATTAATGAATAAAGTTAATCATTTTTGGTTTGTGTCTGATAAGAAACTGAATTTAAAATGTAAAAATATAAAAGCAGCGAATATATTCTTAGTACAGTCATTTTGAATTATGAGTTCTTAAATATTTATTTCTCCGTCTTATTAGATGATCATAAGAAAGTAATATTACATCTATACACACACATTAAAAATTATTCTGGAATAAATAAGTACACTTCAATTTATGGTACTCATTTTACCCTTTGTCCATGGGCATATGATAATTCTACTTCTGGACCGGACACATGTGAATGTGACACAATAGAAAATTAT
This sequence comes from Poecilobothrus nobilitatus, assembly GCA_947095535.1. Lineage (NCBI taxonomy): Eukaryota > Metazoa > Arthropoda > Insecta > Diptera > Dolichopodidae > Poecilobothrus > Poecilobothrus nobilitatus. The sequence continues at coordinate 121,990,290 of OX352772.1, forward strand.
AGAATCACTTTGGAAAATTTAATTAAATAATACGAGAATAATGTCGAGATAACAAGTTGTATCAGAAATTCATAGAGGTGCTAGAAAGAAATTTACACGAAGAAAATTTATTCAAAAGGGTTTAAATGATACTTGCCAAATTGATTTGGTTGAAATGATTCCATATGCAAAATTAAACAAGGGATATAAATATTTATTAACAGTTATTGATACATTTTCAAAATTTGTCTATGCTGAACCGGTTTAAAACAAAAGCGCTGATAATGTTTTAATCGCAATGAAAAATATTTTTAAGCATGCTGGTGAGAAACCAAAAAATTTACAATCTGATCAAGGTACGGAATTTTTCAACAAAAAATTTCAAAATCTAATGAGGAAAAATAAAATTAACCATTACCATACATATTCAGAACTAAAAGCATCAATTGTAGAACGTTGAACCTAAAAAGTTTACAAAGAAAAGTGAGAAATTATTATTAAAAACTGTCTACAATAAATTAAAAGTATTCCGAAAAGCAAAATACAAAGTTGGAGATTTTGTTCGTATAAGTAAATTTAAAGGTATATTTGCAAAAGGTTATCAACCTAATGCGTCAACGGAAATTTATACAATGGCGAAAATAAAAAGAACTGATCCAGTAACGTACAATTTACTTGATTACACGCAAAAACAAATAAAAGGCAGTTTTTATAAACCTGTTAAATTTCCCAATGTTTACCTCGTAGAAAAAATAATAAGAAAAAAAGGAAATCAAGTTTTGATTAGATGGCTTGGCTTTGATGAAAAACATGATTCATGGATAAACAAATAAAATATTATTTAATGAATAATAATTATTAAACTTTTAGTAAACAATGGAATGCTGTTATTTAATATTAAAAATAAGTTTTTTAAACGAAAGTTTTGTTTACTTTTAACTTGATCACGTTTTCAATTTGTGTTTGATGATCACGCCTTATATTATTTATTTATTTACTCTTCGCAAGGGCATGCAATGTCCTTGCAAAGCGATTTGCGCTTTTCCTTCCGGATGTGGGCCAGCGACCATATACAGTTTTTTTTTTTTTTACATTAGAATTAGAGTACAAAGTAAACAATCTCCATAAATAATAACATTATAAAACTTACGTCTAAAGCCTGTTACGCTAGAAAATGCTAACAACAAAAACAAAAAGAAAAAGATATTTAAAGCATAACAAAAAAAATTTTTTTTATAAATATAGAGTACAATTCGAATGACTTACAAGCTAATAAATGAAAAAGAAAAAGAAAAAAAATATATACATGAGATTACTAAAATTAGTAAAAAATTAAAAAAACAAAAAAAATAATAGAAAACTAATATGCTGCTTTAGCCTAGATGTTGCCATTACTGGAGAGAGTGCGGCTTATCGTTCCTGTTTGGAGAGTGGCGTCGGATAAGGGTTGCCGAAGCTGGCGGCTGCGTGTTGGGCTATGGAGGTTTTTGTGGTGCCGCCTGTCGGGTATGGAGTCTGCTTACCATGCAAACTGCCTAGGTCAGCGCCCCCCGCGACTCCACCCCTAATGAACGCGTAAAGAGTTAAAGAGTAGAGTGACCCAGGCCTCACTGCTAGATGTAGTTGGTAAGTTGTTGCCTTGCTACGCATGGTGTAGTTTTCCTCTGTGGCGTTGGTACTGTTGCTGGACTGTGTTGGGGTAGTGGAATCTGCCTGCCATGTTGGTGGCTGGGCCAGTGTCCCCCGCGATTCCACTCGCAATGACCCGTTTTAACGAGTATTGTATATGTGTGACCCAGGCTTCACTGATTATATGTTTATGATGGAGGAGGGCATGGAGTGTGTGCTGCTCCGCTGGCTGTGTCTCAGTAGCACTATGTTCAAAGCATGTGCCAGCTGATGACAGAATTCGTCCTTGGCCTTTGCGCTCTGCGGGAGCGTGGGTTCTGTTATGCCTGTTAGATGTTCCACCAGATATCATGCTTCTTGCACATCACTGCCATCTTTTCGACGTGGCTGGCGTTGGCCGGTTTGAGGAAATCTAGGGACACCCCTACCCCAGATCTTCTGCAGTTCCCGAAGATATGCCGGATTGTTAGCCTGGATTGACAATCCAAACAGCTCAAGCAATCCATTCAAGTGCTCGGTGTAGGTGTTTGATCGGCTTAGCTGTAGCCCAAGTACCTTGATGCTGCTTTTGTAGGGGAATTCAATGTACCCCAGGTCTAGGTTGAGGCGGCCGCACCATCTCTTCCTGCAAACGTGTAGCATCTTTGTCTTGTTTTCCGCTAATTCAGCCTCATTTTCCTTGCACAACTCTATAATCGCGTTGGTTCACCTGGCCAGTTTCCTTTCCCTTTTCGGGAGGGCTTCCTCGGCGAACGCCAGTATCTTGCCTGCATAAATACAATGTCTGATGTCGACGTTGTCACTAGCCTGCTAAGTGAGGCGATGTAGATATTGAAATACCCAGTGAACAACAGTGAACCCCGGGGGATGCCGCTAAACAATCTTCTGGAGTTGGAGTGGGAGCGCCCTATTCCCATCACGAATCTTCGGCCTCCACTTCCACCGCTATGATGGTATCTGCAGTGGGATGGGGCCACCCGTGTTGAGGGTTTGCTATTAGGCGCGCCCGGTTGGGTAACACCGCCTGGACCCCCGTTCCTTCTTAAAAGTGCTGAGCGAAAATCTCGGCGACTTGGGTGCTCTTATCGATCACTCTATCTATTCCTTGTAGTATTATCCTATGTACGCTAGGCCTCACCCCGACTATTCTCCTTGCCTTCTTCCACGTGTCACCCATATCCATTCCGTCCAAACTTTCCGCGAACTCCACCCAGCATGCTATGCGGGCCGCTTTGTTGCTCTTTTGGAGGAGCGCCTGAATACGCTTGAGCCCCACCAAGATGCTGCTACCTCCCCTGGATCTTTGAAGGCCCTCCAGAGGTGGTCCCTGTCTCTAGCCAACTTTTTGACCTTGCTGTTGCTCCATAACGGTTTTTTGTTACTTGTTACGCCGTGGCACTTGGGGATCCTTAGGTTGGATGCCGTTCTGAGGGCTTTCGCTAGGTTACCCGCTTCTAAGTTCGTGTTTGACGACTCCATCCTTATTCCGAGGTGCTCCTCTACTTCTTTTTGGAAGCCAGTCCGCTGCCTTAAGACGATACCGGGCTCTCCTTTGGGACCTGTTTCCGGAGCAGTCGGGGGTCCCCTTCTTGTTTTGATTTGTATTGGTGCTATCTGCCCGTTGGCGACCGAAAGGTCTATGCAGGACAATGTGCCGCATTGGGCCAGCATAGTTGGGCTGCCATCGTTCAGCAGCTGTATCTGGAGGCTGTTCACTAGCCATTCTTCGACCTCTATTTCCGCCTTGTTGCACACCATATCTCCCCATATGGAGTTCCTAGTGGGCATTCACCCGATGAGCTCCTGCAGCGTCTCCCTGGTGTTTCGAGCCCCGACTTTGCGGTATATGCTGCATATTGTTATTTTTCCTTTTAGGCGTGGCAACTTCGTTACCACGGCAATTGCCTTGAGAGATATTCTTAGATTAAGGCGTGTGAAACTCAGGCTGCGGTGTATAAGGAAGCCCACTCCCCCCCATTTGTCTCTATCCTGGGGCAAGAGGCAGGCCTAGTTCTTCAATATCTCGTCCGCCCTCTCCTGGGTCCGATGCGTTTCTTGGAGGTTCACCACTAAGGGTTTGTGCTTCCTTAGCAGAAGCTCCAGGAAACCTTTGTTTGTATCGAAGCCCGCTATATTCCACTGCAGAATGTCGAACATCTCGCCGCTTCCTGTCATGATGTTTTTAACAGAAGGATGTTTTGTTGTTTGCATGTTTAGATGGTGTCAGTTTCTACATAAGCTAATGCCGCATCTTCTAGCATTGGTAGTGGTATATCTCCGCTAGGTTTGATAGTCGTTGTTTGTTTGTTTTTCGTTTCTTTTTTGTTGTACAAGCTGCGGTTGAAGATTTTGGACGCACAAGGGGCTGGATCCATACCGTTCCCGGCTTCCTTCCGTGGGCGTACTTTATCTGGAGTTGGTGTTTCTCTGCTACTGTCCTCCTCTGATGTTTCCATGTCGGAGTCATTAAGAGATATTGTACATCCTATGGCTTGATTAGATTGTGTTTTCGCGTGATTTTTGAGCTGCGTTTTTATGGTTTTTGCTGATGCGGTGTTTTCCTTTGTGAGATCATTTATGTTGTTTTGTGCACTTTTATTGCGGTCTTTCTGCTTCTGTGTGCTTGTTTTGTGGTCAAGGGGTTTATCATAGTTTATTTTGCTCAGGTTGAATGTAAGAGTTGTGCTTACCCTTGCTGAGTGTTTCGAGATGGTTCCGGTGGAGCTAGGTTTGAAGTTAGGTAGGGCAGTGCTGCTGCTGGTCTGGCTGGTGATCCTGATTGGCTCTGGAGTGAGCTGCTGGGAGCAGGTTCCGGCTGAGGTACTAGGGACCTGATTTGTAGGGAGTCGGCGTAAGTTGCAAGTCCTTGGCTGTGTTATATGATTCATTTACTGAAATTTAGGAGCTCTTCCTGTGCTTTGTTTTTTGAGTATACTTTATAGGCTTCGCCTCGTGAGCATCTTAAGTCGGTTTTGATTTTTTTAATTTCGTTTTCTTTCAGAAAGGCCGGCCACTCTTTGTCGCTAGGCCTATGGTTATCGTCCCACTACTCCGCGGCGCAATTTATGCACTTCGGCTGGTTGCAGGAGGTTCTGTGTCCTTCCGCCGTCTCTAATGGTATTGCCGAGCTGCATACTTCGCAGTTTGGGGTTTTCGCCCCGCAAAATTTGACCCTGTAGTTAAGTCTTTGGTAGTTGGAGCAGCGCATCGGGTTCGGGTAGCTCTTTCTGACTGCCACGATCGTGAAACGTATCTTGAGTTGCTCCGGTGGCTGGCAGCTGTTGAAGGTAACGCTGATCAGACCGCTGTATTTTCTTGGTTTGCCATCCCTCCCTTGAGTTCTGGCCGAGAACCTATAAAGCTCAGTTATCTCTGTGTTCCTGTTATCCTCGTTCAGGTTTTTTATGATGTCCTCCACTGTGTAGAATTCCTCCGCTAGGTCATAAGCATAGAAGATGCGTTCGATTGATTTAGTGCCCCAAAGTACTCGACCGAAAGGTTTTCCTTGGTGTTGGAGCCGGTGCTAATTAGTTTAGTTTCCAACATTTTGCTCGCTTGATCCTTGTTGGGTGCCTCCATAATTATGTTCCCGTCGTGGTTATATTTACAGGTTCTCCCAGGTACTATGCTTTTTAGTTGTTTGTCCATCACAAATATATTAAAATCGCGCATTACTTTGCTTGGCGCTTGAGGTTTTATGATTAAGGATTTCTTCTCTGCGTCTTTGGGGTTCTCCCCTAGAGCCGAAAACGGTGTGCTCATTCTTTTCGCTGTCGGCCTCTTGGCCGCGCCTAGACCCGGGTCCAACAGCGCGAATGCTTGAGCGCCCCCGGCGGGAGCCACCACTATCGGTACTGAGGCATGGTCGCTCTGATTTTACTTACTCTCTTGCCGCTAATTCAAACTGAGCCAGTATTGGAAAGTACTTACTTATTGCTAAGTCAGAAAAGAATCGAATTTATTTATTCGTATATAATGGACGAAGAGGTTTGTATTTTTGTATTGTATGAGGTGTTGTTTATTTATTATTTTTTTTTTTTATATATATATATTTTTTAGTTAATTATTTTAAATGTTTTTTATTATTATTTATTTTTAATTATTTTATTTTTTTTTAATAATACTTTATATTTGATAGGTGTGAGCCACCTATATAAAACGACTAAGAAGCCCTCTTTATCTTAATTCTTCATGGTCTAGTTTTGCCAGGACATGGGTAATGGGAAACCTACTTGGTCACTTTAATTATTTCAAGACGAGAAAACAGTTAATTCTCTTGCGCCCACTTTTAGTCAGAGCACACTTTATATTTTGGAAAAGTTTGTATGATTTCGTTAGTTTTTAATATAAATAGGGCACTGAAACATTATTGTTTTTTTATTGATTTTAGAATGTTTTATGATTTTAGAAATTAAATTTGGTCCTTTTACGTTTTGAGCACTTTGTCTTTTTATGTGCAGTGCGGCCAAAAGATTTGCACTTTCCCGTACACAAATAATTAGCACCCCACTTTGTTTTTTTTTCAATCAATATATAATTCTAGTTTCTGAATGGGTTTAATTTTAAGGTATAATAAATGTTTTTCCACTGTTTATGATCACTTTCCGAATATACATAATGTACCACTGGGGTTGGTAAATGCTAATCGGGTGCCTTATATTATTAACAATATAATTTCATCCGTTTTTTTAGTCAAGTTCACATTTAAATAAAAAATTTGCATGGCTTTTTTAAGGTTTTGAAATTTAAAATGGCAGTTGAGCTTAATTTTCAAACATCAGGATGAGCTTTATAAACTTTGAATTCAAACCCAACTTTAAAATTTTTTTTGAATTGTTCAGAAAAATATTAAATTAAGTTTAAACTTTAATAATTTTATATTTAAACCAAGCTTTTAAAACTTTATAAAATACTTACTTCATTTCTTATAAAAAATGTTTAAGTATAAACTCATATTTTCACAGAAACAGAAAGCTTAGTTTATACTAGTCCAAGCTTGTTATTATAAGTTTAAAAACTTTTTTAGTCAAGTTCATAATCAAATAAAAAGTCTCCATGACTTTCAACTTTAAAATGGCATATGAACTTAATTTTCAAACAAAACGGATGAGCTTTATAAACTTTGAATTCAAACCCAACTTCAAAAATTTTATTTTTAATTTTTCTAAAAATATTAAATTAAGTTTAAACTTTAATAATTTTGTATTTAAACCAAGCTTTTAAAACTTTTAATATTTCATTTCTTTTAAAAAATGTATATTAAATTAAGTTTATACTTTAATAATTTTGTATTTAAACCAAGCTTTTAAAACTTTAATATTTCATTTCCTTTAAAATTTTTTTAAGTATAAACTCATATTATCACAGAAAGAGAAAACTAGTTCAAACTTATTACTTTTTATTTCAAAACTTTTTTAGTCAAGTTCACAATCAAATAAAAAATCTCCATGACTTTCAACCTCAAAATTACAGTTGAACTTAATTTTCAAATATAACGAACGAGCTTTATAAGCTTTAGAGCTTTTTATCCAGAACCCCCATACCTATACTACTTTGTTGGAATTGAAGTATTGGAAAAGTTTATTTTGTATCCATATTTATCACATAAAAGTAATGAAATGTTATTAAATGATTTCTCCACATTGCAATATTGAATATTACTGAATTCTTTTACAGTATCAGTGAAAGCATGTTGTATGTTAACAGATCTTAAACAACTTACATCTTTATCACCTATTTTTTGTGGTTCAATTATGTCTGTGTATATAAAAAGCATATCTGGTTTAATAATGGGAATCGATTTTCCACTATCTATAAAAGTTTTGAAAGCTTCTATTGCACGTGATTTATATTTTTTAAAATCTGTAACTTTCGAAGATAATTGATTGAAACATGTTGTCAAAAGTCCTTCGAGAGTATAAGCGTAATTTGCTCTTATATTTATATCTATTTTAAGCCTAGTAACACATATTGTAGTGTAACTTATATTTTTAGGCATCTCCTCAGCTTTTGCTAATTTTTTATAATGAACTTCATCATTTATAAAATTAAAAATTCCACAAATCAACTGTCGTTGAACTTCTTTTCTTGTAAATCTATTAAGTGGGCGTATATTTTGAATTAGTGTTGGTAGTAGAAAAGCTTTCCAGTCGCATATCATATGTTCTTCTATGTATGAAATATATGATGTTCCAACTCCTGTCATATCTTTTTGCATAACTTTAATAAATATTTGAGCATTTTTTTGCCATTCTTCACCATACACATTTGGAACGAAATCATTAAAATAGATTTCTGAAATACCGACTTTCCACCTTGAATCACACATGTATTTATTCATTTTAACTGTAAAAGATGATAATGAATTTTCTGGATAATAGTTCATAGATGAATCACTGAGTAAAGTGACATAAAATCCATCATTTACTTGTATGTTGTCCATGAGCTTGCAGATTTATTCTTACGAATTGGAAAATTAAGTTTTGTTTGAGTATTACCTACTGCTGACCTTAAAACACGTCTTGACGAATTATTCAACTCTTTGCTATTTATAGTTTTTTCTTTTTTCGTTGGTGGGCTTGGGTTATCTAAAGGAACAGTTATAATGTCTCCTGTATCAGTTTCAAAAAGTTGTACCCTTTGATTTCTAAATGATTTTCTTTTTCTAAGACGCTCTTCAGCAGAAGCAGCTGACATTGCTCTTGTTAAAATATTTTCTTTAATTTCATCATCAAATACTTCGTCATCAGCTTCTTTTTCATATACTTCTTCTTCTTCTGGAACAACTTCTATTCCAACATTCTTATGTTCAGGAAAATACGATTGAGTTTCCGTATCTATATACATTGGTTTTGCACGAGTTTGAGTACGGTTTGTCTCCGTAATTTTTACTTTTTCCTTTTTATTTCTAGGAAGTTCTCGTTTTTTTTGTTTCTTATTTTAAATAGATTTTGTCTGTATAAATAAAATTTTTGGGTGTCCATGAGATGTTTATTTAACAATATTTTTTTCATATTTTTATCCAACTCATTATGTTGAATGTCCGTATTTTGCTTCATTTTCTCATAAATCTCAGGTTTTAAAATGATCATTTTATTAAATGTTGTATTATTCATTTTATAAAATTTCCGATTATCACTGATAGTACTGCACCAAGAAGCGTAGGTAAAAATCCACCACGTTGAATAATGATTTTTCTTTTGCTATTTATAGATTTTTTACGGCAAATAAGTGATCTTAATTCGTTTTTATGCTTTCGTAATTGGGTTGTTGCTTTTCTGCTCAGATTACAATTACCTTTTAAAATATTTAAAGAGATTTCACAAAATGTTTTTATTACTTCAGAGTCACAATGTTTTAGAATTACTTTCTTTCTTGGTTTTTAATAGGGGCAATATAAGTCGATTGGTCTTAAACATTTCATATGCCTCCCTAAATTGTTCTAATTGATCTCTCGTACAATAACATAAACCTTTTCCAAATATACCACTTCTTAATCGAAATATATCATTATCGTCTTGACCAAGATCTATTAATATATAGCTATATGGTACTGACGTCACATCATTATATACTTTTTTAAATGCTTTCATTTGATTGGGATATATTTGGCGAGCTAGAGGTAATATCTGCGATTTATCTCTTGGGTTTTTGAAAAGTACTAAATATTTACAGTTAAGTGAAATATCTCTTGAAAATTTACCCTGGTGAAAAACATTTTGTGTTACAAATATTACACATAAATTTCTATGATGTGATCCTCTAGTAAATAATTCACATACATACTTATCCTGAGAATTTAACATCATATTATCGATAATAATTAACAAAGGCTTTTGATTATCATTAAAATCTGGAATAGTGTTACTATACTCCACATCTTTGATATATTTTGGAAAGGCATTTTTGTCTTGATTACACCAAATTATTTTATTAATATGTGGTTGTATATATTCTTTTTTATATTTTATTAAATTATGAATAAAAGTGGTTTTACCACAGCTTGATGGACCCGCCACCATTATAGTAAATGGGTGAAACAGCATAGTTGTATTAGTTAAAAACTAACTCTGTTAACCTATATTTATATGAAAAGCTCTTTTCCCGAAGTAAATATAAATCTAAATTTAGTTACTCTATGGAACATTCTTCCATAAACCTTCGACATGGTTAAACGAGTTCTCATAGTTGACCTACAATTTTTACAAGGGAATGAAAAGCTTAAAAAAGGAAGTTTAATTCCAACTGTGTATCACTTCAAAGCACCGTACTCCGGAGAAAAACTTATTCAGGATATGAAATATAATAACCAGTATTGCGAAAATAAAATAAATGGACTTAAATGAAATGAAACGGTTTAGTTGAATATTTAGATGCAAAATGTATATTAAAACACTATTTAGAACCAGCGGAAAAAATTTATGTTAAAGGAGAACAAAACAAACTTTTCCTTGAAAAGTACATTGGCAGTAATAAAATCAGAGATCTAACCAGAGATTTATCTTCATTACTAAAGATTGATAATTATAAATCAACATGTCCTATACACTTATCAAACAACAAATTCAGATGTGCCGTTAAAAATTGCTATAATGTATATATGTATCTTTTAAAAGAAAACATTTTAGATTAGGACTTTCAATTTTTATACTTGCACGATATGAATTTAAATAACAAAGCTAAAAAAGTTCACTTCAACATTAAACAAGAAATTCACGTCATGCATGTATGGGAGTATGCTAACAGATCAGCACGGAAAGGTCTTTGGGAAGAATACGCAGGTGATAGAAGTATATTAAAAAAAAGTTGGTCTCACTATTTCTGCAATTTTAACATCTGATCATTGTAAAACAATTTTTCAACTTAGATTTAAGTAAAAATATAATAATAAAAGATTTTAAACATAACAATTAATGTCTTTTATTTTTATCTTATGTTTTTAAAATAGATACCATGTAACCTATCCCTTAACCTATCTTTGAATTATTTTATATTCCATACAAAACACAAAAAAAAAAAACATAAATGCATATCAAGAGTAAAGAGTATATTTTTACTTTACCCATTTCCATATTTTTGATTTGCTGTTTGTTTTCTTTTTATTCATATTTCTTGAACATTCTTAATTAAAAAATATCTTACATGACATGCAGTCAGTTAATTAATGACTTTCGTTTTCTCTTTTCTTCTATAAATTCTTAAAATAGAAAAACACAAATATGTATCTATTCAGAAGAGACCACATTTTTATATAAGCATGTTATTATAACAAGTTTTTTATTTTCATTTCCTTCAAATGCCAAATTTTTTTCTTATCAATTTTAAAGATGTAGATTTAAAAAAAAAAAATTTTTCTGTTTTTTATTGTCATTTAAAAAATTTTCTTACTACTTTTATATGTGCGCCTAGTATTAAACCGCAGTTATACAATTTTGTTTATTAAGGGCCGACCCTACTCTAAATTGCTTAACACTTGACTTCCTACTATACAACCATTTGGAACTTATAAGTTAACAACCCACACATACAACCTAACTTAAAACTGTATGTTAATATGATTAAACATGGTGGCTTGGTTTTCTATAACGTCAAAATAAAAACTTTCCACTGTTTTGTTATTCTGTTTTAAGGTATGTAGGTCCTTTATAAAAGATTTTTTAATTTGTTCCCATTCCAATGTAGTCCCATACATATTAAGAACTTCTTTGGCCTGTCCTTCAATTTTATTTCTAATTGCTCTTAAAATATTTTTGTCATACAAGGTTCCGTCTATGTCAGCCATTAATATTAAGATTCCTTCGACATCGTCGATGAAATCGTACATTAATCTTGTATTTCCATCAAATGTGGATAAATCCTTTATTGGATCTGGTATTCTAAGACTATTATATACACGATAGCTTCACTATTTCCTTGCATTATGGTTATGTCTTGTGAATCGTACGAGTTAAAACTATGTACAGAATCTAAGCTTGTATTCCAACAATCACCAAGAGTTAAAATTTGGTTATAATCAAGATCACTCTCGAAGTCTAAGGTAGCAGAAGTACTAGCTTGTAGTAAATTATTAGATACATTTCTATGAGAATATGGAACAACTCTAGGTTTGAGATTTTTGATCTTTTAAATATTTACAGAAAAATTTTCTTTTTTATTTTAAGAAAAATTTAGGTCGGCAAAAATCACAAATCCAAACCCTCCTTGTTGGTGCCGACCAGAAATAAACACCAGCTAGGTGGTTAGGTACTAAGGGAAAGGTAAACTAGGTATGTCTTTATGTATAGTATTACTGACACCTCGGTTTTTACTCGAACCATCGGATTGGGGTAAGCCTGGACCGGATTCAAGGTGTTATACGACCCGTGCCAATGATCAGCCTGGTTGGAGGACCAGTCTTAAAAATAGCGCGAGCGGAGTATTCGGAGTACCTGTCGACCCTCCGAAATTATTAGCGTTATCCCATGTATACGAATCTCTGCATAGGGCTGACCTTACTTTTCTTCGTACTCGTGGATTCCATTATGGAATAAAATTTTAAAAAAGACTCGAAGAAAGAGTTAGTCGGCACTTCCAAATAGTCGGCAAGTAAAGCGACCAAACCGGGCACTAGTTGTACTAAGAAAAGTCGAGAACAACCAAAGAGGGTACGTAAAGTGCCCCCGTCGGAACAAGCCTTCTTTGATAAACGGTCGACCTAAGTAGTATAGCTATTTGATTCCAGGAAGTGACGTCTGGACCGTATGGGTATGGTTGACTACAGTAAGTGACGTTATTGGAATGTTAAAGTAATATGTGAATTTATTTACAGTAATGTACCCAATTTTGTATGTACAATTTACAGTACAATAACAATTGGAGACAATAAACAATATTTTTTGAAAGAATTTGCTTTGTTAGCTGAAGGCTGCCTCATTCTAATATTATTTCTGTTTAAAACGCCTTATTCATTTGAGGAGTTAAATTAAAATGCAACAAAATGCATGTTAAATTAAATTAAACAACAAAACAAATACAACAAAAATACAATTAATGGACTTGACTGGGATGATGGATTTATAGAATACTCAGAAATTAAAAATATCTTAAATGCATATTTTGCTTCATTTGATGTTATTTACATAAAAGGGTCTAAGAAAAATTAATTCTTAGATAAATTTGTTTCAAGATCAGTAGAAGTTATCAATTTGGATAATAAAATTCCATCTCTTCAAAAAGTGCCAATTCGAATTCATTTTGTTTTCGTTTCTTCGAATCAGGAAAACATAATAGTATACTAGGTGAAATTTTAGCACCAGCTGATCTTAAATTAGATTTCTTAGGAGATGGAGATGGAGCTGCAACTGTTATTACATCATCTCTTTGTGTTTCGAATATACGAAAATCAGAATTTAGAGAAGGTCTTTCGATTAATTTGCACCTTTGTTTATTTCAGCTTGAGCTAATTTTTTACCAATATCTCCATCCTCCTCCTCATCATCAGTATCACTGAAATTAAAAATGTTTGCATCTGCTCGTTCTTTTTTAGGATCATATTCAAATACATAATCTTCAACAAAAAGAATAAAATTTGTTTGTGTATTTGCTGTTTGATATTTAGGTGATATGGTTTCTGTATATGCATTCCGTTTTGAAACTAATTTAGTTTGAGATGCCGCATCAAATGATTTATCAAATGATGATTTTTCTCGTAATTTTTTTGCGAATCATCTGTTTCCATATATGTTGATTCCATATTTCATTAAATTTTGTCTATATAAATGCCATTTTTGAAGTGGGCTTAGTTTTTTATCATACAGAACTTTTTTGATTTTTGATTTAGTATGCTTAGATTCTTATCATCTTCAATTATATTTTTAAATTTGTTAAATATTTTAGGTGACATAACAATCATTCGCTGCATTATGTCTTACTGAGTAATTTTTCTATTACACCACACAATATAGTACCAATTAATGTCGGTAAAAATCCTCCATGTTGAATTAACATTTTTCGTTTAGCTTTTATACCTTTTTGTGGACACGCTAAGAGTCTCAATTGATTTTTATGTTTTTTTAATTTTGTTTTTGTGTGATGGTGATATTTTATTGTTTTCGTTCAACACATTAATTGCAATTTCAGCAATAGTTTTTATTATATCATCATCACAATATTTTAGAATATTTTTACGAAAATTCCTGTTGCTGCATTTTTCTAGTATTTTTCTAGTAAAAAATCTGTGATTTACTTCGTCAGTTTTTAAAAAGTACCAATATTTACAATTTAATGAAATATCTCGTGACAATGGCCCCCTGATGAAAAACGTTTTGCGTTTAGACAGACATATTACGGTGGTGTAAACCCTTAGTAAAAAGTTCACAGACTTGTTTGTTTGCTGAATCTAACATTAAATCATCTAAAACAATTAAAATGAATTTATTTTCATTTTCACTAAAGTCTTCCGGAATGTTGGTATAAAAATCTATATCAGAGAAATCTATATTTCTTGTAACAGCAGAAATTTTTGGGTTACACCATTTTAGTTTTTCAATTTTGGGATCTATCAATCTAGTTGTATTTTTGATTAAGTTACAAATATTGTTTTCCCATAACCACATGACCCCGCTACCATCATCGTAAATGGATGATTAAAATATATCATTATCGGTTAGTGTTTTAAAAATGATTAAGAGGTAAAATAGTTTCGTCTTGAAATATATACATATAAGTAGCAAAAGTGTATTATAGCTTATTCTCAGTTCTAAAAATGAAGGTGAAAGATGTATAGTTTATTCTCATTTTAAAAGATGGAGATGAAAGAAGTGGATGAGTTTTTAAAATCATATTGATCTGTGTTATTAAATGAGCATAAGCAACGTATTTTTCACATGTATAAATACATTAAAGAATTTTCAATAACAGAAAAATTCACGTCAATATACGAAACTCATTTTGCTCTTTGTCTTTGGGCTTACAACAACTCGTCATCTGGACAAGATACATGTAGCTGTTGCTCTATAGAAAATTATAAAATAGAATTGAAAAATCTGATTAAATAGTACAAGAATAATGTCAAGACCACAAATAGTATCGGAAATACATAGACCAGCTAGACGAAACTTTCGTCGAAAAAAATTTATTCAAAAAGGTTTAAACGATACATGACAAATCGATTTAGTAAAAATGATTCCATATGCAAAGTATAACAAAGGAAATAAATATGTATTAACTGTAATAGACACTTTTTCGAAGTATGCTTATGTTGAGCCAATTAAAACTAAAAATGCTAGTAACGTTTTACTTGGCATTCAAAACATTTTTAAACGTACTGCAACACACCCAAAAAATATTCAATCTGATCAAGGTAAAGAGTTTTTCAACAAAGAATTTAGACAACTTATGGAAAAAAAAAAAATTAATCATTATCATATATATTCTGAAATGAAAGCAAGCATAGTAGAACGTTTTAACCAGACTTTAAAAAATTCAATGTGGAAACAGTTTAGTTTTCAGGATAATTATAAACGGATATCTATTTTACCCTCACTTATTGAGAAATACAACTCAACATATCATCGCACAATTAAACTTCAACCAAAAAAAGTTACAAAGAAAAACGAAAAATTACTATTAAAAACTGTCTACAGTAAGTTAAAAGTGTTTCGTAAAGCATTTTTTGTGAGGGAATCATCGAAAGACACTATAGAGGAGTGAAAACTAGTACGAGTCCTCTATGAGTATGTGGAACTTTAACCCACTAAACACCACCTTCCTTTTTTGACCAAACAATAAGTTATACAACCTTTGGTACTACCTGGTAAGAGGAAGTTTAGTTATGGAATGAAAATTGATTTCAAATTGCCAGGCATACTGTGAAGAAAGTTGTTAATATTCCCGTTGAATCTTTGAACGTTGTAAAACAAATTTAAAGGTATTTTTGCAAAGAAGATATTACTTAATACTCTAAACATATTTAAAATATTTTATTTTTTTATTTATACATTTTACTTACGCTGTTATATTTTAGTAAAGTTAATAATATGATTTTAATAAAATACATTTATCACAAAAACCGCTTTTTTTAATTTTGTTTATATTTAATTATTTACATTATATATAGTATTAGTTGCCAATAACATACTTCAAGTTTGTATAAATGAAAGTAATTTTACAAGAACATTATAAATCTTGCTCTATATTAAATTTTTTTTTCATTTTGTATGTACCTATTTAATTCTGTATTCAAATCAAGTTCATCATTAAGTTCATTAGTCAGTTTAGTCACGATTTCATAAATACAACCGCAGAAAATACACCTGTTTCATGTTTTATATTAAAAAAGAATTAAAATAGCTTGAAGTAATCAAGTTAATGTGTTAATTTTTATCGCAAAACCATTTACATTCACAACATACTATAGGATATTTTTGATAATTTCATAACACTACATCTTTCCAAGATAATTTAGTGTATTCAAAATCTAAGATGGTTGATACATGCTCAATAACTTTTTAAATTTCATAACACATATTCTCACACTCTAATCCTAAATTCAAATCTATAATACCCTTCATTCAATCAAATACATAATACACATTTTCCGTATAATAACTAGTTTTTATTCTAATTGTGAAATTTACTATGCATTAACTTGTTAACCTTCAAAAATATTATATGAGTTTATATTACACTTAATAACAACGCCGGCTTGATAACACGTTAACTAACATCAAAGGCTTTTTAATAGAATTGGTCCAAGCTTCGTTCCATTAATATATTGCACACATAAATAATTGCAATAATACTAATTTCAAAGTTAACCACTTAATGCACATTACTGTAAATAAATTCACATATTACTTTAACATTGCAATAATGTCACTTCCTGTAGTCAACTATACCCATACTTTGATACTACATGATCATGACGTCACTTCCTGGAGTCAAATTGGTACAGCTATAATACTGGCCTATAAAATAATTGAGTGGTTAAGTTCCCTCAATGTTGGTCATTTATCTTAAGCGCAAAATAACTCCTTAGCCTGGACCAAAACAGTAGTAGGGCAGGTCAAGCCCTAAGAAGGGCAAATCCCAGGTTCATCGAAGGGCCTTATGTCCAAGAGACAGTGGTTACAAGATGAGCTACAGGGTAGTTCGAAAAAGGCCAGGTTGCTAGGGAGCAACTAGGTAACCCAGCCGTTCAGTGAAATTGCCAAGGATAGTTTAATTTTTTTTTTATTTATTATTTATTCTTATATATACTTCATTATTAACAATTGATTACTTGCTAAAACTTGTGATTACAATTAAAGAGAAAACGATGTTTTATATTTAAAAGAAATATTTTTTAAAATAGTGTTAAACATCTAAATAAAATTTATACTTAAACATACTTATAATAGTATGAAGTGGGGTGTGATCAAAAATTTCAATTTATATTTACTAAAGTTAACTAAAACATAAAGAAAAGTACAACCAACACATTACAAGTCTGCGATAAATGAATACAAGATACAATTATAGTAAATTTTCTAATTCATAATAGTTGAAATTCATAAGCCATTCATAAGTTTGATTTCTGTTAAAAATTTATTTACGTTTCTAAGTTACGTTAATAATTTGCATGATGATATAATGAAGAAACGCTTATGGGCTGTCGTGCGTCCTGATTTTAAGAAAAAGATTTTTGGGATTTGAAATAATAAAGATGACGAATTGGTACAATGTTTAAATTTTTAAAAAGTTGAAAGCTAGGGTGTGTTCTGTTTTTTTAAAATATTTTTCTCACAACACATTTTTGCAGTAAGAGCAAAGGAGAAATTCTATGAAAAGAAGATCCCCCCCAGCAAGGTAAACCATACTGTAATTTCGAATAAAATATTCCAAAATAAATTTTTAGTAAAAGTGGAGTGGAACATAAGTTTTGTAAGTTATAGAATCCTCTAAGTGTCGAGCGAAGATATTTGTTTAATTCACTAATATGATCACCCCAAGATAATTGTAAATCAATTGTCACACCCAAGTACTTAAATTTTTTAACGACCTCAATAACAAAACTCGTAGTATCACACGAATCTTTAACAGAAAAGCTTACATTATTGTATACACTATTAATACTGCTATTTGGATGAATGTACTTTTTACATTGAGATGAATGGAAGTAAAGATCAGCATATATTTGATTTTGGATCTTTAAATTGAAAAACATAACTTTTGTTTTGTCACTTATTACCAACTAATGCTTTGAGAAACATATTCTTAATAGTCCTAGATCATGGTTTATACCTGCTATTAAGTCTAAAGGGCTATTAGCACCATACGCTAAGGCCAAATCGCCAGCAAAGCCTGTTGGTACACCCTTAAAATTTAAGCTTAACAACGAGTTAATGTATACCAAAAAAGAGTAGTTCCTAAAACAGAGCCTTGTGGGACCCCAAGACTAACATATCTTGCATTGATAACAGTGTCACCAACTTTCACTGTTTGCAATCTGGAGCTTAAGTAGGATTTAAACCATTTATATGTACTTCCTCTCAAGCCAATGTTGTGAAGCTTCGATAGAACTATATTATGGTTTACCGTGTCAAACGCTTTGGAAATGTCAACAAATAAGCCAGCCGTAAATTTTTTCTTTTCAATATTTTCATATATTCCAGAGCCGAAGTTTAGCAGTGCATCCTCTGTTGATTTAGCTTGTCTAAAACCATATTACAACTTATTAAGGTAATGAGTACTAGTTAAAAATTTCATCATACGACATTTAATTGTTTTTTCAAATAATTTACTTACTGAGGGTAAAAGGGAAATAGATCTGTAGTTGTTAATTTCCTTTCTATCCCCTTTTTTAAAAAGCGGAATCACTTGTGCACATTTAAGTGCTTGAAGAAATTCCTCCAGATGGAAACTTAAATTAATTATGTGAGTCAAAATATCAACGATATTTTACAACACATTTTTTAATAAAAAAATCGAAATGCCATCAGTACCTGTCGAATGAGAGTTTTTCAAAGAACTGATTAAATTACATAATTGTAATGATGTTAAAAGGTGAAAGAAAAAGCTATTGACTTGCAAAACTTCAGTCGGGTTATCGGTCACGGTGACTAAATTATTTTGAGAGATCATAATTTGAGCAATAGAGACAAACAAATCATTAAATTTATTAGATATTATTGTGCTATCACTAATCATATTAGCATCATCCCTTAAAATAATATCATTATTATTGGACCTTGTGTTTTTGTTTAAAATATCGTTAACTACTTTTCATTCATCTTTTATTTTATTTCTACATTTATATAATTCATTTTTATAATACATTTGGATATTTCACACTTAATAATTTTACAAAGTGTTTTATATTCAAGTTTCTTTTAATATGGCTTTCAAGTTTCTTTTAATATGGATATAAGTAGTAAAATTATTTATATGCTTCTTAATTATGGTAAGAAATTCATTGTATGCATCAGATGAACTACGTTGATAGTAAATCTCATCCCAAAATTCAAATTGAAGAGCTCGGTTTAACTTAACAAAATCTATTTTATATATTTGCCCATGAAAGGGAAACGTAAGTCTTTTACTTTGAAGTAAATTTGTTATTAATAAGCCTGTCATAACTATAAGTTATTTGCTTTATATTTCAAGTCTCAGAAACGTGCGCACACCACAACCATTCTAAACTATATGAATTCCAAAAATAAACTATATGAATTCTGGCAGTCATTGATGAGGGATTAGAGGATGGGGGTATTTCTACCAGTAACTGGAAGAAGGTTGTTGTTGCCTTAAACACACTTTTGTTTTAGGTACTGGAAGAAAATTCGGGACCACCACCCTCCTGTAGAGACGCTGGTTGGCATCAGAGCCACAAGAAATTGAACAAAGTTAAAATTAGACTGCCAAACAATAGATTACCAGATGGTCAACGTCTAAATCAAGCACGACGAGCCAGTCGACAAAACGGAATTGGAAAAATTAACGGCCCAACTCGACACAACATTCATCATCCTCGGGGATCTCAATGCAAGAAACACAAAATGGGGCGGCGTCCTTACAAGCAGCAAAGGGGCAGCGGTAGCTGAGTGGATAGAAAGCGATGCAGAGCTAGTGCTAATGAACGACGGCAGCCCAACATTACTATCAACCAGGGGCTCACTGACCTGCATAGATCTAACGGTCCTTCACCACTCGATTGCAGACAAGTACACCTGGCACACACGGTCGAACCCAAAAGGGATCGGCCATACACCAATGTTGATATCGGAACCCTACGAGTATGAAAGCTTGGCGAAAAGGCATGCAAAACCAGTGTACATTGAGAAAAGGGCAGGCTGGGAGGAATTTCAACAAAAGATCGGGGAATTCCTGGGAGATAAGCCAAAGAGTTCAAAATCAACAATGAAGCCGCTGGGCTCACCAAAGCATTAAATTTCGGAACGAACCAAGCAATCCCAGTAGCAACAAAGAGGATCGACAGCGGAAAACCCATCTGGTCAAACCCGTAGGTAGACCGCTTACAGCCACAACAGCCACCTGCTAATACCTCTCAAGAGAGTTGGAGCCCAGTTAAGGAGGGAGGTAAAAAAGGCAAGGAAGGAAAGTTGGGAGAAGTTTGCGAGCAGCATAGACGGGAAGGATACGGTCGAAACATGGGAAAAAGTACGGAGGATATTAAAATTGAAAAGAACGGAGGAACACCATAGTCCTGGAAATCAACGGCGAGCTTGGTCAAAACAATGCCGTGGTAGCCGAGGAATTCGCAAAAACTATCAATGCGAACTCCAGAGAATAATGGGGAACCAAACTAGTGCGGAGAGCAGCAGAGTGCAAATAACAGCTAGCACACCAAATATAACAGACGCCGAAATCTCACTGGGTGAAGTGCTGGATGCAATAAACAGCGGCAAAGGGAAATCACCAGTCCTGGACGGGATCACATACGCCCTTGTCCGGAACAGCGGGCCAAGCTTCCTCCACACATTAACGATCCTCTACAACAACATCTTCAACACTGGCATCGTTCCGCAAGGGTGAAAAACATCCGAGCTAATACACCTCCCGAAGCAGGGCAGATCCCCCACCAACCCCAACAGCTACAGGTACATATCAATTATCCCAGTCCTCTCCAAAATCCTGGAGAAAGTTGTGGCCAACAGGATAAGTTGGATAATTGAGAAGCGCTGCCCAACAGAAATACACAGATTCCGCCCAGCAAGGGGTACAAATACAATCCTCCAAGAAATAAAATACAAGACAGCGGAATACCTGGAGAGCAAGAATCACATCGACCTCCTCTCACTGGAACTGAAAAAAGCAGGGTCAGGGTGCATCGACAGGGTGAAAACGAACCGGTACTAAAACAACTGGCCAAATGGGACGCAAGGAACAAAATTATCGCGTATACAAACAGCTTCTTGTCAAATAGAAAGTACATGGTTCGGGCGAATGGCACATACTCCACAATAAAAGATATGAACCAGGGGATGCCGCAGCGCTCCCCGCTTTCAACAAGGTACTTCAATCTTTATGTAACCAGCCTTAGTCAGGAGCTCAAAAAACTCAGGGGCGTCCACCACTGGGTTTATGCGGAAAACATCTGCCTCATGGCATCTGGTGAGAGGAGCCACAGAGCAACGACACTTGGGAACGTGGTCAACACAATAAAGAAGTGGTGTCTTACCAACGGAGGCGAGCTGGCTGAAAATAAGTAGGAACTAATGCACCTTTGCCACAAGAAAAGTTACGATCTGTAGCCAATCCAACTCGGTGCTTCAACGATCCCCTACCAACCGAGCATTAAACTGCTGGGGATCACCTTCAGCAGCAAGCACAAATATAACGCACACGTCGCGGATTTGACCAACAAGATAAGCAGATCGAACAACATGTTGAAGATGATATGCAGGAAAAACTACGGGCCACCAGTAAACACGGACCTAACGATAGCCAAAGCTGTGACCTTTGGGAGGATCGACTCTGTGATCACGATCTATGGCTTCACCACGGATGCGAACCTCAAGAAAATACAAGTGCAGATAAATAACGCAGCGAGAATTGCCACCGGCGCGCTGAAGTATTCCAGAGTGGACCCCCTCCTGGTGCAAGCTTCCCGAATAATCTGGAGAGGAGAAATCTTCTGGCAACCAAGGCCATAGCTAGAGCTTACCACGATCCTCACCACGCGCTACATGACAGAATATTCAACCTGATCAACAACAACGGAAGTAGTGGAACCGAACCGAGCATCATCCAAGCAATAGAACTGTTAAAGCAAACAGGAATCTTACTAAATCTAATCATAGTAGAATTCCCATTGCAACCCAACTGGTCTACACCCAAAAACAACGACAACGCTACAACGCCAGCGGAATACAGAACCATGTTCAATCGGCTAAAGGAAACGTATCTTGCAAACAGCGAGATCTACACAAACACCACCAAAAGTGACAAAGGAGTGGGTTTTGCCGTAGTCATGGACAACCCTTTGGCTTTGGTTAAAAGCCAAAGGGTGTCTAGAGCCAACGAGTTCTGCGTTTGATGGAGAACTAGCAGCCATCACCAAGCACTCGCTGTTGCGGAAGAGCTAGCAGGCACAGTCAACATTTACTCGGATATCCTCAGTGCCATAGAGGCAATCAACAACAACAGTCCTAAAGAAAGTGTGATTAAATGGGCCAGGTTCGTTCTCAGGAGGAATAGGGGCAGAATAAAACTATTCTGGGTCCCCGGCCATTCTGGGATTCCATCAATGTTATACCGAGGACTACAAAGTACGCCATAAAGATATTAAAAAGTTTCAGCGAGGGAATAAAACAAGTCAACTAGGATAGCACCGAACACTTGCTGAGTAAAATCTTCCCACAGTTTCACCAATATAGCATAGCTAAGACGGGCAGCAGGAAGTCAGACTGACAAGGATATGGCTGGGGGTCACCTTAGCCACTCATTCGCACTTGTTCAATTCCCGAGATCCACCAATATGTGACTTTTGCAACAGCCAGCTAACCATACCATACATCATCCTCGAGTGCCCCTACTCAAGAGGGAGATTAGATCCGGCTACCCTGAGATTGGAAAAGAAGGAAGATCTCCAAACAATAAGATAGATCTTCACGGCTTACAACATATGGGACCTAATATAACACCACAAACAAATCCAAATAGAAGTTCCCGACGCAAGCCAAGAAACACAAAAAGCACACCTGGGTCGCTTATCAACATACATGTACAGTGTAAGACGAAATGGAGTCGCGGTGGTCGCTGACCCAGGTCTGAACTAAGGCAGAAAGCCTCCATTACAGGATATAAATCATCTCACCAACGAGAGACAACTCCAAACAAGATTCTGAAACACTAACGGCAAGGAAACTCGAATGTAAAATTCAAACGAAGCAAACCTGGGTTGTATTTCAACATACACATACAGTGTAGGAAGAAATGGAGTCGCGGAGGACGCAGACCCAGGTTTGAACTATGGCAGGAAGACTCATTTTCAGGAGAGACATAATCTCAACACGGAGAGATAACTCCAAGCTCTTCTGAAACATTAGTAGGTTAAATCTAGTTAAGCACATTAGTTAGTTTGTAAGAAAATTGAATCCATTCAGATAATTTTGATAACCGTATTTCCAACACTTTATTTGCTTAGACTGTAAGAAAATGAATTTAAAATATAAACATGATTAGTTTCAGAGGCTTAAGAATTAAAAACCTATAGCTTTAAGCCAGATATAAGAAAAATGAACTCAAATAGGCTTAGTTTATCTTATCATAGTTAGACGAGTTCTAGTTAGTAAGTAAAGTTTAGTAAGCATAAGGGGTAGTTCGTAAGAAAGTTGAATTTAGCGTAGTTAAGCATAAGAATTGTAACTTCACCGTCCTAGCGTCTAGAAGTAAGAAAAGATTTCATAATTTAATCTCGGGTAGCCTTAGATTTCACGGTACTGACCACTTAGAAGATATAAAAAATACATAGTAGTAGGTTAGAGTTAAGGAAAAAATGAATTAATACCAGGCTAGTCTACTTTGCATACTTTCTCTCCCAAGTTCACTACTGGTGCCCCCTACCTGCGAAATAGATTAAGATTTCAGTCACAAGCAACAGGAACAACTGTATTAGCTAACAACAAAACAGCACAAACAAGGGTTAAACAGACAACCAAGCGGCATGCGGCTTAGCACGCGGAACCCTAATGCAGGGAAATGGTAGTTGCCTCAAAGGCAATTCAATTTGGCTCATTCTCCTTTCTGTTTTCAAGTGAAAACCCAAAAGGAAGTAGAGGGAGGTCTAGTTCAAAAACCCAAAAAACAAGGAACCACAATTACCGATTCCGAGGGACTCCATCAAAAATAGCAAAAAGCCAATTCCACAAAATGTTAGGAGCACCAAAAATAGGAACACGTCTCAATACCATGACGAATCCAGAGCTAAAATCTCCGCCTGCGACCCGCATGAGCAGGTAAGCAGGAATAACCGATGTCAGGAACCCAAACCAAATGTCAACCTAAGCTGAAATTTGTAAAAAAGAAATTAGGCGAAATGCACGGTACTACACAAACAAAAACACCATTGCTAATATAAGCACAAACACTAATAGATGCATAAAGAGAATATACCCTGAAAAAGCTAGTAAAGTATGAATAGGAGTAAATTAGGATGACAGTAAGTAGGAAATCAAAAATATAATGAAGCACAGATAAAAACCATGTTCGAATGTAGAAGAATTTAGCTCTAAGAGCAAAGATAGAAGTTAAAAAAAAAACACACACGTATAAAATTATTTGTAAACAAAATTACACCTTAATCAACTAGGATAAGCACTAACTCCAGATGTAAGTCAAACATGTTTGTAAACAGCTACTAACCAAATTGTTAACTTGGCCCACATCCGAAAGAAAAAGTGTCCACCCTTTATGGGCATATTTATATTCCTAATATTCCTAAAAAAAAAAATTAGAACAATGCCTCTATATATATAGATGAATGATATATAGAGGCATTGATTAGAATAAAGTAGATTCTCAACATAATAACTTGTTTTAATATTCTACCTTCTTGTGATTAAGCCATTTTCTTCGAATACCCAATTGCTGAGGCTGCCTTGGGCACAAGTAAGGATTATAATACGAAAACAAAAAAATTGAATACAAGTAAATTAACTGACACCCAACGTGGGGCCTAGTGTAAACATTTTTTAGTAAAACTTTATATCAAGTAAAACTATTAAAACTGTGCTGTAAATCCATAAGGAACAATAATTAAGGATATAAAAATTATTGAAGCAGTTACAGATCTCCATATATAGAGATAAGTTTTTATAATAATTAAGAAATAAATTTAATTCTTTCAAAAACTACCTTATAAAAAAACTCTTCTAGTGAAAAATTGATTGTAAGAAACAATTGCTAAAAATTTTTTTAAGTGTAAAAAACAGAAATAAAAAAAAAATATAAACAATACTGTAAAAATTAAAACACCGTAATGCTTATTCAGAATATCTAGGATAAAAAAGCAACAGATCTATAACTAGGCCGAACCAAATGAAGGAACTGTAAGTCACGATTGATTACTATTTATCTTTAAAATTTTTTGGTCGTTTATTAAAAAAAAAAAAACGCGAAATATAAATTTAAAAAAATTTTAATTAATTTTTTAAAAAACCCAAAAGAAGAAGGACATTAAATTGTAACTTATGAATTATACAAATTTAGACCTGAATTCTGACACCGAAGATATTTCGGAACATTTCAAAAAACTAAGACAAAATTTAGAGAAAAAAATTATACTTAGAAAAGTAGTAAAAATTGTTGTAAAAAAGTTGAAATTTAAAATTGTCAAAAAAATTAACCTTGAATTTAAAATTTATAAACTAATAGAAAATTTTGTTAGAAAACTAAATAATTCTTTGCAAATTTTTTTGTAAAAAGGTTTATAAAAATTGTAATCTTGTCATTTCTATTATTTTTTTAATTATGGCTGTCACCGAAGAACAGCTTCAAGCTTTTGTTTTCACAATAATAGAACCTAAAAGTTAGTTAACGACTCATCTACCCCAACCGGTATATATACTTAAACCAGTTTCTATAGTCGCTGGTATTAGGAAAGCACATACAAGCCTTGACCTTGTAAAATCGCTACCAAACTTCGCCGGCGACCCAGCAATGTACCTAGCATGGAGAACAACTGCACTGTTTGCCATGAATAACCATACACCGAAATCCAAAACGTACTATATTGCAACCAGTATTTTGCGAAATAAAATAACAAACTCAGCAAATGCCATGAAATGGAAAATGAACTTAGTATACTTCGACAAGAAAAACTGTCCATACATGGACAAATACATACATACATACATACAGTGGACAAATACATGGAATACTAGAATACATTGACTCTAATTATTAATAAAAATATCATGACGGACAGCAATAATAATCAACTGGCTAGTACACTTTATTTATTTATTTTTATTCTAGTTATTTATGAATTTCTCCAAAAGAGCTTTGAGCTCGTACAGATTGTATAAACAGGTTTAATTTTAAATGTAAAAATTATCAATATTATCATTAGTTAATAATTTTATTAAAAAAAAATAAAAGAATGAGTAAAATCTTAAATTCAAGATTAAAAGTAAGCAAAATCAAATTGTTGAGGAAATAAAAAATTAAAATTAAAATAAAATGAAAATTATGTAACTATTCAAAAAAAAACAAAAAGAAAAATAATAAAGCAAAGTAAACTCAAAAGCATTAAGTACAAAAGCAAAATAAATATTATTAAATTAGTATATTGCCATATCAGCTAGTTATTTACCAATATCAAATAATATTTCTTTAGATTAACCCTAAATCTGTAATTTGAAATGGCTTTTATTTCTTATGGTATATTATTATAATTTTTGACAGCTGTAGAGAAGACACTATCTAATCCTATGTATTTATATTCTGCATATTCTAATATGTATTAAATTTGCCTTTCTTGTATTGATCTATTATACATCATTACGGTGTTATGATAAATTAAATTGTTTTCCATGTAGTGAATTTGGAGTGCTTGTTGCATTTTTTTTGTATAACTCCAGAGGTAAAATTTTTAACTGCGTGTGCATTGCAGATGTTGATGTTCTTTTAGTCAGCCCATATAAATTTTTAATAGAATAATTTTATATTCTCTGCATTGTGTTTATGTATTTTAAATATGTATTTCCCCAAACATGAATACCATATGTAATTGTTGAAAGAGACTGTAATATATTGAGCTTTTTAGTTCTGATGGAACTCGTTTTAGTGCAATTCTTAAAACACCGGCTACTTTTTTCCCCTTTTTAGTTTGAGTTGAGATTTGTTGGCGCCAATTCAATTCTGAATCGATTAACAAAATCATAATCCATGTATGTAAATTAACAACAAAAAAAGATTAAAAATTAAAAATTGAAAAAAATTAACAGCAACAAATAACGTATAGTACATACATGGATTGAGCAGTGTCAGAATACGTACAATTAATATGCATAATTGTATTTCTATGTATATAGTTGTATGTATAATTATATTGTCCAACTCAGTGCTTGATAATGAAGAAAGAATCGGTGTTTTTATATATACGCGGTGAACCCGGTAAGTTTAATTATTTACATTAAAATAAATAAAATAAACAAAATTACAATGCACCAAGTATCTTTCAAAGAGCTATTGATGATATTCTTAGAAATTATATTGGTAACTTTTGTCACGTTTATGTCAACGATATTATTATCAAGACAATTTATAAATAATATGTCATAAAACAGTACAAACAATACGATCCATAGTGAAAATTCAAGTACAGGTGTTATAGAAATCCTCCACATAGACGTACTTATTACAGACAAACAATATTTTCTAACATGTATAGACAAATTTTCAAAATTGTCTGTTATTAAACCAATACCTTCTCGGTCTACATTGGACATTACAGAGGCTCTGCTACAAATATTAACAATATTAAAAAATACAAAAACGATTGTTTCGGACAATGAAAAAGCCTTTCGTTCAAACAGTATCAAAACTCTATTGAGGGATCGCTTTAATATTGAACAATATTTCATTCCTACATTACACAGCGAAACTAATGGACAAATTGAAACACTACATTCGACTCTTTTAGATTTTTCAAGTTGTATTAGGGAACAACAAAATATCACAGAAACTATAGATCTCATACTTCTAGCAACATATAAATATAACATATAAATATACAATTCACTCTATACCAAACGAGAATCCAATAGATACAATTCAACAATACTAAGAAGACAATTTTAGAAAAAAGAGACACTTTGAAACTCACAAATATAAAACCCTAAAAAGACTAAATACAAACTGTAAAACAAAAACATACCAACCGGGAGATAAAGTATTCCTTCGTACCCATAAAAGGTTAGAAAATAAATTTACTAAAATCTTTTTAGAAAAGATTGTTGAAAAAGATTTAGGAACCACCGCACTAATAAATGGTAAAAAAATTCATAAAAGTAACCTCCGTTAATCCTTTTTCTTTCAGAATATTTTTTCTTTTTATTCGCCTTCACAAAAATTCTGAATTACACTGCATCCCATTTCATAACTCTATATATAGCTCTATATATAGCTCTATATTATAGCTCTTCGTATTCTGTTAGGTTATTCGTATGAGAGATATAAACAAAGTCAAAGAGATATCTCTCATACGAATAACCTAACAGAATACGAAGAGCTATAATATAGAGCTATATGTAGAGAACGGAAATTTTCTAAGACAGATAACTGAAACCACGTTACAACAAAACATACTACAACAACAAATTGACGAAATCTCCCACATATTAAAGACATTGGAAATTCCCAAAAGAATGGCTAGATCAATCAACTTTCTCGGTAGCGCTTTAAAATTTATTGCAGGAACACCGGATCACGATGACTATGAACTACTACTAACAAAAACTAACATGCTAATAGAAAATAATAATGATATCGAATTAAAAGACAAAATCAACCTTGGCAAATTTCCTATAAGTATCTACAATTTATTTACCGTTACTAAAATAAAAATATTAGAAATGCTAATTTTATTCACTATATTTTAAAAATTCCTAAAATAAAATTTTTTTGTGATTTCATAACAATCTACCCCGTAATTCAACACAACAAAATTTTAACTCTTGAGACCAAAACCGCAGCAAAATGCGAAAAATATTATCAACCACTGAAACCTCAAACGCAACTTTAATCAACATTTGTAGACCAACTTTTCCAAAATGCGTGACGTAGATATTAAATAACATCAAAGCAGCTTGTCCAACAGAATTCTCTCACGAAATACCAAAAGTACAACAAATTGAAGAAGGCCTAATAATTCTCAATGATGTTTTTAACACAAATATATTTGACCAACGCCAAGTAACAATACAAGGAACCTTCTTATTAATATTCGATCAATCAATACAAATTAACGGAACAACGTACTTCAAGAAACAATTGCACAATATAGATATATATTCAGAAATACATCCACTAATACTATCAACTCTATCCAACGCCAGTCATCAAGAGAAGTTATCATTACCATACTTAGAAAATATCAACATTAAAAATACAAACCATATCAACACTATTCGTGACGAATTATCAAAATAAAATATTTTAAAATGGGTAATAATTTCAATACTCATAATTTTTTCTATTTCCATTAAGATCATTCGTAAACGGAAACCGCATTACAATCTTACAACCGAACAAATACAAAAAATAATTAAGAAAGTAGACCTACAAAATGAGGACGTTCCAAACATAGCAAGAGGGGGAGTTAATACAGGTGTTGCAATCACACAATAATTAAACAACACGCGCAAAATAAATTGCGAGTATCAAATTTCATCAGTAAATTTTCCCGTGAGAATTTCTAATGCTATTATAGTTATTAATACTTTTTGCATTAATTTTTGTTATTAACCCTTTTTGCATTAATTTTTGTATTATAACATAAAATTTGCAAAGTAATTATTAAATTACTATAAATAAGCTGTTAATTAGAAATTATAATTAGAATAAAGTAGATTCTCAACATAATAACTTGCTTTATTATTCTACCTTTTTGTGATTAAAACATTTTCTTCGACAAATTAAATTATTATAAAAAAATATTAAAAATAACTTACATCTAGAATTCAGCTTAAAATTAAGAGAAATCACTAAACAAATATAAATCTTCTTGAAACCAAAAGTTAAAGACGAAACTTCCAACATGGTAAATTTTGAATTAACAACTGCTATAAAAATAATACCGCAATTTGAAGGAAACTTGAAAGATTTATCAAATTTTTTAGGTTTAGTAGATTTTTATGCAGAAACACTAAAATATTCAATTGAAAAAGACAAACTTTTAAAATTTATTTTAGCAACAAACTTTCTGATAAAGTAAAAAACAGAATATTACCAACAGAAAATATAAATACATGAGAAACATTTAAAAAAGCTCTAAGAAGCAATTACAAAACAAATAAAAATCCTGCAAGGATATAAAATAATTTAGCAGAACTTCATTAAGGAAATCAGGAACAACATCAAAACACTTACGCAACAAAAATAGAAGCGTTAATAGCAGAATTAAATGATTTACAAATTTCTGAACAAGAAGAAGCTCATAGAAGCGTAATAATAAAACTAAATAACCAATTAGGTCTAAATACATTTAAAAATGGTCTAAGTGAAAGATGTAGATCAGTAATACTAGCAGCAAAATCAACAAGTCTAAATAAAACCATACAGCTGGCAGCTGAAATGGACACTGATGTTCGATAACGTCATGCATTTCAGATCAAAGAGTTTCAGAGGTAGAAATAACTACCAAAACAGCAGACGTGATTGTAACTACAATAACTATAACAACAGAAATAATAATTACAATAATAATTACAACAACAATAGTAATTACAATAACAATTATAACAGCAATAGTAATAACAACAACAACTATAATAATAATAATAACAGATTTTCTAAAAATCAACAGGGAAACTACAACGGCCCCGGCCGAAGAAATCCGAGGCATGCAAACAACATGCAGAGAGGTGCTCAAAACCAATTCAACAAAAGACAATAATTAATATCAATAGCGACAATAACTTCACAAACCTAATTAATATAAGAACAAAAGATAGACACAAGAGCAGATATATCTATATGTAAGAATAACATAATTAATCAACAAATTAATAAAAAGTGAAATATATTAAATTAACGGCATAGCAAATAAGAATTTTTACACAAAGAGTGTAGCAAATGTAGAATTATTAATAGAAGACTAAAAAATAAACCATAATTTTCACATTATAGAAGAAAACATTAACATATTAGCAAATGGTATCTTAGGTAAAACCTTTCTATACGAAAAAAATAAATGTAAAATAAATTATGAAACATGCTCTTTAGTAATATCACAACAAGAACCAGACATAATATTTCCAATGAGCATGAATAACAAAACTATAACAAATATAACAGCTCGACTTCGAATAGAAGAAATACAGTAACAAAATTAGATATATAAGACGATAGTTTGATTATAGGTAAAGAAATGGTAAAAGGTCTATTTTTATCAAATACAATAGTTCCAACAAATGGAATGCAGCATGTAAAACTTTTAAACACAACAGATACAACTATAACAATCAAAACTTCAAATAGTTCAACCATTAAGAAATTATAAAATATTATCTATAAATCATAAAGAGAATAGTAATTCAACAAGATTTGAAAAATTAAAAAAAATATTATCCATAGATAACTTAGATGAAATAGTAAAAAATACAATTTTAAACATTTGTAAAAGATTTCAAAATATATTCCGTCTTGATAATGAGCAATTATCAATAAAGTTTTTTTTACGAGGAAGGAATTTCAACAATTGACAAGTCAGCAGTATATATAAAAAATTACAGAACACCTAATGTTCAGTTAGTAGAAATTGAAAAACAAGTTTCAAAATGAATGGAAGATGATATAATTGAACATTCTACAAGTCCATACAAAAAATAAGAATAAATAATAAGAAAAAATCCATAAAATAAGAAAATTAAAAAAGAAAATATTTTTATTAAAAAACGTATTGCCGGAACAGAAAAAAATGTCAATGAAATTCAACAAAAAGTGAATAAATTGGAGGCGATACTGAATAAAAGATGTAAGGAAGAAAATAATATTATTTTGCCTGGACTCCCGTCAAAAATTGATGACCCAATTGATGTGGTTCTAAAAATTGCAAACAAAATATCTGCTAACATATCTGCAATTGATATCATCAAAATAAACACAATAGATCAACAAGCGAGTGAAGATGAAAATTAAAAAGAAAATTGTACGTGGTTAAGCTCAAATCAGAGGCAGAAAAAAATGCGTTACTTACGAAAAAATAAAAATATAAACATTTATTTACAACTGAAATAAGCATTACAAACTAAGATAACCAAGTCAACAACGAACTTTTCTTTCGTGAACATCTATCTAAATTTCAAACAAGGTTATATTATGAAGCTAAAAAGATCAAGTTGTCAAATGATTTTCAATTTCTATGTCTAACCAAATTCGTTTACGTACGAATACCACAAGTAAAATACATAAAATTTCTTCCTTCAATGATATCTCATTTATTAAAAATACTCATAACATTATTTAATTTAAATTTAATTCAACTTTATTTTATTGTATCATTAATAATAAATTACATCCAGCATCTGCAAATGTAAATAAGGAAGTGGCCACAATAACAAAGGCGATCCGACCAGGGGCAAATAAAGGAATACCCAGATTACGGGGTACCTTATACTCACCTCGACCGGTCTGGTTTAACAAGAAGATCAAAGAACTACAAAAAAAAGAAAAATATGGAATGTGTTCCAAAACACACAGAAAAGAGGATCTAATCGTCGTAAAAAGAATCAATTGCTGAGGCACGAGATTAGAACGGCCAGGAAGAAAAATGGGTTGAATTCACTAATACTAATAGATGGGCAAGACCAAACTAAAACCTGGAACAAAGCAAAGAGGATACTCGGAGAAAAGAAAGCCAGGAACCTGATAATTGAACAAAACGGGCAATTAGTAACCGCCCCCAAAAAAATGCGAACCACCTAGCAGCTAGATACGTGCAAAAGCAAAACACCAAAGGATGTACCAACTCGCCACAAGATAGTGTACGTTACACAGGCAAACGCATTAATAGATGCAAAAATTAACTGCGCCGAAATCAGGGCGGTACTAAAGAACTTCAAGGGAACGACACCGGTTGCGGATAAAATCTCTTATGGCATGCTAAAGTACTTAGGGCTTTTCAAAGACTCACACAATTATTCAACACAATAATGGAAATAGGAGTCTACCCTCATGCTTGGAAAGACGCAGTTCTTATCCCGTTGCACAAAGCAGAAAAGAACCCACACCACTTTGAAAGCTATAGGTTTATATCACTACTACCAACGCAATCGAAACTATTTGAAAAAATAATAGCCAAACGGTTGAGTTGGCTAGCAGAAAATATGATGCCCGAAAATATTCACGGTTTCCGGCCGAACAGAGGTAATATTTTACAGTATGGTAAGTTAGACCACTGCCTTCCCATATACAGCCAGACCACCCAAAACTAGAAGTTGCAATACTGGAAGTACAAGCAAAGTCAATAAACAAAAGAATCAAATATCAAAAAATTAACAACAGCGCCAGCACTCATAGCTGTGGTAAACACATCAAAATACACAGCCTGGTGGCAAAAAAATCAACCATTTCGGGGGCTTGGAATTTGCTAGAATTTTAATTTATGTACCTATATTAATTTTTTTCTATTGTAAAAAAACACCCCACATTCCTACCAGGAAACAGGGGTTATAGCTACCTAGCACATTTATGTACCATGGTACCTGTGTATAAATAAATAAATAAATAAGTTACATTTTTACATATATTATTTAATAATTAATTTTATAATATGACTTAACAAAATAACATGTCTTTTCAAAACAACGTCTTAGAAAGCATTATCATGGAAAAATGTAATCAATGCTATATAACACTACAATTTCATATTACAATTACATAATAATTTTCAAAACTAAGTTTTACAATTTTAAAAATTATTTATCGAAAATATTTATGTATAACATTATCTAATTTGAGTTTAAATCAAGTTTATTTTTTTGCATCATTAATATTTAATTCCATCTTCACATATTACATAAAATTTATTATTTTTTATATTATAAAATATTGTTAGAACTACGGGCCAAAATTCGAAAACTGATTCATAAAAAAAGAATTACTATTTTAAAAAACTACACTATAATTTCATATAACTATTACATTATTTTAAAAATTACTTTTTATAATTTCAAACACTACTTTTTCTTAGAAATAACTTAAAATTTTTTTATCAACCAGAATCTCAAGACAAAACTTTTATTATCACTAATAAGTTTACATATAAAATTCAAATCAGCTTAATCTTAAATTTGTATGTATATGTATATTATTTTTTTTTGATATGTTACATATTATCACATTTACTTAAAATTATTTTATTTATGTTTTTTAAATGAACTTAGACTCGGATGACAATTTTGACATTTACGATGAGTTAAGAGTAGATTATTTTTCAGGGGTAGATAGTAGTATGGTGAATATTAAGATTGGTGAATATCAAACAAATTTTAATAAATTATATCTAAACATACAAAGTTTGAGAAATAAACTATGCAATTTAGAATCTTAATAAAAACATATGAATGTAATATTCAGATTATAGTATTAACAGAAATATGGATAAATGAACAGGAAAATAAATTTTTTAATATGGTACAAATCATATTTTTCAAATCGTGTAATGTCGTATGGAGGTGTTGCTATTTATGTTAATGAGAACATAACAAGTAATTTAAGTTTTAAGTTAGAGTTTGAAAAATCAAATTTCTTAGTAATAACACTTTCTTGAACAAAAAATTAACAATATATCAATTAACAATAATTGCAATATATCGATAGCACAAAACAAGTATGAACTCATTTCTTGAAAAAAATAGAAGACATATCAAGTAATTATAAAATTCAATGATCTTTGGAGACTTTAATATGAATTTAAGCCTATAGAAGAACAAATTAAAAAATTTATTACCATCCTGAAGTATGAAGAGTTAGCTGCATACAGTACTTGAAATATGTTAGTTTCAATCCAGATTTTCTAGTAGAGATAAGTTCTTTAGTGATTAAATATATCAGAATTGTTCGAAAGAAAAGTTCTAAAAAAAAAGGAATGGATGACAGACGAAATTAGAAACCCGGTTAAAAACTCGGGATTCTTTCTTCAAATATAAGAAAAAATATCCTAACGATGCGCATATTAATAGATTATATAAATTATATAAAAGTAAAAATACAATCTGAAATTAAATAAATTAAACCCACGAAAATATAATTTCTTAAAACCAGAAGTGGTATATTTAGGAAATCTTATAACTTCAGAAGGGATTAAAACTAATCCAGAAAAGTATGATACAATTAAAAATTATCCTACAGCAAAAGATGCTGATGAAGTAAGAAGATTTGTAGCTTTCTGCAATTACTACAGAAGATTCATCAAAGATTTTGCAGAAATTGTCAAGGCTGGTTAAGTAATCAGCTTTTATAGAAGAAGCAAATATTCAGTTGGGATAAAGAACATAATAATGTATTTGAAACACTTAAAGAAAATTTAATAAACCCGCCTATTTTATTATTATCTTTATTGTTTCAAATATTACAATTTTACATATTTATATATTTACATATTATACAGAGATTAGATGTAATTATCTTTACAACTGTAATATATTATTTATAATATGAATTTTAAAGATTTTTGCTTTACTAATATTATAATTTTTAAGGATAAGTGGAAAAACCCTTATGATTTTTTATTTTTTTTGTTGTTTTTTTATTTATTTTTTTATAAAAGCTTATATCTATCTTAGGATTAAACTAATAATTCTATGTGGAATTACAACTAAATGATAGCATTTGCAGAAAGAGTTTTTATTTTATTTTTACAATGTATAGATTTAACTAAAAAGATTTATAATTTGTTCGTTATTTGAAAATTGACATTTCTCAATTAAATTTTGTGTTTTATTTCAATTATTTGTAAAATAAAGGCAATTTCCGCTTTTTCATGTAGTATTCGCGTTGAGTAATAAAGTCGTAAATTAAAAATTAATTTTAAAATTTTATTTTGAGCTACGTTGAACAATAATGAATAAGCATACAGTATCATTGGCTGAAATATAGCTTTCATTATTATCATTTTATTTTCTGTTGATAAATAGGATTTTTGTTGATATACTCCTCCCTCAACAAAAATCCTATTTATTGTATTTTTTTGTATTATTATAGTTTTATTGTATTATCACTTTATTGATGACATTGGTGATATGATCCTTATAAGTTAATCCTTATAAATTAAGTTAAAAGACGCCTAAGTATTTAACAAAATTTAGTCAGGGAATATTAGTATTATTTAATTTTAAATTTGATGTCGGTAATAGTTCAAGGTAAAAAATATTAAATTTGTTTTATGGACATTAATAGAGATTTTCTATTTAATGAAATAGTTTACAACATTATTTAGTTCCTGTAGTTCCTGCTTCCTGTAGTTTGTTAATTATATTTACACTGAATGAATCTGATGTAAAAAGAGCTGTATCGTCAGCGAAAATAGATAAACGTACATTGTGGGTATGTGGAAAATCATAGGTGTGTATATTAAATAAAACAGGTTCTAGTACCGAATTTCTATTAGAAAAATTTCTTTAATTCTCTCTCACTTAAGAAACTTTTTAAAAATTTTATTAGAAATATTTCTTAATTTATAACTTTTAGTTTATGAATGAGTCTATTGTGCCATACTGTTATGAAAGCTCAGTTTTTGTCTAAAACTATCATGTCACAAAACTATTATTGGTTGAATAAAAGCAATCGTATTGACAACACTTGTTTTTTTCTCTCCCTAGAAGAATATATAAATTTTTTTTTAAATTATTGAAAAACTTAAATTATTTTTTAAATTTTATTTTGAGTGTTAATTTTATTGTTTAAAGAAAGTGAATAAATTGATTAATAAAACCAGCAAAAGTTTAAATACACAAATTTTGGTTTTTGGGTGCTTCAGTTGCATTTTCAATGGCGGCAAGATAAATATTTTTTTTTTCACGTGTTCTTTTGTTTCCATTTTTAATTTTCTTTAATATTTAATTGCGTTTATTTAGTTTACTACTAAACACGCGTTTTAAAAATATTATATTTAATTTTATAATAATTACTATTCTTTTTTTTCTAATATATACGTGCGGTTTTTATACGTGCGGTTTATATATACGGGCGTGCGGCGGTTTGGTTTAGTTTACATTAATTTATATTTCTAATTTTTTATTTTACGTTCGATTTTCTTCATTATAATTCCACTTGCAGTAAAGAAACCACACAATAGATCTATCTCCCTCCCACCCGTAGGATGAATGTTGATGTTATAATAAATACTCCCATTACTCTCATAACTAATACAACAATTAACAACACCGTAATTTTAATTTGATATCTGGAGTGGTTTTACTTTTGGTGAGTTTTTGTTATAACTGCGTTAGATTACAGTGTATGCTAAAAAATGTTGAACGTTTGTTATATATCATTTGTTCACACAAAGCACAATAATTTTACTAATTAGAATTTTAATTTTTTAATTTTAAATTTTTTGTTTTTTCATTTTAATTATTTTAATTTAATAAAAATGATTGTTGTTATGCTCGGGTCGTTTTATTTAGTTTTTGTTTTTTTTTTACCCTTCATTTTATTTTTTTTTTATTTTAATTTTTAGTATGAAATTTTAAAAGATAACTAGTTAATTCATAAATATTAAGTTTTTTAATTTGTAATATTTTATACTGTTTACAAAATTCCTAATTTTAACGTTAATTTTTCTGATATTCGCGGATTACAAACGAATTTTCATGCCTTCGAATTCTATTTAAATTCCGCTAAATCAGCAATTTTGGCTCTATGTGAAAGACAAGTCAGTGGTCATAATGATAACTTCAATGTTACTGGCTACTCACTTATTTCGCACTTCGTACCCAAAAGAGGCATCGCTGTCTATATTAAAAATGATATCGCTTTCAACACTCTACACAAATACAAAAATTCAACCCCATCCTTCCACTATATATGGGTAAAAACTTTCGTTGAAAAGCATGTCATACATTTATGTTTCTTATAGAGATCATCCAACTCTAGTGAACAGGAAACTGCAATGGAAATTGATAATCTATCGAACCAGATCAATAAAATACTGGAATTCCAGAGTAAACATGTAATGGAAGTCCAAATTTTGGTTTAATCGCATTTGCAAAGAAGTCATTCTCAGAAAGGAGGCGGCTTTCAAACAGTACCAAAGCAACAGCTTGGAGGCTACCAGGTTTAACTATATAGTGGCTCGGAACAGATGCAAGAGAGTTATAAACAAGCAAAAATTCTTATTCAACGAAAAGTAGAAACCTAAAATTCTCTCCATGCCAAAGAATTGTAAATCCTTTTGAATGTTTGCCAAAAGTTTGAAAGAAGATAGCAATAGGTCTTCTTTCCCAACACTTGTTAATATAAACAACAAAATTGTATCAGATTCTAAAGAGAAGGCGAACTTGTTTGGCAAACAGTTCTCCTTGAACTTAACACTGCCTCTGTAGGCACCATCCGCCCCAGAAGTTTGCTGTTTCTTTGGTAGGATCTACTTTAGGATGAGAGCTTTAATGAAAATCTTGAAAAGTCTTGATACAGAGAAATCAGCCGGTCCGGATGGTATTACTGCATTAGTTCTTAAAAATACTTCCTCCACTATTTCAAAACCCCTATGTAACCTTTCTTACCTTTCCTTGACTTCTGGTATATATCCTATTCAATGAAAAGTTGCGCATAATTTTCCTACTCTCAAAAAAGGTGACAAAAGCGATCCCTCAAACTACCAGTCTATTGATATTACTTCGGTCCTTTCCAAAATAATAGAAACAATTATCAACCAGAAGTCTTTAAAATAGCTGTATAGCAAAGGTTTGCTTCATGATCGACAATACGGGTTTTGTATAGCCAAAAAGCACCTAAGTGCTTGGGTTTTTTGTATCGCTGCAAAGCTTACATCTTGCCTTCTGACCTTCTCAATATCTACAAAACGTTCATTAGGCCGAAAATGGAGTATAATGCACATATTTGGGCAGGAATCCCATAAACAGCGGTGGGATATATCGATAAAGTGCATAATAGAGCTATTCGTCTCATTCTGACTCATGGCGCAGTGGCTAAGTCGCCAACCTTTCAATCGAAGGGTCTTGGGTTCAAACCCCGGTCAGGTCATAAATAAAAAATATGTAGTACTTTTATATCGTAATATCGTTTAATTAATATTAGTAATAATAACAATAATAATATTAATAATAATAATAATAATAGTAATAATAATAACAATAATTATAATAATAATAATAATAATAGCCGCTACAGTGGAGCCATCTTTGGTTATATCATGCAAGTAAGGTGTTATATACTGCTGCATCATGTAATTCACGGATGACGCTGACTCTGTAGTAACAATAACAACAATAATAACAATAATAACAATAATAATAATAGTAATAATAATAATAATAGTAATAATAATTATAATAGTAATAGTAATAGTAATAAAACAATAACTATAATAATAATAATAATAATAATAGTAATAATAATAGCTGCTACAGTGGGGCTATCTTTGGTTATATCATGCAAGTAAGGTGTTATATACTGCTGCACGTTGTAATCCACTGATGGCGCTGACTCTGTAAGTAAAATAATAATAATATTAATAAGAATATTAATACCAATAATAACAGCCGCTACAGTGACAGTGGGGGTTGCCTTCAAAAATTACCTCATGTAGTAATATATATACTACTACTACCAGTTGTAACCGTTGTGACGGCTTTAGTCACTGTTAGCAAAATAATAATAATAGGCTCATTGTTTCCTTACAGTCCTACTCCCAATTCAATGTTTCCGTATCCGTTTTCCTATCCTTTCCTATCCCTACTCCCTAGCCAATATACTGCGTTCGCAGGTAAGGCTTTCATCCCACTATATTATATAAGAATCTGACACTACCAAGGGGTAATTTTTGGTGTCTTTGGAAGATTCCCACCTACCTTAGGAAAAAAAAAAATTAATGATCCCAGTATTAACTAATTGCTCATTCCACCGTACAGTTTTGTCATTATCGTTATTTTATAGATACCTCGTAGGAGTGGACACCTTCTCAGTTCTAAGGAAAAAGTAATTTCATCCATTTCATCAAAACGCGTTTCGCGTGCTCTGTAAATTCCAAAGACATTGAAATTATGTTTCGTTAGTTTCACTCCTAAAAGATTAGTTTTTTCAAATTCTTCACTATAAATTTGGTAAATATCAATATCTTCCTTGACGTATATGGCAACACCACCATACGCTGGTCTCTGTTCGAAAAATAAGCATTGAAACCTTCAATATTAAAAAACTGATTTTCTGAGTTATGAATTCAAATTCAAGTAAGTACAATTACATGAATATTCGTTTTGAACTTATTAATTAGTGTTTCAAGATGGCAATCATTGATGAGGGGTTAGAGGATGGGGGTATTTCTCCCAGCAACTGGAAGAAAGTTGTTGTTGCTTTAAACACAACTTTCTTCCAGGTACTGGAAGAAAACCCGGGACCACCACCCTCCTGTAGAGACGCTGGCTGGCATCAGGGCCACGTCAAATTGACTGCTTGTGCTGATCAGAGAACGGCAGATCTCTACAAGCAGGCGATAGGTAAGGTGGGAAATCTGTGGCCAGGGGCCAAGCTCAAGGCCGTAAGCAGGGATGAAATCCCTAGCAGGCCAAGAGCTAGGGTATGGCTGCCGAGGGAACCTGCCGAAGCAGACACGATCATCAAAATGATGAAAGTGTCAAACTCCCAACTTCCAACTCACAATTGGAAAATTTCCAAACTAGGGGAAGTAGTAGGAGAATCCCGACAGGCGTTAGTTATTGTCAATAAGGACTCCCTACAACCCCTAGCGAAAGCCAAAGGGGTCATAAATTACGGCTTCACAGCGGTTACACTGAAAGTGTATAAAAAGGATGAGGTGGAGGCCTCAAGGAGTATCGGTGAAGGCCCAAGTCAAGCCCAAGAGGCAGACTCTGACCGATCCGATGTCGTTGACGGAGCATCCTCTTCGGCTCTAAAGAGAGTGAATGGTGTCATCAAGGCTGACGATGAAAAAGATCTACTTAATGATGCCAAAATGTTCTCAATGGACTTCGAGGATGAAGCTAACGCGACGGTGGGGAGATTAAGGATGACTCAGGTAATGAAGCTACTCAAAATTAATCTCCATCACTCCAAAACGGCTTCCGCCACGCTTGAAATCCGCCTCAGGAAAACGGGCGAGGATATTATCTTGATCCAAGAGCCATGGGTGATAAAAAAACAGGTTAGTGGACTCAAGATACCAGGGTACACGTTGTTGTACAATAAAGAGGTATGCAGACCTAGAGCGTGCATACTTGCTAAAAATACATTAAATTTAACTTTTATGTATAATTACAGTGATGCTGATCTGGTCGCGGCGAGCCTAAAGCTAAACAACTTAAGGCTCTGGGTTGTTGCGGCGTATCTTCTTCACGACTCACAGGATCCACTCCCTCCATCCAATCTGGCAGGGTTGATAGCGGATGCTAGGAGGATGAGCATTGGGGTCATCCTAAGCTGCGAAGCCAATGCTCACCATGACATCTGGGGTAGTTCGGATACCAACGAAAGAGGTGAGTCACTTTTTGATTACATTTTAAGTACTATCCTTCTAATCTGTAACATTGGTAAGGAACCTACCTTTGTTACTAGTAATAGCCAAGAAGTCCTACACATAACCTTAGTCTCGGACTTCATTTATTCTAAAATAAACTCATGGAAAATTTCTGATGAGCATTCCTTTTCAGATCACAGATACCTTGAGTTCAGTCTGGACGAAAGTCCTCCAACAAAGTCAATCTATAGAAATCCTAAGAGAACTGACTGGAACAAATATAGGAAGCACTTAAAGTCAACGCTTCCCTCCTTAACACCTGGAATTCCTAAAAATATCCAGGATCTAAATAGCCTAGTAAACGTTTTTACTAAGGCCTGCAATAAGTCCTTAGAGCATTCATGTCCTATCAGTAAACCTAGGGGAAAACCTAAACCACCTTGGTGGAATGATGAAATCAAAGCTCTAAGGAAAGATAGTAGGAGGGCTTTTAATAATGCCAAAAAAAAACGAATGAGATACAGGACAGCTCTTAGTCAGTACAAAAAAGCACTGGCACCTGGAGACTATTCTGCGGAGGTATAGAGAACGTCTCCGAGGCATCTAGACTTAGGAAAATTCTATCGACAAGCCCCATGGTACTCAGTTTTCTTAAAAAAGACTATGGCAGCTGGGCTACCACAAGCGAGGAGTCGTTGGAATTACTTTTAAAAACCCACTTTCCTGGGTGCTCAAATAACAGCTCAGCGGTGGCTTGTCTTCTGAATCCTCTCCCTACTATTTCAGAGGTGGTGGTTACAGGGGACAACTACAATGGGCTATAGGTAGTTTCAAACCATTCAAGTCAAGCGGACCGGATGGAATTATACCCGCTGAGATCCAGCAAAATGCATCTACTACCCTGGCTTGGTTAAAAAGTATTTTCTGTGGTTGTCTGAATTTGGGGCTTATCCCGGATAAATGGAAACAGGTCAGAGTAGTTTTCATATCCAAGGCCGGCAAAAGTAGTCACGTCCATGTGAAGGGCTTTCGGC
Source organism: Poecilobothrus nobilitatus (assembly GCA_947095535.1). NCBI lineage: Eukaryota > Metazoa > Arthropoda > Insecta > Diptera > Dolichopodidae > Poecilobothrus > Poecilobothrus nobilitatus. Next base: position 122,032,791 of record OX352772.1, read on the forward strand.
CTATAAGCCTGTCATCCTTCCTTCTAAAAACCTTAGAAAGATTGATCGACATCCATATCCGCTGCAACTTAGATAAAAATCTGTTGTCAGCCTCTCAACATGCTTACTTTAAAGGGAAGTCAGTGGATACTGCACTTCACACTTTGGCAAGCTCGATTGAAAGATCTTTAAATTGCAAAGAGTATACTCTTGCAGATTTTATAGACATTGAGAGAGCGTTTAATAACGTCAATCAGGCAGCAATTGTGGACGCACTCATAAGCCTAGGAGTTGAACCGGAGCTAAGAGCACTGATAGCTAATATGCTAAATAGCAGGGCCATCATTGCCAACTTTGGCAACGCTTCAGCAAAAAGGTTTGTGAAAAGAGGGACTCCGCAAGGAGGGGGGCTATCTCCCCTTCTTTGGAATATGGTAGTAAATAAACGCTTAAAATCCTGGAAGAGGTGGGCTGCACAACTATCGCCTATGCGGACAATATTGCTGTCGTGGTCAGTGGCAAGATTCCAGACAGTCTGAGGGACGTTTTGCAACTTGCACTAAACAAAATCACAACATGGGCTACAGACTGTGGTCTGTCAGTAAATCCACAGAAAACAGAACTGGTCCTTTTTACAAGGAAATATAAAATTCCTAAAATAATACCGCCTTCGTTAAATGGCTGCACTCTTGCCTTTAGCGAAACGGCGAAATTTCTTGGTCTAACTGTAGACAGGAAGTTAAGCTGGAAGGCTAACATCTTGGAAAGAGTAAAGAAAGAGTGCCTCAATAGCACTCTACTCGTGTAAAAAAGCCATTGGTAGGAAAAGGGGGCTTCAGCCATACATGACTTACTGGCTATACACATCCGTAGTAAGACCCATTCTTATGTACGGAGTCCTAGTATGGTGGAAGGCTATCGATAAAGAGGTCAACCGCAAAGCAATCGCTAGGGTCCAAAGAACTGCCACACTATGTATTAGTGGCTCTTTAACAACAACCCCTTCTGCGGCATTAGACATCATGCTTAATCTGATACCTGTAGAATATTATTGTAAATTTGCAGCCGCAAACACAGCTGTGAGATTAAAAGCTACATCCCAGTTGATCAATTCACGAGAAGGTCACTCGGATATCATAAACCAATTCAAGTCCACTCCCGCCTTGGTGGACTACACGTCCCCCACTTACTTCTTCGGGAAATCTCATGTGACGAGCATACCAAGCCGTGAGAGTTGGAGCTCGAACACAGTGATGACCTTCGAAGGAGTACAATTCTACACAGATGGTTCAAAAATGAACAGCAGTGTAGGATGCGGGGTCTTCTCAGATAATCTCAATATCAGTCATAATTTCCAATTACCAGACCATTGTAGCGTCTTGCAAGCGGAAATTATGGCAATTCAAGAAGCCTAATTCTACTGAATAGAAGCGTTTTGACTGTGAAGCAAGTACGTATTCTGTCAGACAGTCAGGCTGCGTTAAAATCTCTGGAATCAACATGCACAACGTCGAAGACTGTAATAAACTGCCGAAAACTTCTTAACGAGATGGCCAGGCAGTTAGCATTCAGCTTTACCAGGTCATCGAGGTATTCCGGGAAATGAAAAAGCTGATGAACTCGCAAGAATTGGTACAACCTTACAAGTTCTGCCGGATAGGGCAGGACTAGGGGTACCTCTATCCACAAGCAAAACGTTATTTCGTAAGGAAATAACGGATATGGTAAATTACAAATGGTCAAACTTAACCTCGTGTAATATCACAAGATTGATATGGCCCAAAACCGATTTAAGACGATCCAATGATCTGCTTTCTCTCAAAAGGGCAGACATTAGAATGACAATAGGTATAATCACCGGTCACTGTCTAATCGGGAAGCATGCCAGAAGACTTGTCTTATCCGCAAACGACTATTGTAGAGCCTGCAAGGATGAAGAAGAGGAGGAAACTACTCTTCATCTCCTTTGCATATGCCCGGCCTTGTCGACAAGAAGGAATACCCATTTGGGGCAATATCTCTTCGGCAGCCTTAGTGATCTGTCAGGTAAAAATGTGAAGAGTATTCTTCGCTTTGCAAAAAGCTCAAATTGGTTTTAAAGAGTGGGATAGAAAAGCTTCTATGTGGTATCACAATGGACCAAGTACGGTCTAAGTGTGCCTTTTTGGCAGCCACCTTAACCTAACCTAACCTAAGATTATAAAGTTTGTTTCTTAAACTTTGTATATTTAAATAAACCAAGTTGAAATTATTTTTGAAATTAAAGCTTTGGTTAAAATCCAAATACGTGAAATAATTTATTTTTAACAAATCTCTAAAATTTACGGTATTGTTAGCCATCAATTTGGAAATAAAATGCGGATAATAAACAAAATAAAAAAAAATAAAAAATAATAGCAAAGACACAAAAAAATAAATATATGATTTTTAATAATTTGCAACCAACTTTAATGCGCAAATATTCGATAAGAATATAAGAGACTCGTTTACGGCATTCGTTAAAAATATTAGCAAAATATGTTTTTAATGTAAGAGTGATTTTAAAATATAAATAAATATAAAACGAAACGTGAATTAAAAATATAAGTAAAAATTGTTTTGTTTTAATTTGTAATAATCTAAGTCTACGGTTAAAGGAGTGAGTTGTAATATTTATATAAATAGTAATTATTAAATATTAAAATGAATAAAATATTTTGATTTTATATTGTACTAATTTATGACTACGGTTTGTGAAGTGAGTTTTGAAATTTATTTCAAGTAGGTAAAAAATCAAAAAGATAAACAAAAATTCAGAGCTGGAATTTATAATAGATAATTTTGATAAAAGTAATGATTCTGAGTTCTTAGTATTGTTCTTGATTAAACTAAAAAATATTTCAAACAGGTGAATAATGAGAAAAGATTCTATTAAGCGTAACAAATAACCAATTAAAAAATATCGAATTGAATATAAATAGAAAGAAGGAAATTTAACGTAAGTTTTTAAAGTAAGAGTGACTTTAAAATGTAAATAATAAGAATAAAAAAAGTGACTAAGAAGGTGAATAAATTGTCTGAAGCGTAGTAACTAAATAATTAATAATTTACAGTTGGATTTATTAAAAAATAATTTTGATAAGAGTAAAAATTCTATGTTAGTATTAATATTAAAAAGTATGTTAAAAAATAATTTGGTAATTTAGTAAATAAATTATAGAAAAATAAAAAATAATTTTGATTAGTACTAATTTATGATTATTATTAGTGAAGCAGGTTATAAACTTAAATTCAAATGGGAGAAAAGTAAGGAAGTTTAAAGAAACTTTACCTTCGGAACTGTTAAAAAATATTTTTGTTAAAATTAAAAATTCTGTGTTAGTAAGAATATTACAAAATATGCAAAAAAAATAATTTATTAAAAAATAATTTGAATTTGATAAAAAATAATTTAGCTAAAAGAACAAATGCTGTGTTAGTAACGGTTTTCCAATTTGAGTGATATGATTTCTAAATGACGTTTCGGCCATTTGTAGTATGTCATGATCTGTAAAATTTTTTTCATTGTATACAGTAATGTTTACAATTTCATCATGGAGAGATATTTGCAAGAACAACGTTTACAAATTATTAAATTTTATTATCAAAATAATCGTTCTCCAATTGCAACTTTTCGTGCGGTAAATAACAACCATTACATTCACCTAAATTGACAGTTTGGTGTGGTTTTTGGTCTGGTGGAATCATCGGTCCGTAGTTCTTTAGAAATGAAGCTGGTAACACCGTTACTGCCAATGGAGAGCGGTATAGAACGATGTTAACCAACTTTTTATGGCCGAAATTGGAAGAAGTTGATCTTGACAACATCTGGTTCTAACAAGAACGAGCATAACTAACCACACAGCACGTGCATAGGTTAACAACATTAGGCTATTTCGTGTGAGGTTATTTGAAGACATTGGTCTTTAGCAATAAATCAGACTCTATTCAAACTTTAGAAGTCAATATTGAACGTGCTATTCATGACATACGACTTGATTTAGTGGAAAAAGTGCTCGAAAATTGGGTTCATCGAATTCGTTCCTGCAAAAGAAGTCGTGTATTAACTGACTGACATTTGAATGTGGTTTTATTCAGAATTTAATTGTATCGATTGTACTTCAAATTAAATATAGGGTGTTCAAAATTGAGGTATCATTTTAATTTTAATAAAAAAAGACTTTTTTTTTGAAATATTAAATATATTCTATTTCTAAATATATACTACTTCGGCAGGCTTCCAATCTTTTACCAAAATTCTGAATCACGTTGTTCAATAAACTGTTCTCAATAATAATGTTGTTTTTAAGCTCTTGAATTGTTGTGGGATTATTGCTGTACACTTTCGATTTCACAAAACCCCACAAAAAAAAATCCAACGGTGTCAAATCGCACGATCTTGGTGGCCACATCACTCCTCCTCTACGAAAAATAATGCGATCTTCAAACTTTTCCTTCAAAAGATCCATTGTTTCTCTTGCTGTGTGGCAAGTGGCACCGTCCTGCTGAAACCACATATTCTCTACGTCCAAATCATCAATTTGCCGCCATAAAAAGCTTCGGATCATCTCCCTGTAGCGATTTCCATTGACTGTAATCGCAATACCATTTGCGTTTTCAAAAAAATATGGTCCGATGATTCCTCCTGACCACAAACCACACCAAACCGTAACTTTTTGTGGATGTACTGGTTGCTTTAAGATAACCCTTGCATTCTCTTCACCCCAAATGCGGCAATTATGTTTATTGACATAGCCATTGAGCTGGAAATGAGCTTCGTCGGTGAAGATTATTTTGTTAAAAAAATTCTCATTTTCTTCTTGTTTTTCGATTGCACAAGAAACGAATTGCCGACGTAATGCATGGTTAGTTGGTTTTAATTCTTGCATCAGCTGGATCTTATAAGCCTTTAAATGGAGATCAAGATGCAAAATGTTGAAAAATGTGGATGGTTTGATGTTTAATTGCTGCGAACGATGACGAATGGAAGTTTTTGGATCTTCTTCAACACTTCTGCTCACAGCTGCTACATTCTCGGTTGACCGGCCACTACGTTGATAAATGTTGCCTCTGTTATCAAGAATAGATCCAGTTTCTAGAAATTTATCAACCATCAGCTTGATGGCACGATTTGTTGAAGCATTTTCTCTACCAAATTTTGTTCAAAATTTCCTAATTGCATCTTAAAAACTTTTACCATTTTCAAAAAATGTTGTAATAACAAAAACACGTTGTTCCTTCGTGTAACGTTCCATATTAACTAACCGGAATGTATTTAGAATATACCTAAAGAAACCTCGTATAAAAATTCCAGGTAGAAAAAAATGGCGGCAAAATCAAAATGATACCTCAATTTTGAACACCCTATAAAAAACATTTGAATTTCCTTAACAATTAGTGTGTTTTTTTTTTTAAAGAAATCATATCACTCAAATTGGAAAACCCTGTATAATCATTACAATAAATGTTAAAATATAATTTTTTAGTATTATTCTTCATTAACATAATGATTTTAGATATTATGGTTATTTTTGTTAATAAAAAAGATATCATTAAGAGATTGAATTTTGAAACCCTTAGAAGTATCTGTTTTCCTGATATAAATGATATTATTTTTGATCCATAGATATTTGTAGCCACAGGAGGTTTTAATTTCACGTGCTTGATGATATAATTTTGACTGCAGCTGAGTAAGATGTTCAGGAAAAAATATTTCTCGGTTACCGCTTGAAAGCCACCCGCTCCCAAACCCTTTTCTGAAGTGAATATGTGTTTTTTTATTTTTTTTTTTAGACATTAGCTCAACTTTCGCTGCATCCGTTTTTAGTTGAAGTAAATATAGCCCTTGATTATCTTTTTATTGTTATTTATATTATCTTTTTTTGTTTTAGGCAGTACTTCCGATATCGCTGCAATGTTCTCATTCTCAGTAATCTCAGCATTTAACAATTTACTAATTTTAACCATGACTTCTGTTTGATTTGTGATTTTCGGAGGAAGCCCAGCTATTACGATGTACTTTTTTTTTTCATTTTGACTTTTTTGATCAACAAGGTACTCCAAGTAATTCACTCTTTTTTCCAGAATAATATTTTTTTCTTCACATTTGGATACTTCATTTTTCAAAACAGTGTTTTGTTCAATAATTTGTGCATTTTTTTGTAGCATGCCATCCATTTGAGCGCTAAGAAATGTTTGTGACTTATGGATCTCCGTGATCAATAATATCATTTGATTCACACATTTGGCAAGAGTTACTACAGTACGCCGATTTGGATCAATTTGAATAATCATATTCAAATTTTGGTTTTCTTCTATTGCATTTGGGTCCAGCCCAAACAAGGAGACTTGGACCGTATTAGTTAATTAATTAGGCATTTGTTTTCTATTTTATGATTTATTTTATATTATTTTTAATTTATTGTTAACTAATATTTGTTATAGAAAAATCTTAATATTGTTTAATTTAAATTAGTATTAGTTGTTAGTTAAGTATTTATATTTTTTATAAATTACTTTTTATTAGGATTAACTTAGCTTTATAAGTAATTGTTTTTTGCGTTTGTTAAATTGTTTTATTGTTTTCATGCCCATATTGTTGACAGTTAAAACAGTTGGTCCATTTGTATTAGTTTTGTAGTATTCAAATTTGACTATATTATTTATTTTATTTTTTAGTTCATGTAAGTTAACTGTTCCGCGTTCAATATACAATAAATAATTTACGTGGTTGGCATATCGGAGTGACTTTGAATTCATATTTAATTTTCTTATATCCAATAGCTTAGTTCCTTTATTAACAATTTATTTCTGTTCTAATGGAATTAACCTCAACAAAAGCGTCCAAACCTTAATTGGTTTCCCATTGGGAATTTCGTGAGTATAAAATAATAATTTTTTAAGGTTATTTTCAGGTGCTGCATTATCTGATTTAAGTGCCACCATAAATTTGTCGTAATTGTTTAGATTTTCGCCCAACACTGCAATTTTTTGTGAACACATCTTTAATTGCCAATGATGAAAGTAATTCACGCATAAATTTAGCATTACAGTTTTGAATCGTAAATGGTGGTACTGTGTTTTTCTTTTGGGGTCCCTTGCTTCAGCATTGGACATTGTACCCTGAATGCTGAATCACTTCATCCTCGGTAGCTTGCTTGCCCAGGATATGGAACCTATTACTATTAACCTCCACAACTGTACTATTGGACATCTTTTTATATGCCTGTTTTACACCGTCATCCGACGAAAATGATTCATTACCACGCTTTTTACCAATTTCATTACAAATGTTATAGCGTTGCTTTTTATTTTTCTTTTCTTTCTAAAAGTTTTAGTGGGAAATTTATATTTATAAACTAGTTTTATTATAAGTTTTAAAGTTAAATAAACGAATTAATTCTTAAATTATTTAATAAATTGTGTTTAATTCAAAAAAATTTTAAAACTAATTTAAAATAATTTAGGAACCCTTAATTTATACAACCTATTCAGATAAATTTTGAACTCGAAAGTAAACTAATTATTGTTAGTATTATTATTAAAATATGAATTTCTGCTCCTGTTAATATTATTTTTGTTAGAATTATAAAAGTTATAATTATTCCATGGATTATGAGTAGTTACAGTTTGTACATTACCGAGCGAATTAAGAACATTTGTGTTATAGTTTATCATAACATTTAAATTTTTTGAGACCGATGTTCTTGTTGTGGTTGAGGCCTTATTCCTTTTTTTTTAAGATTTAAATGACAAGTATTATCAACAGCATTATAGTTATCTTTGTAATTACCGTATTTTGGATTGTTTTTATGCTCTGTTTATGCTTTTAGGACACTTCTCCGATGTATGATTTTCAGAATAAAATGCAGAAAAAGTTTTAACATGGCATTTGTTTGTACCAGGACCAAACATTTGGCAGTTGTAGCATATTAGTGTAACTTTATTAGTGTTTTTTATTTTATACTCACAACGTACTTTTGTATTGTTTATGTATTTATATTCATTTTTTACTGTACTTAATTTAACAGATTTATTAGAAAAATAGACAATGTACAAAATTCGTTCAATGTCATAGTTCAATTGTTTAATTATTGGTTTAACATCTAAACACATTAAATCAAGTTTTTTTCCCCCTTCCATTCCTATAAGGAGCATAAGGGATCCACTAAGTCATTTATTCATATTTGACTAAGCTTCAGTTTCTGGAATCATTATTCCACTAAGATGTTGTACTTGGCTGTAGCTCGGCTGTACTTGGCTGTAGCTGTTGTACAAGACTAGGTGTTTCTTTAGTTCTACGCCATCTATTATCTTATACAAGAATTATAGTTTTTATTATTATTCTATTATAAATTACAATTATATGATATTAATTATAATTTATAAGACATAATATATACTCATTTTTAATTTAATTATATTGTACTAATTATATATTATAAGAAAAATCTATATTGTTTTTTATTAATCTATATGACCCAGCCGAGATTTGAACCCGAGACCTTTCGTATGAAAGGAAGAGGTCTTAAACAATACACCATTGGCTGAATAACCATTACCATTGACTTGGATAACCAAAATTAGTTAATATGTATTTCTTTTAATTCTTTGACACCTCTTTTATTGAGGCCAGAAAGAATGGCTTTGAATGGCTTATTATTTTAAGAGTCATATAAAAAATGTTGACAGTTTTTGTTTTTTTTATAATACACAAGCTTTTTTAAAAGACTCATCAGAACCACAAAAAATGTTTATTCCTAGTGAAATAGTTTTCATGTAATAATCATTAATATTTTCATCTTTCAGCATTTTATGAATTTAACTAGCCGATTGCTTTATTACAGTAAAAGGTGAAATACTTTGATTATTTATTTTTTGTCTTTCCATGGTTGGAATTACGTCATTAATCTGCTTACAGGAATTTTTTTACTTGTTTAATGTATGCAAGGGGTTAAAAAATGCAAGAAAGAACTAACCAGCCTATATTAAGTTATCCTAATTAAGTAATTTTTCAGAACCATTTATATTGACTACAGACGCTTCGAATTATGCATTAGGAGCGGTACTATCTCAAGGAATTATAGGAAAAGATAAACCTATAGGCTATGCTAGTAAATCATTGAATAAGCATGAATTAAATAAACCCATCATAGAAAATACCATAAGCAAAATTCATTCCATCTAAATAAAATACGAACGTTACAATATGGATCTTCAACTACTATATATATGGGTACTAAGCTGTATAATAATCTTGAAGTCAACTTAAAGTAATGCCTCATCTAAAAAGAATATTAACAGAGTCATGCATAAAAACTTACAATAATCACCGATATCAAAATTATTAATAAGAAATATTATTTTTTATTTAACTTATATACACACTAAATTATTGAATTTTCTGATGTAAGTAAATTACTTGTTTTTGTTTAACTGCTATTTCAGTTTTTTTTTTTTATTGTTCACTGGCCCGTTTTATGAGCCTGAATTAACATCAGTTAAAAATCCACATGTCTATCTTGTAGAAAAAATATTAAAAAAAAAAAGGAAATCAAGTTTTAGTTAGATGGCTTGGTTGCATGATGCTTGAAAAGCATGATTTATGGATAAACAAAGAAGATATTACTTAATATTCTACAAATATTTAAAATATTTTAATTTTTTTATTTATACTTTTGCTTTTTTATTTTAGTGAAGTTAATAATACGATTTTAATAAAATACATTTATAACAAAAAACTTTTTTTCATTTTGTAGATATTTGCATTATATATAGTATAAGTTACCAATAACATACCTCAAATTTACATAAATGAAAGTAATTTTACAAAAACATTATAAATTTTGTTCTATATTAAATTATTTTCCATTTTGTATGTACCTATTTAATTCTGTATTCAAATCAAGTTCATGATTAAGTTCATTAGTCATTTTAGCCACGATTTTATAAATACAACCGCGGAAAATACAACTGTTTCATGTTTTATATTAAAAAAGAATTAAAATAGTTTGAAGTAATCAAGTTAATGTGCATTTAATTAACAGTTTTTAATTTTTATCGCAAAACCATAAACATTCACTACATATGATATTTTTGATAATTTCATAACACTACATCTTTGCAATATAATATAGTCTATTCAAAATCTAAGATGGTTAATACATGCTCCCAATAACTTTTTAAATTTCATAACACATATTCTCACACAGTAATCCTAAATTCAAATCCATAATACCCTTCATTCAATCATTTACATAATATATATTTTCCGTGTAATAACTTGTTTTTATTCTAATTATGAAAGTTACTCGTATTAACTTGATAACCTTCAAAAATATTATATGAGTTTATATTACACTTAATAACAACGCCGGCTTAATAACACGTTAACTAACAACAGAAGCTTTTTAATACAATTTTTCCAAGCTTCATTACATTTATATATTGCACACATAAATAATTGCAATAATACTAATTTCAAGGTTAACCACTTAATGCACATTACTGTAAATAAATTCACATATTACTTTAACATTGCAATAATGTCACTTCCTGTAGTCAACCATACCCATACTTTGATACTACATGGTGACGACATCACTTCCTGGAGTCAAATTGGTACAGCTATAATACTGGCCTATAAAATAATTGAGTGGTTAAGTTCTCTCAATGTTGGACATTTATCTGAGGCGCAAAATAACTCCTTAACCTTGGCCAAAACAATAGTAGGCCAGGTCAAACCCCAAGAAGGAAATCCCAGGTTCATCGAAGGGCCTTATGTCCAAGAGACAGGGATTACAAGATGAGCCACAGGGTAGTTCTAAAACAGCTAGGTTGCTAGGGAGCAACTAGGTAACCAAGGTAACCAAGGTAACCAAGCCGTTCAGTGAAATTGCCAAGGATAGTTTAATTTTTTTTTTTTATTTATTATTTATTCTTACATATACTTCATTATTAACAATTCATTACTTGCTAAAACTTGTGATTACAATTAAAGAGAAAACGATGTTTTATATTTAAAAAAAATATTTTTTAAAATAGTGTTAAACATCTAAATAAAATTTATACCTAAACATAACATATTCTTAATAGTATGAAGTTGGGTGTGATCAAAAATTTCAATTTATATTTACTAAAGTTAACTAAAACATAAAGAAAAGTACAACCAACACATTACAAGTCTGCGATAAATGAATACAAGATACAATTATAGTAAATTTTCTAATTCATAATAGTTGAAATTCATAAGCCATTCATAAGTTTGATTTCTTTTAAAAATCTATTTACGTTTCTACGTTACGTTAATAATTTGCATGATGATACAATGAAGAAACAGTTATGGGCTGTTGTGCGAAAAAAAGGAATCGTTACAAAAAATTTCTTATTTCTTCTAATATTGTATCCTTCAACAATTCTACTATTTCAATATCCTGATTTTAAGAAAAAGATTTTTTGGGATTTGAAATAATAAAGATGACGAATTGGTATAATGTTTAAGTTTTTAAAAAGTTGAAAGCTAGGGTGTGTTCTGTTTTTTTTTAAATATTTTTCTCACAACACATTTTTGTAGTAAGAGTAAAGGAGAAATTCTATGAAAAGAAGATCCCCCCCAGCAAGGTAAACCATACTGTAATTTCGAATAAAATATTCCAAAATAAATTTTTAGTAAAAGTGGAGTGGAACATAATTTTTGTAAGATATAGAATCCTCTAAGTGTCGAGCGAAGATATTTGTTTAATTCAATAATATGATCACCCCAAGATAGTTGTGAATCAATTATCACACCCAAGTACTTAAATCTTTTAACGACCTCAATAACAAAACTCGTAGTATCACACGAATCTTTAACAGAAAAGCTTACATTATTGTATACAGTATTAATACTGCTATTTGGTTGAATGTACTTTTTACATTCAGATGTAAAGATCAGAATATATTCGATTTTGGATCTTTAAATTGAAAAACAATTGAAATCGGATCTTTAAATTGTAAAAAAAATGAAATATTAAAAATAATAAAGTCTTAACATTAAATTAAAATTAAGAAATTAAGAAATTTTAATACTATATAATAATTATAAAAGTAAAAAAAAAAAAAAAAAAGAAAAAAGGAATAAAGGAAAAGGAAAAATTTCAAAGTCCAACTGAACGCGCCAAAATAGAGTTTATAAGTTTACAAAAGTTATTGATCTTAACTTACATATATAAATATTATAAAAATAAAAAATAAATATTTTTCAATATCTGAAGAAATCAATAATTTTCTATTATGAGCAAACTATGTAAAATTTGCAAAAAACAATTCCATCGTAAAACAAAAGGAATACAGTGCAGTGGTATTTGCCGAAATGTTTTCCACCTAAAATGTGCATCGGTTGCTGATGAACTTTTTAATGCTGTCCAGGCCGGAAGTGCGACTTGAAAATGCAATGACTGTCCTAGTAAAAGTAATGAATCGTTCGTTGTGCTGGGTGACAAAGAAAGTGAAGACGAGTTGAACAATGAATTCTCCACTATTAGTAATAACGAAAAGGATTTAACCTTACCCAAGCCATCCGATTGTGTAGGAGAAAATCTATATAATTGCTTGCAACAATTAGCGTCCGCTGTTAATGGCATTCACAACACATTAACTTATTTATATTGGAAGAGAATAGCTGATATTGGAAGAGAATAGCACTCTCAAAAAACAAATTAAACTTAACGAGGATAGGACATATAAACTAGAAACTTTGGTAAACAAATTGCAAGGGGAAATAGATGGGATTGAACAACATAAAAACCAGTCCAATATTATAATTTCCGGACTACCTTCTAACTTAGACAATACAAAAAATACTGTATGTACCATATTTGATAAAATTCAAGCCAAAATTTCTAAGGAAAACATTTTAAGTGTTACTTGTTTAAATAAGCATAACAATAATAAGGAAAATAAAAATACTTTATACTTGGTAAAAATGAAAATCGATAAAGATAAAGAAGAAGCTATGGCGAAGAAATCTAACTACCGAAACCTTTTCACAGTTGAAGTAGGCCTTGAAAAATATGGCAACAAACAAATTTTTTTTCGTCCACATCTTACCTCTCTTCAATCTAAATTACATTATGAGGCTAGGTAGCTTAAAATCGCTGGAAAATGTCAATATCTCTGGATCAAGAATAATAAAATTTATTTACGACAAAATGAAAACACAAAGGTATTTAGAATTGAAAATTTTAATGACATTAACTTTGCTAAAACTAAACTTTGCAAATAAATACAATATAGATAAAATAATTTTTCCAAAACATTCATTTTTGATTAATAAAATTTCTTTCTTTGTTATTCTCACATTATTACACATAAATTTGGATTTAATTAACATTCTAAGTAAAATAACTTTAATTAACATAACCTATAATATTATATTAGTAATTTGTTCTTTTTATTTTTACATTCTAATTACAACAACAACTTTAATTAACATAACCTATGGCATTGTCTTAGATCTTTGTTTTTTTTTTTACTTTTTTATATCTACATAATTCTATATTTAATTTATATTTCATAGCAAACAATTTGTCAAAATCAGCAATTTCAGTTTTAAATTCTTATCCTTTAACTTTAAACTATTCAACTTTAAATATTAACCTTAAACAATTACACATTGCTCGTATTTACTTTTCATATATTTCAAATTGTTCTACATTATTATATTTACGACTAAATCTATTTCACTCATTATTTTTTTCTCAAAATTATCTATTAACTTTAAACTTTACAATTTTAAACACTAATTTTAAACAATTATACATTGGCCATATTTACATTTTATACATTTCAAAATTTTCTACATTATTATATATACGACAAAATCTAATTCACTTATTAATTTTTTTTCAAAATTTTCAATTAACTTTAAACTTTACAATTTTAAATACTAATTTTAAACAATTATACTTTGGCCATATTTACATTTTATATATTTCAAATTTTTCTACATTACTATACATATTTACGAATAAATGCAATTCACTTATTAATTCTAATTCAAATTATCCACCTATGATATTATATAAAAACATCTTAATACTATATAAAAAAATAATATACATAAACATACATATCAATTTTCTGCTACTCTTTTTTTTTTTTGGTCAGCTGTTAAATTTAATATTACATAAAAATATAATAAATATTAATTTTGGCAGATTACAACTGTTAATTTTAACTTATGCTATACAAATTATTACTTTATACTCTATATGCACTTAGATGAAATAGAAAACGTAGAAAGCCATTTCAAGGTGGCACATTACCTAAATTACGACCATAATTCAATGAGTATAAAGTATCAAAATAATTTTAACATTTTGTACTTAAACATACAAAGTTTAAGAAAAAAAATTAGAAACATTAATCGAGAATTTTAAATGTAACATAGATGTAATTGTTCTAACTGAAATATGGCTACTTTCTTCTGAGAATAAATTTTTCAATCTATCAGGATATGATTCATATTTCATTAATAGAGACAAACCATATGGTGGAATCGCTATCTATATAAAAAATCACTATTCTAGTAATATTACTATTACTGAAGAATTTGACAATAGCCAAATATTAGGTATTAAGATAATGAAGCAAAACTTTAATATTGTTGGAATTTATAGATCGCACGAAACACGTCCTACTAACTTTATTAATAGAATCGATGAATTGACTTCCAACTACAAAAGATCTATAATAGTAGGTGATTTCAATCTTGACTTGCTAAATATAAACAACCCGGATATAGTCTCATATAAAGATATGTTGCTAAGTAATGGTTTCTTTATCTGCAATAAGATTTCTGAAACTTTCGCTACCAGATTTGGATCACAATCTAAAACAATAATTGATCATTTTCTAACCGACATTGTAGACAAAAAATATAATTTACATGTCTTAGATTGTTCCTTATCTGATCATCAAATGCTTTTAATCAGTACAAAACATATAAAAAATAATAATTTTAATAATATTTAATACAAAACCGTTTTAAATTACACCAATATTACTAACAATGATTTCTGGCTAAATTCTGAATCATACAATGATGTTGATCAAATCATTGATAATCTCTCTGCTTTAATAAATAATAATACGGAGCGTATTGAAATAAAAAATGTTAAAAAAAAAAAGATATGGATAACTGAAGAGATTTTATGTGTTATGAAAATCAGAGATTCCTTTTTTAAATATAAGAAGCAACATGTGAATAATACTCATATTACATTCAACTTGTACATTCAATATAGAGATAGAGTTAAAAAATTAGTTATTGAGGCAAAAAAAAAATATTGCTGGGACAAAATCTCTTTATATCCGAGTGATACAAAAAAACTTTGGAATTTATATAAGGATATTATACTTAATACTGATACACCCGTTTCAAAAAACCAAATTAAGACTCTATGCCAGAATGAGAAAATGTTAGACAATCTAAAAGACATTTCTGAATGTTTCAATAATTTCTTTGTCAATGTAACCAAGGAAATAAACATATCTAATACAATTATTGATCATGTTTATTTAAGCCAATTCAGTCGTACCATATCTTCAGAATTCCAATTAACTCCAACAAATCTCGAAGAAGTAAGCACGGCTATCAGCTCATTAAATGCTGCGGCAGCTACAGGAATTGACAATATTTCTACGAAACTCATCAAACGTTTTGAGGACCGATTAGTCCCTATATTTGTTAAATTAATTAATAAATCATTTAGTAACGGCATTTTTCCAAAAAAACTCAAAACTACAATTGTAACTCCTATTTATAAAGACGGAAATAAAACTGACTGCTCAAACTACAGGCCTATTTCTATTCTTCCAGCAATTTCAAAAATTTTTGAAATTGTGATAAAGAATAGATTATCTAATTTTTTTTACTCTAATGATATCTTGAGTGAACAGCAGTTTGGTTTTCAATCAAAATCTAACACCACAGCTGCTTGTCTAAATCTAACAGATTTCATATCAAAAAGTATTGACAGGAAAAAATATACCAGCTGCGTCTTCCTTGACTTGAAAAAAGCATTTGATTGCGTGGATCATGAAATCTTATTGCTGAAACTTTCCAACTTTAATTTTTCAAGAATTCAAATACAATTTTTCGAATCTTACCTATTTAATAGAACAGAAATAGTTCGCATTAATAATATTTGTAACTCTGAGAAAAGCATATATAAAGGGGTACCACAAGGTTCTATTTTGGGACCGGACCTCTTTAAGTTATACATTGATGATCTAACTCGTCTAGCCCTAAAAGGGGAAATACAGCTGTATGCTGATGATGCGGTCTTAAAGTACTCTGAAAATAGTGAAGAAATTACAAAAACTTCAATTCAAAATGATCTGAATGTCATTCAAGAGTGGTTAAATAAACATAGGATCAGTCTAAATATTAAGAAAACTAAAATAATTCTCTTTGCCAATAAAACATGGAACTTAGGTACAAGTATTCTCTTTAGAAATGAAAAAATTGAAATTGTCAAAAACTTTAATTATTTAGGTTTAAATTTAGATTATAAACTTAACTGGAGCAATCACATCGATTACATAAAAAAAAGAATAGCGCCATACATATTTATCCAGCATAGATTGAAAATCTTTTTATCTAACAAAGCCCTATACACGATCTACAATTCCTCTATAAAATCTCATATTTGTTATCTAAACCCAATCTGGGGAAGAGCTGCCAAAGATTATTTGAACAAGTTAGACATTTTACATAAAAAAAGCATAAAGATAATTAATCGTTACCCGACTCAACATCCAACAAGTTTATTATATTCTTCCCAATATATTAGTTTAGCAAACATTTGTAAATATGAGCTATATATCTTGGCTTTCAAGATTGTAAATAATGATATAAAGCATAATTTTATCTTGAATAGATTGATTGACATTCATAACCACAATACACGTAACAAAGCAAACTATTATTTATCATTGTTTCGTACAAATAACCAAAGTAATAATGGGCTGTATAATTGTTTAAAAGCATATAATGAACTACCGGAAAGTCTTAAACAGATTGCGAATCTACCTACGTTTAAAATCCGAATTAAAGCATTTGTGTTAGAAAGTTAAAAATAAATAAAATAGAGAAGTAGGAAGATAAGGGGAAGGTCGAGGGAATGTTATCTGTTATATTAGTTGTTGTATTCTATTTATGCATGTAGTCATATGTGGATTAAATTTAAATTTATAGTCTTAGATTATTAAAAAAAAAAGAAAAAATAGAAAATAAAAAATGTGTTTTATTTAAAAAAAAAAAAAAAAGAATAAGTAAAAAATAAAAAAATGTAAAACTTTTCATGTACATATATAGATGATAGGTATTATTATTTTTATTTATTTTATTACGTTTTTAATGAACTTTATTATTTTTAATGAATATTATTTATATGAACTTTATGAGACCAGACAGCTCAGGCTACGGTCAAATAAATAAACTTGTATTACTAAACACTTTATATAAAATAATAATTAATGTAATCTAAATTATAAAATACGATAATAAAGAAAAACAAAAAAAAAATATAACTTTTGTTTTGTCACTTATTACCAACTAATGTTTTGGGAACCATATTCTTAATAGTCCTAGAACATGGTATATATCTGCTATTAGCTCTAAAGGACTATTAGCACCATACGCTAAGACCATATCGCCACCCTATACCTGTTGGTACACCCTTAAAATTTAAGCTTAACAACGAGTTAATGTATACCAAAAAAAGAGTAGTTCCTAAAACAGAGCCTTGTGGGACCCCAAGACTAACATATCTTGCATTGATAACAGTGTCACCAACTTTCACTCTTTGCAATCTGGAACATAAGTAGGATTTAAACCACTTATATGTACTTCCTCTAAAGCCAATGTTGTGAAGCTTCGATAGAACTGTATTATGGTTTACCGTGTCAAACGCTTTGGAAAGGTCAACAAATAAGCCAGCCGTAAATCTTTTCTTTTCAATATTTTCATATATTCCAGAGCCGAAGTTTAACAGTGCATCCTCTGTTGATTTACCTTGTCTAAAACCGTATTGCAACTCATTAAGGTAATGAGTACTAGTTCGTAAATTTCATCATACGACATTTAATTGTTTTTTCAAATAATTTACTTACTGAGGGTAAAAGGAAAATAGGTCTGTAGTTGTTAATTTTTTTTCTATCCCCTTTTTTAAAAAACGGAATCACTTGTGCACATTTAAGTGCTTGAAGAAATTTCTCCAGGTGGAAACTTAAATTAATTATGTCAGTTAAAATATCAACGATATTTAACAACACATTTTTTAATAAAAAAAATCGAAATGCCATCAGTACCTGTCCAATGAGAGTTTTTCAAAGAACTGATTAAATTACATAATTCTAATGATGTTAAAAGGTGAAAGAAAAAACTATTCACTTGCAAAACTTCAGTAGGGTTATCGGCCATGGATTATGACTGACTAAACTGACTGAATTATTTTGAGAGATCATAATTTGAGCAATAGAGACAAAAAAATCATTAAATTTATTAGATATTATTGTGCTATCACTAATCATATTAGCACCATCCCTTAAAATGATGTCATTATTATTGGACCTTGTGTTCTTGTTTAAAATATCGTTAACTACTTTTCATTCACCTTTTATTTTATTCCTACATTTACATAATTCATTTTTGTAAGACATTTGGATATTTCACACTTAATAATTTTACTAAGTGTATTATATTCTTTTTTAAAATTTGGATTATTTGGATTTTTAACACATTTTAGACTCAACCTATTTTTCCTATTAATTTTATTTAGTAAGTACATATTAATTCAAAGTGTAAGTCTTTTCAAATTTCTTTTAATATGGATATAAGTAGTAAAATTATTTATATGCTTCTTAATTATGGTAAAAAATTCATTGTATGCATCAGATGAATTACATCGATAGTAAATCTCATCCCAAAATTCAAATTGAAAAGCTTGGTTTAACTTAACAAAATCTATTTTATATATTTGCCCATGAAAGGGAAACGTAAGTCTTTTACTTTGAAGTAGATTTGTTATTAATAACCTTGTCATACAGTGGTCAGTTATTTAAAAATCAAAAAGGCCACCATTAGCATTACCAACATTATCTAGCAAACGAACATATACTAGATCCAAATATTTTCCAGACGAAGGTTTGGTAGTATTATTGATTACAGAACTTAAACCATGAGCAGCTAAAAGTGCTATATAGTTGTGAACTAGTACAGAATTTTCTAAAATGTCAAAATTTTACCAACAATAATTAGATTTTTACTTTTGATTTTATCCAATATTATAGAAAGATCATTTTGAAAGACTGAAAAACTTATATTATGTAGCCTGTAAACACAAAGAAAAGAACAAACTTCTAATGTTTTGGTGCACTATCAAAAACTCTTACTTAGCATTCTTACTAAAATCAAATAAAGTGTTAAAGTCTATGGTATCTAAATTTAAATTTAAATTGGAGTTGGGAACATTATTTAATAGACGTTATTTGAATTCATTAATAATTAATTTAAAAATAAAATAAAAATTAATATATACAATAAATCAAGCAATTTTTTTTAAGGCTTCAAACGAACTAATTACAGTAATATTACCATCCTCCTTTTTCCTTAGAAAAATATTACAATTTTTAACCCCATACATACATATAATTTTTTTCATTTTTGTTTTTTTTTTTGGTTTCCAAAAATAAAACTGCAGTGTAATTGGTGAGATTTTCATTGATGTAAATGTTATTATTGTTTTTGTTCTTGCCAAATAAATTAGTTGTTAAGAAAAAAAACTTTATTTTTTTAGCATTCATAATTTTAATTTTATCTTCTAATGATGTAAATTTTACAAAGATAACACTGTGTTTTTTTTATTTGGATCGATTTTTCACAAAACATTCCACAATTTTATAGTCCGCAATGTTGACATTTAAACCAGATTCCAAAATGTTTTTTGTCATTTTGAAAGCATTAGTGCTATCAACATTAACAACACCATGAATTCCCATAACATTTTTGTTCAAAACAGTTGATTTTGCTTTGCAATACGATTAATTTTTGTGTAAGTGATTTATTTATGTTTTCCAGTTTCAAGATTACGTTTAAATAGTGGCTATTTATTTTTTTTATTTCTATCATCTCATTATATAGAACATCGAGAGTAACAGTAGTAGTTATAATTGTCGCTTTCATTCGCTGTTGATTATGTTCGTGTTGAAGATGAGCAGCACTATTTTGTGAAGGTGTATGTAAAGAGATGATTGTAGGTGACAACGGTGTTTCTGACTCTATAGCACTGTCATTATCTACTACTGTTAATGATGTGTTACCTGCTTCAACTAATTGCTCTTGAAGTTTTTGTGCTTGTTGTATAGTTTTATTTCGATTTTTCTAATTTTAGATTACAGTAGTGGCAACAATAATTGATGTTATTTACTCTCATATAATCCAGATCTTGTTGATTTATTTTAACACATGTGGAATGAAAGAGAGATTTGCATACTGTACAATCAATCTTCGATGAATCTTGCCGCTCAATTTTTTTCATAGCATTTTATGCATTTGATCTTCTTCATTTATTTTAATATTTTTATTTCAAAAATTATTTAATTTAATTTAAAAAAGGAGAAAGTTAAAATACTTTTTTTTTTAATTATTTAAATTATTTTATTTTTTAAATTTTTTTTTTTTATTTTTCATCATTTTTCAATTATTAGATTTTAAGTTATAAGTTCTTTGTTTAAATTACAAGTCTCAGAAACGTGCGCACATCACGACCATTCTAAACTATATGAATTCCAGAAATAAACTATATGAATTCTGGCAGTCATTGATGAGGGGTTAGAGGATGGGGGTATTTCTCTCAGTAACTGGAAGAAGGTTGTCGTTGCTTTAAACACAACTTTCACAAAAATCCGGGACCACCACCCTCCTGTAGAGACGCTGGTTGGCATCAGAGCCACGAGAAATTGACAGCCTGCGCTGATTAGAGATCGGCAGATCTCTACAAGCAGGCGATAGGGGAGGTTGGAAGTCTGTGGCCGGGGGCCAAGCTCGAAGCCGTAACAGGGAGGATATCCCTAGCAGACCAAGAGCTAGGGTGTGGATTCTGACAGCTTTGATGATGCCAAAAGCTTCTCAATAGACTTTGAGGATGAAGCTAACGCTACGGTTTTGGATATTAAGGATGCCTCAAGTAATGAAGCTCCTCCAAATTAATCTCTATCACTCCAAAGCGGCTTCTGCCTCACTTAATCCACCCCAAGAGAACGGACGAGGATTATCTTGATCCAAGAGCCAAGGGTGGCAAAAAAACAGGTACATGAACTCAAGATCCCAGATTATACGTTGTTATATAATAAAGAGGTATGCAAACCTAGAGCTTGTCTAGATTTTAAACCTAGATTTTTAGTATACTTGCTAAAAATACATTAAATTTAACTTTTATGTTTAATTAAAGTGATGCTGATCCAATAGCGGCGATCCTAGAGCTAAAATAGTCAAGCGTCTGGGTTGTTGCGGCGTATCTTCCTCACGATTTGCAGGATTCACTTCCTCCATCCAATGCCCACCATGACATCTGGCGTAGTTCGGATACCAACGAAAGAAATGAGTCACTTTTTTATTACATTTTAAGTAGTAATCTTCTTATCTGCAACATTGGCAGGGAACCTATCTGTGTTACTGGTAATAGGCAAGAAGTAGGCCTAGACATAACCTTAGTCTCAGATTTCATTTACTCTAAAATAAACTCATGGAAAGTTTCTGATGAGCATTGCTTTTCAGATCACAGATATCTTGAGTTTACTCTGGACAAATGTCCTCTAATAAAGTCAGTCTATCGAAATCTTAAGAGAACTGAGTGGAACAAATATAGGGAGCACTTAAACTCAACGCTTCCCTCTTTAACATATGAAATTCCTAAAAATATCCAGGATCTAAAAAGCCTAGTAAACGTTTTTACTAAGGCCTGCAATAAGTCCTTAGAGCATTCGTGTCTCATTAGTAAGCCTAGTGAAAAACCTACACCACCTTGGTGGAATGATGAAATCTAAACTCTAACGAAGGATAGTAGGAGGGCTTTTAATAATGCCAAAAATAGAAATGAGGTACAGGACTGGAGCTCTTATAAAACGGCTCTTAGGCAGTACAAAAAAGCATTTAAAAAGGCGCAAAGAGACACCTAAAGACGTCCTCGAGGCATCTAGACTTAGAAAAATCCTATCGACGAACCCCATGGTCGCAAGTCTTCTTGAAAAAGAGGATCGCTGCTGGGCTAGCACAAGTGAGGAGTTGTTGGAATTACTTTAAAAAGCCCATTTTTCTGGGTGCTCAATTGATAACTCAGAGGTGGCTTGTCTCCCGAATCCTACCCCTACTATCACAGAGGTGGTGGTTACAGGAGACAAACTACAATGGATTATAGATAGTTTCACGCCATTCAAGTCAATCGGATACGATGGTATTATACCAGCTGAGATCCAGCAAACTTCATCTACTATCCTGACTTGGCTAAAAAGCATTTTCTGTGGTTGTCTTAATTTGTGGCATATCCCGGATAAATGGAAATAGATCAGAGTAGTGTTCATACCCAAGGCCGACAAAAGTAGTCACGTTTATGTGAAGGACTTTCGGACCATAAGCCTGTCATCCTTCCATCTTTAAGCCTAATAAAGATTGATCGACATCCATATCCCCAACTTAGATAAAATCTGTTGTAAGCCTCTCAACAAACTAACTGTAAAGGGAAGTCAGTGGATACTGCACTTCACAACTTGAACAGCTCGATTGAAAGATCTTTAAATTGCAAAGAGTATACTCTTGCAGCATTAATATATATTGAGGGAGCGTTTAATAACGACAATCAGACAGCAATTGAAGACGCACTCATAAGCCTAAGAGTAGAATAGGAGCTAAGAGCACTGATAGCTAATATGCTAAATAGCAAGGCCTTCAGTGCCAGCATAGGCAACGCTTCTGCAAAAAGGTTTGTGAAGAAAGAGACTCCGCAAGGAGGGGTGCTATCTCTTCTTCTTTGGAATCTGGTGGTAAACAAACTGCTTAAAGTCCTGGAAGAGGCGTGATGCAGAACAATCGTCTGTGCGAACGATGTTGCTGTCGTTGTCAGTGGCAAGTTCCCAGACAGTCTCAGGGACATTTTGCAACTTGCACTAAACGAAATCACAACATGGGCTACAGACTGTGGACTGTCAATAAATCCACAGAAAACCGAACTGGTCCTCTTTATAATGGTCCTCTTTACTTACAATTTTAATCAGTAAATTTTCCCGCAAGAATTTCTAAAAATAACCCTTTTTGCATTCATTATTGTATTATAACTAAAAATTTGCAATGTCATCATTAAATTCCTATAAATGTTTGTGCTCTACAAATATATATATATATATATATTTACGCACAGTAAACTTTCTAAACAAATGACAATGAAAAAGCCTTTAGTTCAAACAGTATCAAAACTCTATTGAGGGATCGCTTTAATATTGAACAATATTTCATTCCTACATTACACAGCGAAACTAATGACACAGCGAAAGGAACAACAAAATATCACAGAAACTATAGATCTCATACTTCTAGCAATATATACCAAAGGAGAAGCCAATAGATACAATTAAACAATACTCAGAAGATAATTTAAAAAAAATTAAAACTCGCAAATATAAAACCCTAAAAAGACTAAATGCAAACTGTAAAACAAAAACATACCAACCGGTAGATAAAGTCTTCCTTCGTACCAGTAAAAGGTTAGGAAATAGATTTACTAAAATCTTTGTAGAAGAGATTGTTGAAAAAGATTTAGGAACCACCGTACTAATAAATAGTAAAAAAATCATAAAAGTAACCTCCGTTAATCCTTTTTCTTTCAGAATATTTTTTCTTTTTATTCGCCTTAGCGCGACAAAAATTCTGAATTACACTGCATCCCTTTTCATAACTATTACTAAAGGCAAAGCGGCCATTTACGATGACTTTGTTTATATCTCTCATGCGACTAACCTAACGGAATACGAAGAGCTTAATATAGAGAACGGAAATTTTCTAAGACAGATAACTGAAACCACGTTACAACAGAACATAATACAACAACAAATTGACGAAATCTCCCACATATGGAAATTACAGACATTGGAAATTCCCAAAATAATGGCTAGGTCGTAAATATTACTATATTTTAAAAATACCTAAAATAAAATATTTTTGTGATTTCATAACAATTTACCCCGTAATTCAACACAACAAAATTTTAACTCTTGAGACCAAAGCCGCAGCAAAATGAAAAACATATTATCAACCACTGACTGAAAGCTCAAACGCAACTTTAATCAACATTTGTGGACCAACTTTTCCAAAATGCGTGACGCAGATATTAAATATCATCAAAGCAGCTTGTCCAACAGAATTCTCTCACGAAATACCAAAAGTACAACAAATTGAAGAAGGCCTAATAATTCTCAATGATGTTTTTAACACAAATATATTTGACCAACGCCAAGTAACAATACAAGCAACCTTCTTATTAATATTCGATCAATCAATACAAATTAACGGAACAACGTACTTCAAGAAACAATTACACAATATAGATATATATTCAGAAATACGTCCACTAATACTATCAACTCTATCAAACGCCAGTCATCAAGAGAAGTTATCATTACCATACTTAGAAAATATCAACATTAAAAATACAAACCATATCAACACTATTCGTGACGAATTATCAAAATAAAATATTTTAAAATGGGTAATAATTTCAATACTCATAATTTTTTCTATTTCCATTAAGATCATTCGTAAACGGACACCGCATTACAATCTTACAACCGAACAAATACACAAAATAATTAAGAAACTAGACCTTCAAAATGAGGACGTTCCAAACATAGCAAGAGCGGGAGTTAATACAGGTGTTGCAATCACACAATAATTAAACAACACGCGCAAAAAAAATTGCGAGTATCAAATTTCATCAGTAAATTTTCCCGTGAGAATTTCTAATGCTATTATAGTTATTAATACTTTTTGCATTAATTTTTGTTATTAACCCTTTTTGCATTAATTTTTGTATTATAACATAAAATTTGCAAAGTAATTATTAAATTACTATAAATAAGCTGTTAATTAGAAATTATAATTAGAATAAAGTAGATTCTCAACATAATAACTTGCTTTATTATTCCACCTTCTTGTGATTAAGACATTTTCTTCGACAAATTAAATTATTATAACAAAATATTAAAAATAACTTACATCTAGAATTCAGCTTAAAATTAAGAGAAATCACTAAACAAATATAAATCTTCTTGAAACCAAAAGTTAAAGACGAAACTTCCAACATGGTAAATTTTGAATTAACAACTGCTATAAAAATAATATAGCAATTTGAAGGAAACTTGAAAGATTTATCAAATTTTTTAGGTTTAGTAGATTTTTATGCAGAAACACTAAAATATACAATTGAAAAAGACAAACTTTTAAAATTTATTTTAGCAATAAACTTTCTGATAAAGTAAAAAACAGAATATTACCAACAGAAAATATAAATACATGCGAAACATTTAAAAAAGCTCTAAGAAGCAATTACAAAACAAATAAAAATCCTGCAAGGATATAAAATAATTTAGCAGAACTTCATTAAGGAAATCAGGAACAACATCAAAACACTTACGCAACAAAAATAGAAGCATTAATAGCAGAATTAAATGATTTACAAATTTCTGAACAAGAAGAAGCTCATAGAAGCGTAATAATAAAACTAAATAACCAATTAGGTCTAAATACATTTAAAAATGGTCTAAGTGAAAGATGTAGATCAGTAATACTAGCAGCAAAATCAACAAGTCTAAATAAAACCATACAGCTGGCAGCTGAAATGGACACTGATGTTCGATAACGTCATGCATTTCAGATCAAAGAGTTTCAGAGGTAGAAATAACTACCAAAACAGCAGACGTAATTGTAACTACAATAATTATAACAACAGAAATAATAATTACAATAATAATTACAACAACAATAGTAATTACAATAACAATTACAACAGCAATAGTAATAACAACAACAACTATAATAATAATAATAATAATAATAATAATAACAGATTTTCTAAAAATCAACAGGGAAACTACAACGGCCCCGGCCGAAGAAATCCGAGGCATGCAAACAACATGCAGAGAGGTGCTCAAAACCAATTTAACAAAAGACAATAATTAATATCAATAGCGACAATAACTTCACAAACCTAATTAATATAAGAACAAAAGATAGACACAAGAGCAGATATATCTATATGTAAGAATAACATAATTAATCAACAAATTAATAAAAAGTGAAATATATTAAATTAACGGCATAACAAATAAGAATTTTTACACAAAGAGTGTAGCAAATGTAGAATTATTAATAGAAGACCAAAAAATAAACCATAATTTTCACATTATAGAAGAAAACATTAACATATTAGCAGATGGTATCTTAGGTAAAACGTTTCTATACGAACATAAATGTAAAATAAATTATGAAACATGCTCTTTAGTAATATCACAACAAGAACCAGACATAATATTTCCAATGAGCATGAATAACAAAACTATAACAAATATGACAGCTCGAATTCGAATAGAAGAAATACAGAAACAAAATTAGATATATAAGACGATAGTTTGATTATAGGTAAAGAAATGGTAAAAGGTGTATTTTTACCAAATACAATAGTTCCAACAAATGGAATGCAGCATGTAAAACTTTTAAACACAACAGATACAACTATAACAATCAAAACTTCAAATAGTTCAACCATTAAGAAATTATAAAATATTATCTATAAATCATAAAGAGAATAGTAATTCAACAAGATTTGAAAAATTAAAAAAAATATTATCCATAGATAACTTAGATGAAATAGTAAAAAATTCAATTTTAAACATTTGTAAAAGATTTCAAAATATATTCTGTCTTGATAATGAGCAATTATCAATAAAGTTTTTTTACGAGGAAAGAATTTCAACAATTGACAAGTCAGCAGTATATATAAAAAATTACAGAACACCTAATGTTCAGTTAGTAGAAATTGAAAAACAAGTTTCAAAATGAATGGAAGATGATATAATTGAACATTCTACAAGTCCATACAATTTACTATTATTAATAGTTCCTAAAAAGAGACAAGATGGAAAAAAGAAGTGACTAGTGGTATATTTCAGATCCATTAACGAGATTAGATGACGTACTGGATAAATTAGATAAATCGAAATATTTTTCTACATTAGATATGATAAGTTCGTTCCATAAAATTCCGTTACATCAGTAATATAGACAAATGACAGCATTTTCAAAAAATTTAAGAGATTAGCATTTAGATTGAAAATATCTACAAATAGTTTTCAGCGGTTTGCAAGAATGTGCATTTCTACGTATGACATATGACATTATAGTATTTGCATCAAATTTTAGAGATCACAATTAAAATTTAATTAGAGTTTTAGAAGGATTTGAAACAAGTTTTAATGTTTTTTTTTGCTCTTCTAAAATTTTTTAATTTAAAAAATATAATAACTATAAAAGTGAAAAAAGAAAAGCAATAGAAAGGCTAAATATGATTGTTATCTATTTTTAACAGTTATAAATCAATTAATATAGAAGTGACTATAAAAATTCTTATAATCTAAAAAAGTAACGAAGAGGGGAAAGAAAACACATAGCAAGAAAAAAAAAGCAAACAAAAGAAAACGTCGATATATTATATCTTTTAAACCTATAAGTATTAAATTCAATTTGAACCATGGCAAAAGTGTGTCCCGTATGCAGTATTTGTGTAGTTACTAGAAGTTTATAATGCAGTGTACCGTGTCTTAATTTTTTCCATACAAATTGTGGCGAAATTGCGGACGAGTTGTTTCAAGCTGTTACAAATGGTATTGCTACATGGAAATAATATCCCACCAATAATGAACCACACGAAAAAGTTGAAGAAACATACATATAGAAATAAAGTTTTTGATCAACTTACTACATTCGAACCAAAATTGTTCGGATGAAAATATGGCAACATTTTTAAAAAATTTAGGTTTGGTCGTTATGGATATAAAAAATTCACAAAATTTTCAAACTTCGCAAATACAAGATATAATTAAACAAAATAAGAAAATTAAAAAAGAAAATATTTTTATTAAAAAACGTATTGCCGGAACAGAAAAAAATGTCAATGAAATTCAACAAAAAGTGAATAAATTGGAGGCGATACTGAATAAAAGATGTAAGGAAGAAAATAATATTATTTTGCCTGGACTCCCGTCAAAAATTGATGACCCAATTGATGTGGTTCTAAAAATTGCAAACAAAATATCTGCTAACATATCTGCAAATGATATCATCAAAATAAACACAATAGATCAACAAGCGAGTGAAGATGAAAATTAAAAAGAAAATTGTACGTGGTTAAGCTCAAATCAGAGGCAGAAAAAAATGCGTTACTTACGAAAAAGTAAAAATATAAACATTTACCATTGAAATAAGCATTACAAACCAAGATAACCAAGTCAACAACGAACTTTTCTTTCGTGAACATCTATCTAAATTTCAAACAAGGTTATATTATGAAGCTAAAAAGATCAAGTTGTCAAATGATTTTCAATTTCTATGTCTAACCAAATTCGTTTACGTACGAATACCACAAGTAAAATACATAAAATTTCTTCCTTCAATGATATCTCATTTATTAAAAATACTCATAACATTATTTAATTTAAATTTAATTCAACTTTATTTTATTGTATCATCAATAATAAATTACATCCAGCATCTGCAAATGTAAATAAGGAAGTGGCCACAATAACAAAGGCGATCCGACCAGGGGCAAATAAAGGAATACCGAGATCACGGGGTACCTTATACTCACCTCGACCGATCTGGTTTAACAAGAAGATCAAGGAACTACAAAAAAAAAATAATATGGAATGTGTTCCAAAACACACAGAAAAGAGGATCTAATCGTCCTAAAAAGAATCAATTCCATGCTGAGGCACGACTCCACAATAAAAGATATGAACCAGGGGATGCCGCAGCGCTCCCCGCTTTCAACAAGGTACTTCAATCTTTATGTAACCAGCCTTAGTCAGGAGCTCAAAAAACTCAGGGGCGTCCACCACTGGGTTTATGCGGAAAACATCTGCTTCATGGCATCTGGTGAGAGGAGCCACAGAGCAACGACACTTGGGAACGTGGTCAACACAATAAAGAAGTGGTGTCTTACCAACGGAGGCGAGCTGGCTGAAAATAAGTAGGAACTAATGCACCTTTGCCACAAGAAAAGTTACGATCTGTAGCCAATCCAACTCGGTGCTTCAACGATCCCCTACCAACCGAGCATTAAACTGCTGGGGATCACCTTCAGCAACAAGCACAAATATAACGCACACGTCGCGGATTTGACCAACAAGATAAGCAGATCGAACAACATGTTGAAGATGATATGCAGGAAAAACTACGGGCCACCAGTAAACACGGACCTAACGATAGCCAAAGCTGTGACCTTTGGGAGGATCGACTCTGTGATCACGATCTATGGCTTCACCACGGATGCGAACCTCAAGAAAATACAAGTGCAGATAAATGACGCAGCGAGAATTGCCACCGGCGCGCTCAAGTATTCCAGAGTGGACCCCCTCCTGGTGCAAGCTTCCCGAATAATCTGGAGAGGAGAAGTCTTCTGGCAACAAAGGCCATAGCTAGAGCTTACCACGATCCTCACCACGCGCTACATGACAGAATATTCAACCTGATCAACAACAACGGAAGCAGTGGAACCGAACCGAGCATCATCCAAGCAATAGAACTGTTAATGCAAACAGGAATCTTACTAAATCTAATCATAGTAGAATTCCCATTGCAACCCAAAAACAACGACAACGCTACAACGCCAGCGGAATACAGAACCATGTTCAATCGGCTAAAGGAAACGTATCTTGCAAACAGCGAGATCTACACAAACACCACCAAAAGTGACAAAGGAGTGGGTTTTGCCGTAGTCATGGACAACCCTTTGGCTTTGGTTAAAAGCCAAAGGGTGTCTAGAGCCAACGAGTTCTGCGTTTGATGGAGAACTAGCAGCCATCACCAAGCACTCGCTGTTGCGGAAGAGCTAGCAGGCACAGTCAACATTTACTCGGATATCCTCAGTGCCATAGAGGCAATCAACAACAACAGTCCTAAAGAAAGTGTGATTAAATGGGCTAGGTTCGTTCTCAGGAGGAATAGGGGCAGAATAAAACTATTCTGGGTCCCCGGCCATTCTGGGATTCCAGGGAACGAGCTAGCCGACAGGGAAGCAGAGATGGCCGTAAACTTCCCCACTATCAATGTTATACCGAGGACTACAAAGTACGCCATAAAGATATTAAAAAGTTTCAGCGAGGGAATAAAACAAGTCAACTAGGATAGCACCGAACACTTGCTGAGTAAAATCTTCCCACAGTTTCACCAATATAGCATAGCTAAGACGGGCAGCAGGAAGTCAGACTGACAAGGATATGGCTGGGGGTCACCTTAGCCACTCATTCGCACTTGTTCAATTCCCGAGATCCACCAATATGTGATTTTTGCAACAGCCAGCTGACCATACCATACATCATCCTCGAGTGCCCCTACTCAAGAGGGAGATTAGATCCGGCTACCCTGAGATTGGAAAAGAAGGAAGATCTCCAAACAATAAGATAGATCTTCACGGCTTACAACATATGGGACCTAATATAACACCACAAACAAATCCAAATAGAAGTTCCCGAAGCAAGGCAAGAAACACAAAAAGCACACCTGGGTCGCTTATCAACATACATGTACAGTGTAAGACGAAATGGAGTCGCGGTGGTCGCTGACCCAGGTCTGAACTAAGGCAGAAAGCCTCCATTACAGGATATAAATCATCTCACCAACGAGAGACAACTCCAAACAAGATTCTGAAACACTAACGGCAAGGAAACTCGAATTTAAAATTCAAACGAAGCAAACCTGGGTTGCATTTCAACATACACATACAGTGTAGGAAGAAATGGAGTCGCGGAGGACGCAGACCCAGGTTTGAACTATGGCAGGAAGACTCATTTTCAGGAGAGACATAATCTCAACACGGAGAGATAACTCCAAGCTCTTCTGAAACATTAGTTGGTTAAATCTAGTTAAGCACATTAGTTAGTTTGTAAGAAAATTGAATCCATTCAGATAATTTTGATAACCGTATTTCCAACACTTTATTTGCTTAGACTGTAAGAAAATGAATTTAAAATATAAACATGATTAGTTTCAGAGGCTTAAGAATTAAAAACCTATAGCTTTAAGCCAGATATAAGAAAAATGAACTCAAATAGGCTTAGTTTATCTCATCATAGTTAGACGAGTTCTAGTTAGTAAGTAAAGTTTAGTAAGCATAAGGGGTAGTTCGTAAGAAAGTTGAATTTAGCGTAGTTAAGCATAAGAATTGTAACTTCACCGTCCTAGCGTCTAGAAGTAAGAAAAGATTTCATAATTTAATCTCGGGTAGCCTTAGATTTCACGGTACTGACCACTTAGAAGATATAAAAAAACACATAAGAGTAGGTTAGAGTTAAGGAAAAAATGAATTAATACCAGGCTAGTCTACTTTGCATACTTTCTCTCCCAAGTTCACTACTGGTGCCCCCTACCTGCGAAATAGATTAAGATTTCAGTCACAAGCAACAGGAACAACTGTATAAGCTAACAACAAAACAGCACAAACAAGGGTTAAACAGACAACCAAGCGGCATGCGGCTTAGCACGCGGAACCCTAATGCAGGGAAATGGTAGTTTCCTCAAAGGCAATTCAATTTGGCTCGTTCTCCTTTCTGTTTTCAAGTGAAAACCCAAAACGAAGTAGAGGGAAATCTAGTTCAAAAATCCAAAAAACAAGGAACCACAATTACCGATTCCGAGGGACTCCATCAAAAATAGCAAAAAGCCAATTCCACAAAATGTTAGGAGCACCAAAGATAGGAACACGTCTCAATACCATGACGAATCCAGAGCTAACATCTCCGCCTGCGACCCGCATGAGCAGGTAAGCAGGAATAACCGATGTCAGGAACCCAAACCAAATGTCAACCTAAGCAGAAATTTGTAAAAAAGAAATTAGGCGAAATGCACGAAATGCAAATTTCAATTTTAAGGTAATTATCGCCCGTCTTGACCAAAGTTACCTTGATAAAAGACCGCTGCGCGTTCTGGAAAATGAACTTAGTATACTTCGACAAGAAAAACTGTCCATCATGGAATACTATAATACAGTGGACAAATACATGGAATACTATAATACATTGACTCTAATTATTAATAAAACGAGGAAGAATACAGTTGACTTTGTCAACTATTAGATACCCGTACGAACCGTTAGTATGTTCACAGCCTGTCACTCTGCTTACAATATTATTTTTTTAATATTTAAGTATTTTAAAATAATTTGGGTGAATTTTATAATTTGTAAAACTATGGGTTGTACATATATTCAAACTATATGTTTATATGTACATTCTTCAAAAGCAGATTCTAACCTTCCACATAACGATTATCAATCCAAAACTTTTTCAAATATTCTATAGTACCATTTAATACTAAGCGGTAAATGTATATTAAATTTACTAAGTACAAAACAGTAAATATAATTTTAAATATTATATTATATTATATTTAAACATTCCATTGACAGAATAATTTCTATAAGTACAATAAAATACATATATGTATGTAAATACGGCGCTATATAATATACATCTATACTCTTATCATTCATTCACTAGTGACATATACGATATGTAAATAAACATGATATTATATAAGTATGTATATATATCAATATCATATAAATAAAAATTCTTCAAGCTACCGTTATGTTGTTTATTTAATTACATTTTTTTGTACTACGCATTATATCCTCAACAATTTCAAATTATCGAGTAAAACAAAATGGAAAAAATTCGTTAAAGAAATTTGTTAGAAAATTTGAAAAAATCAAGTAACACTTTCGTCAATTATAAAGTAACCCTATATTATTAAAAAAAGTTGTTAACAGAAATAAAAGTATAATGTTGGAGTTTTAATTTTTATGTATTACTTCAAAAAAATTTGAACAGGTGTTCAAGTTACAGGTGTTTCAAAATAGGAAATTTTCAGTTTTTGACCCCTTAGAGCTCCTAAACGGGGAGTGATACAAAAAAAATTTCTGAAATGACTCATACTAATTTTCAAAGATCTAACTTCTGTCAAAATTTCAAGTTTCCAACTTTAACCGTTTAGAAGATGGAAGGGTTAAAGAATTTTGCAAAATTTGAGTTTCGCATAACGGTAAATTAAGACACCGTATGCCAAAATTATATATTTATTGTATATATACTTTTAAAGCTAATGAAAGTAGTAATCATTTGGCGTTTTCAAAATGAAGATATACCTTATACAACTTGTGCTATAACAATTTAAACATAGAGCTTTTTTGAACCTTTGGGGAGCTGTAGCTCCGTAACGGGTGGGGGTACAAAAAAAAGTTATTAAAAATAAAATTAATATTTTTGTGAGATCTATCAGTAGTTAAAATTTCATAGCTCTATTGCAAAAAAAATGTGGGGATCTAAAAGTTAGGTGTTCGAGAGCTACCCTAAGGCTTGGTCCAAACTCAACCAAAAAAAATAGGGAACCTACAAATTACTCCCAAAATATTTTGTGTAAATTTCAAGATTCTAGCTTTATTAGTTTTTGAGTTAGCGTGCTGACGGACGGACGGACGGACGGATATGGCTCAAAAGTCTTAGAATTTTTTTCTGATCCGATCCATACCTTTGAAGGTATATCTAGCTCGCTTATTTCGAGGTGTTACAAACGGAGGAGTAATTTTATTATACTCGATCCTATCGTACGGGTATAAATATCATGACGGACAGCAATAATAATCAACTGGCTAGTACACTTTATTTATTTATTTTTATTCTAGTTATTTATGAATTTCTCCAAAAGAGCTTTGAGCTCGTACAGATTGTATAAACAGGTTTAATTTTAAATGTAAAAATTATCAATATTATCATTAGTTAATAATTTTATTAAAAAAAAATAAAAGAATGAGTAAAATCTTAAATTCAAGATTAAAAGTAAGCAAAATCAAATTGTTGAGGAAATAAAAAATTAAAATTAAAATAAAATGAAAATTATGTAACTATTCAAAAAAAAACAAAAAGAAAAATAATAAAGCAAAGTAAACTCAAAAGCATTAAGTACAAAAGCAAAATAAATATTATTAAATTAGTATATTGCCATATCAGCTAGTTATTTACCAATATCAAATAATATTTCTTTAGATTAACCCTAAATCTGTAATTTGAAACGGCTTTTATTTCTTATGGTATATTATTATAATTTTTGACAGCTGTAGAGAAGACACTATCTAATCCTATGTATTTATATTCTGCATATTCTAATATGTATTAAATTTGCCTTTCTTGTATTGATCTATTATACATCATTACGGTGTTATGATAAATTAAATTGTTTTCCATGTAGTGAATTTGGAGTGCTTGTTGCATTTTTTTTGTATAACTCCAGAGGTAAAATTTTTAACTGCGTGTGCATTGCAGATGTTGATGTTCTTTTAGTCAGCCCATATAAATTTTTAATAGAATAATTTTATATTCTCTGCATTGTGTTTATGTATTTTAAATATGTATTTCCCCAAACATGAATACCATATGTAATTGTTGAAAGAGACTGTAATATATTGAGCTTTTTAGTTCTGATGGAACTCGTTTTAGTGCAATTCTTAAAACACCGGCTACTTTTTTCCCCTTTTTAGTTTGAGTTGAGATTTGTTGGCGCCAATTCAATTCTGAATCGATTAACAAAATCATAATCCATGTATGTAAATTAACAACAAAAAAAGATTAAAAATTAAAAATTGAAAAAAATTAACAGCAACAAATAACGTATAGTACATACATGGATTGAGCAGTGTCAGAATGCGTACAATTAATATGCATAATTGTATTTCTATGTATATAGTTGTATGTATAATTATATTGTCCAACTCAGTGCTTGATAATGAAGAAAGAATCGGTGTTTTTATATATACGCGGTGAACCCGGTAAGTTTAATTATTTACATTAAAATAAATAAAATAAACAAAATTACAATGCACCAAGTATCTTTCAAAGAGCTATTGATGATATTCTTAGAAATTATATTGGTAACTTTTGTCACGTTTATGTCAACGATATTATTATCAAGACAATTTATAAATAATATGTCAGAAAACAGTACAAACAATACGATCCATAGTGAAAATTCAAGTACAGGTGTTATAGAAATCCTCCACATAGACGTACTTATTACAGACAAACAATATTTTCTAACATGTATAGACAAATTTTCAAAATTGTCTGTTGTTAAACCAATACCTTCTCGGTCTACATTGGACATTACAGAGGCTCTGCTACAAATATTAACAATATTAAAAAATACAAAAACGATTGTTTCGGACAATGAAAAAGCCTTTCGTTCAAACAGTATCAAAACTCTATTGAGGGATCGCTTTAATATTGAACAATATTTCATTCCTACATTACACAGCGAAACTAATGGACAAATTGAAACACTACATTCGACTCTTTTAGATTTTTCAAGTTGTATTAGGGAACAACAAAATGTCACAGAAACTATAGATCTCATACTTCTAGCAACATATAAATATAACATATAAATATACAATTCACTCTATACCAAATACGAAGAGCTATAATATAGAGCTATATGTAGAGAACGGAAATTTTCTAAGACAGATAACTGAAACCACGTTACAACAAAACATACTACAACAACAAATTGACGAAATCTCCCACATATTAAAGACATTGGAAATTCCCAAAAGAATGGCTAGATCAATCAACTTTCTCGGTAGCGCTTTAAAATTTATTGCAGGAACACCGGATCACGATGACTATGAACTACTACTAACAAAAACTAACATGCTAATAGAAAATAATAATGATATCGAATTAAAAGACAAAATCAACCTTGGCAAATTTCCTATAAGTATCTACAATTTATTTACCGTTACTAAAATAAAAATATTAGAAATGCTAATTTTATTCACTATATTTTAAAAATTCCTAAAATAAAATTTTTTTGTGATTTCATAACAATTTACCCCGTAATTCAACACAACAAAATTTTAACTCTTGAGACCAAAACCGCAGCAAAATGCGAAAAATATTATCAACCACTGAAACCTCAAACGCAACTTTAATCAACATTTGTAGACCAACTTTTCCAAAATGCGTGACGTAGATATTAAATAACATCAAAGCAGCTTGTCCAACAGAATTCTCTCACGAAATACCAAAAGTACAACAAATTGAAGAAGGCCTAATAATTCTCAATGATGTTTTTAACACAAATATATTTGACCAACGCCAAGTAACAATACAAGGAACCTTCTTATTAATATTCGATCAATCAATACAAATTAACGGAACAACGTACTTCAAGAAACAATTGCACAATATAGATATATATTCAGAAATACATCCACTAATACTATCAACTCTATCCAACGCCAGTCATCAAGAGAAGTTATCATTACCATACTTAGAAAATATCAACATTAAAAATACAAACCATATCAACACTATTCGTGACGAATTATCAAAATAAAATATTTTAAAATGGGTAATAATTTCAATACTCATAATTTTTTCTATTTCCATTAAGATCATTCGTAAACGGAAACCGCATTACAATCTTACAACCGAACAAATACAAAAAATAATTAAGAAAGTAG
This sequence comes from Poecilobothrus nobilitatus, assembly GCA_947095535.1. NCBI lineage: Eukaryota > Metazoa > Arthropoda > Insecta > Diptera > Dolichopodidae > Poecilobothrus > Poecilobothrus nobilitatus. The sequence continues at coordinate 122,069,666 of OX352772.1, forward strand.
ACCTACAAAATGAGGACGTTCCAAACATAGCAAGAGGGGGAGTTAATACAGGTGTTGCAATCACACAATAATTAAACAACACGCGCAAAATAAATTGCGAGTATCAAATTTCATCAGTAAATTTTCCCGTGAGAATTTCTAATGCTATTATAGTTATTAATACTTTTTGCATTAATTTTTGTTATTAACCCTTTTTGCATTAATTTTTGTATTATAACATAAAATTTGCAAAGTAATTATTAAATTACTATAAATAAGCTGTTAATTAGAAATTATAATTAGAATAAAGTAGATTCTCAACATATTAACTTGCTTTATTATTCTACCTTTTTGTGATTAAGACATTTTCTTCGACAAATTAAATTATTATAACAAAATATTAAAAATAACTTACATCTAGAATTCAGCTTAAAATTAAGAGAAATCACTAAACAAATATAAATCTTCTTGAAACCAAAAGTTAAAGACGAAACTTCCAACATGGTAAATTTTGAATTAACAACTGCTATAAAAATAATACCGCAATTTGAAGGAAACTTGAAAGATTTATCAAATTTTTTAGGTTTAGTAGATTTTTATGCAGAAACACTAAAATATTCAATTGAAAAAGACAAACTTTTAAAATTTATTTTAGCAACAAACTTTCTGATAAAGTAAAAAACAGAATATTACCAACAGAAAATATAAATACATGAGAAACATTTAAAAAAGCTCTAAGAAGCAATTACAAAACAAATAAAAATCCTGCAAGGATATAAAATAATTTAGCAGAACTTCATTAAGGAAATCAGGAACAACATCAAAACACTTACGCAACAAAAATAGAAGCGTTAATAGCAGAATTAAATGATTTACAAATTTCTGAACAAGAAGAAGCTCATAGAAGCGTAATAATAAAACTAAATAACCAATTAGGTCTAAATACATTTAAAAATGGTCTAAGTGAAAGATGTAGATCAGTAATACTAGCAGCAAAATCAACAAGTCTAAATAAAACCATACAGCTGGCAGCTGAAATGGACACTGATGTTCGATAACGTCATGCATTTCAGATCAAAGAGTTTCAGAGGTAGAAATAACTACCAAAACAGCAGACGTGATTGTAACTACAATAATTATAACAACAGAAATAATAATTACAATAATAATTACAACAACAATAGTAATTACAATAACAATTATAACAGCAATAGTAATAACAACAACAACTATAATACTAATAATAACAGATTTTCTAAAAATCAACAGGGAAACTACAACGGCCCCGGCCGAAGAAATCCGAGGCATGCAAACAACATGCAGAGAGGTGCTCAAAACCAATTTAACAAAAGACAATAATTAATATCAATAGCGACAATAACTTCACAAACCTAATTAATATAAGAACAAAAGATAGACACAAGAGCAGATATATCTATATGTAAGAATAACATAATTAATCAACAAATTAATAAAAAGTGAAATATATTAAATTAACGGCATAACAAATAAGAATTTTTACACAAAGAGTGTAGCAAATGTAGAATTATTAATAGAAGACCAAAAAATAAACCATAATTTTCACATTATAGAAGAAAACATTAACATATTAGCAGATGGTATCTTAGGTAAAACGTTTCTATACGAACATAAATGTAAAATAAATTATGAAACATGCTCTTTAGTAATATCACAACAAGAACCAGACATAATATTTCCAATGAGCATGAATAACAAAACTATAACAAATATGACAGCTCGAATTCGAATAGAAGAAATACAGAAACAAAATTAGATATATAAGACGATAGTTTGATTATAGGTAAAGAAATGGTAAAAGGTGTATTTTTACCAAATACAATAGTTCCAACAAATGGAATGCAGCATGTAAAACTTTTAAACACAACAGATACAACTATAACAATCAAAACTTCAAATAGTTCAACCATTAAGAAATTATAAAATATTATCTATAAATCATAAAGAGAATAGTAATTCAACAAGATTTGAAAAATTAAAAAAAATATTATCCATAGATAACTTAGATGAAATAGTAAAAAATTCAATTTTAAACATTTGTAAAAGATTTCAAAATATATTCTGTCTTGATAATGAGCAATTATCAATAAAGTTTTTTTACGAGGAAAGAATTTCAACAATTGACAAGTCAGCAGTATATATAAAAAATTACAGAACACCTAATGTTCAGTTAGTAGAAATTGAAAAACAAGTTTCAAAATGAATGGAAGATGATATAATTGAACATTCTACAAGTCCATACAATTTACTATTATTAATAGTTCCTAAAAAGAGACAAGATGGAAAAAAGAAGTGACTAGTGGTATATTTCAGATCCATTAACGAGATTAGATGACGTACTGGATAAATTAGATAAATCGAAATATTTTTCTACATTAGATATGATAAGTTCGTTCCATAAAATTCCGTTACATCAGTAATATAGACAAATGACAGCATTTTCAAAAAATTTAAGAGATTAGCATTTAGATTGAAAATATCTACAAATAGTTTTCAGCGGTTTGCAAGAATGTGCATTTCTACGTATGACATATGACATTATAGTATTTGCATCAAATTTTAGAGATCACAATTAAAATTTAATTAGAGTTTTAGAAGGATTTGAAACAAGTTTTAATGTTTTTTTTTGCTCTTCTAAAATTTTTTAATTTAAAAAATATAATAACTATAAAAGTGAAAAAAGAAAAGCAATAGAAAGGCTAAATATGATTGTTATCTATTTTTAACAGTTATAAATCAATTAATATAGAAGTGACTATAAAAATTCTTATAATCTAAAAAAGTAACGAAGAGGGGAAAGAAAACACATAGCAAGAAAAAAAAAGCAAACAAAAGAAAACGTCGATATATTATATCTTTTAAACCTATAAGTATTAAATTCAATTTGAACCATGGCAAAAGTGTGTCCCGTATGCAGTATTTGTGTAGTTACTAGAAGTTTATAATGCAGTGTACCGTGTCTTAATTTTTTCCATACAAATTGTGGCGAAATTGCGGACGAGTTGTTTCAAGCTGTTACAAATGGTATTGCTACATGGAAATAATATCCCACCAATAATGAACCACACGAAAAAGTTGAAGAAACATACATATAGAAATAAAGTTTTTGATCAACTTACTACATTCGAACCAAAATTGTTCGGATGAAAATATGGCAACATTTTTAAAAAATTTAGGTTTGGTCGTTATGGATATAAAAAATTCACAAAATTTTCAAACTTCGCAAATACAAGATATAATTAAACAAAATAAGAAAATTAAAAAAGAAAATATTTTTATTAAAAAACGTATTGCCGGAACAGAAAAAAATGTCAATGAAATTCAACAAAAAGTGAATAAATTGGAGGCGATACTGAATAAAAGATGTAAGGAAGAAAATAATATTATTTTGCCTGGACTCCCGTCAAAAATGGATGACCCAATTGATGTGGTTCTAAAAATTGCAAACAAAATATCTGCTAACATATCTGCAATTGATATCATCAAAATAAACACAATAGATCAACAAGCGAGTGAAGATGAAAATTAAAAAGAAAATTGTACGTGGTTAAGCTCAAATCAGAGGCAGAAAAAAATGCGTTACTTACGAAAAAGTAAAAATATAAACATTTACCATTGAAATAAGCATTACAAACCAAGATAACCAAGTCAACAACGAACTTTTCTTTCGTGAACATCTATCTAAATTTCAAACAAGGTTATATTATGAAGCTAAAAAGATCAAGTTGTCAAATGATTTTCAATTTCTATGTCTAACCAAATTCGTTTACGTACGAATACCACAAGTAAAATACATAAAATTTCTTCCTTCAATGATATCTCATTTATTAAAAATACTCATAACATTATTTAATTTAAATTTAATTCAACTTTATTTTATTGTATCATTAATAATAAATTACATCCAGCATCTGCAAATGTAAATAAGGAAGTGGCCACAATAACAAAGGCGATTCGACCAGGGGCAAGTAAAGGAATATCCAGATCACGGGGTACCTTATACTCACCTCGACCGGTCTGGTTTAACAAGAAGATCAAGGAACTACAAAAAAAAAAAAATATGGAATGTGTTCCAAAACACACAGAAAAGAGGATCTAATCGTCCTAAAAAGAATCAATTCCATGCTGAGGCACGAGATTAGAACGGCCAGGAAGAAAAATGGGTTGAATTCACTAATACTAATAGATGGGCAAGACCAAACTAAAACCTGGAACAAAGCAAAGAGGATACTCGGAGAAAAGAAAGCCAGGAACCTGATAATTGAACAAAACGGGCAATTAGTAACCGCCCCCAAAAAAATGCGAACCACCTAGCAGCTAGATACTTGCAAAAGCAAAACACCACAGGATGTACCAACTCGCCACAAGATAGTGTACGTTACACAGGCAAACACATTAATAGATGCAAAAATAATCAACTGCTCCGAAATCAGGGCGGTACTAAAGAACTTCAAGGGAACGACACCGGTTGCGGATAAAATCTCTTATGGCATGCTAAAGTACTTAGGGCTTTCCAAAGACTCACACAATTATTCAACAGAATAATGGAAACAGGAGTTTACCCTCATGCTTGGAAACACGCAGTTCTTATCCCGTTGCACAATGCAGAAAAGAACCCACACCACTTTGAAAGCTATAGGTTTATATCACTACTACCAACGCAATCGAAACTATTTGAAAAAATAATAGCCAAACGGTTGAGTTGGCTAGCAGGAAATATGATGCCCGAAAATACGGTTTCCGGCCGAACAGAGGTAATATTTTGCAGTATGGTAAGTTAGACCACTGCCTTCCCATATGCAGCCAGACCACCCAAAACTAGAAGTTGCAATACTGGAAGCACAAGCAAAGTCAATAAACAAAAGAATCAAATATCAAAAAATTAACAACAGCGCCAGCACTCATAGCTGTGGTAAACACATCAAAATACACAGCCTGGTGGCAAAAAAATGAACCATTTCGGGGGCTTGGAATTTGCTAGAATTTTAATTTATGTACCTATATTAATTTTTTTCTATTGTAAAAAAACACCCCACATTCCTACCAGGAAACAGGGGTTATAGCTACCTAGCACATTTATGTACCATGGTACCTGTGTATAAATAAATAAATAAATAAGTTACATTTTTACATATATTATTTAATAATTAATTTTATAATATGACTTAACAAAATAACATGTCTTTTCAAAACAACGTCTTAGAAAGCATTATCATGGAAAAATGTAATCAATGCTATATAACACTACAATTTCATATTACAATTACATAACAATTTTCAAAACTAAGTTTTACAATTTTAAAAATTATTTATCGAAAATATTTATGTATAACATTATCTAATTTGAGTTTAAATCAAGTTTATTTTTTTGCATCATTAATATTTAATTCCATCTTCACATATTACATAAAATTTATTATTTTTTATATTATAAAATATTGTTAGAACTACGGGCCAAAATTCGAAAACTGATTCATAAAAAAAGAATTACTATTTTAAAAAACTACACTATAATTTCATATAACTATTACATTATTTTAAAAATTACTTTTTATAATTTCAAACACTACTTTTTCTTAGAAATAACTTAAAATTTTTTTATCAACCAGAATCTCAAGACAAAACTTTTATTATCACTAATAAGTTTACATATAAAATTCAAATCAGCTTAATCTTAAATTTGTATGTATATGTATATTATTTTTTTTTGATATGTTACATATTATCACATTTACTTAAAATTATTTTATTTATGTTTTTTAAATGAACTTAGACTCGGATGACAATTTTGACATTTACGATGAGTTAAGAGTAGATTATTTTTCAGGGGTAGATAGTAGTATGGTGAATATTAAGATTGGTGAATATCAAACAAATTTTAATAAATTATATCTAAACATACAAAGTTTGAGAAATAAACTATACAATTTAGAATCTTAATAAAAACATATGAATGTAATATTCAGATTATAGTATTAACAGAAATATGGATAAATGAACAGGAAAATAAATTTTTTAATATGGTACAAATCATATTTTTCAAATCGTGTAATGTCTTATGGAGGTGTTGCTATTTATGTTAATGAGAACATAACAAGTAATTTAAGTTTTAAGTTAGAGTTTGAAAAATCAAATTTCTTAGTAATAACACTTTCTTGAACAAAAATTAACAATATATCAATTAACAATAATTGCAATATATCGATAGCACCAAACAAGTATGAACTCATTTCTTGAAAAAAATAGATGACATATCAAGTAATTATAAAATTCAATGATCTTTGGAGACTTTAATATGAATTTAAGCCTATAGAGGAACAAATTAAAAAATTTATTACCATCCTGAAGTATGAAGAGTTAGCTGCATACAGTACTTGAAATATGTTAGTTTCAATCCAGATTCTCTAGTAGAGATAAGTTCTTTAGTGATTAAATATATCAGAATTGTTCGAAAGAAAAGTTCTAAAAAAAAAGGAATGGATGACAGACGAAATTAGAAACGCGATTAAAAACTCGGGATTCTTTCTTCAAATATAAGAAAAAATATCCTAACGATACGCATGTTAATAGATTATATAAATTATATAAAAGTAAAAATACAATCTGAAATTAAATAAATTAAACCCACGAAAATATAATTTCTTAAAACCAGAAGTGGTATATTTAGGAAATCTTATAACTTCAGAAGGGATTAAAACTGATCCAGAAAAGTATGATACAATTAAAAATTATCCTACACCAAAAGATGCTGATGAAGTAAGAAGATTTGTAGCTTTCTGCAATTACTACAGAAGATTCATCAAAGATTTTGCAGAAATTGTCAAGGCTGGTTAAGTAATCAGCTTTTATAGAAGAAGCAAATATTCAGTTGGGATAAGGAACATAATAATGTATTTGAAACACTTAAAGAAAATTTAATAAACCCGCCTATTTTAGTATTATCTTTATTGTTTCAAATATTACAATTTTACATATTTATATATTTACATATTATACAGAGATTAGATGTAATTATCTTTACAACTGTAATATATTATTTATAATATTAATTTTAAAGATTTTAGCTTTACTAATATTATAATTTTTAAGGATAAGTGGAAAAACCCTTATGATTTTTTATTTTTTTTTGTTGTTTTTTTATTTCTTTTTTTTTTATAAAAGCTTATATCTATCTTAGGATTAAACTTATAATTCTATGTGGAATTACAACTAAATGATAGCATTTGCAGAAAGAGTTTTTATTTTATTTTTACAATGTATAGATTAATTTAACTAAAAAGATTTATAATTTGTTCGTTATTTGAAAATTGACATTTCTCAATTAAATTTTCTGTTTTATTTCAATTATTTGTGAAATAAAGGCAATTTCCGCTTTTTCATGTAGTATTCGCGTTGAGTAATAAAGTCGTAAATTAAAAATTAATTTTAAAATTTTATTTTGAGCTACGTTGAACAATAATGAATAAGCATACAGTATCATTGGCTGAAATATAGCTTTCATTATTATCATTTTATTTTCTGTTGATAAATAGGATTTTTGTTGATATACTCCTCCCTCAACAAAAATCCTATTTATTGTATTTTTTGTATTATTATAGTTTTATTGTATTATCACTTTATTGATGACATTGGTGATATGATCCTTATAAGTTAATCCTTATAAATTAAGTTAAAAGACGCCTAAGTATTTAACAAAATTTAGTCAGGGAATATTAGTATTATTTAATTTTAAATTTGATGTCGGTAATAGTTCAAGGTAAAAAATATTAAATTTGTTTTTTGGATATTAATAGAGATTTTCTATTTAATGAAATAGTTTACAACATTATTTAGTTCCTGTAGTTCCTGCTTCCTGTAGTTTGTTAATTATATTTACACTGAATGAATCTGATGTAAAAAGGGCTGTATCGTCAGCGAAAATAGATAAACGTACATTGTGGGTATGTGGAAAATCATAGGTGTGTATATTAAATAAAACAGGTTCTAGTACCGAATTTCTATTAGAAAAATTCTAAATTCTCTCTCGCTTAAGAAACTTTGTAAAAATTTTATTAGAAATATTTCTTAATTTATAACTTTTAGTTTATGAATGAGTCTATTGTGCCATACTGTTATGAAAGCTCAGTTTATGTCTAAAACTATTATGTCACAAAACTATTATTGGTTGAATAAAAGTAATCGTATTGACAACACTTGTTTTTTTCTCTCCTTAGAAGAATATATAAATTTTTTTTTAAATTATTGAAAAACATTTTAATTTCTTTTATTAATTATTTATTTTTTAAATTTTATTTTGAGTGTTAATTTTATTGTTTAAAGAAAGTGAATAAATTGATTAATAAAACCAGCAAAAGTTTAAATACACAAATTTTGGTTTTTGGGTGCTTCAGTTGCATTTTCAATGGCGGCAAGATAAATATTTTTTTTTTCACCTGTTCTTTTGTTTCCATTTTTAATTTTCTTTAATATTTAATTGCGTTTATTTAGTTTACTACTAAACACGCGTTTTAACAATATTATATTTAATTTTATAATAATTACTATTCTTTTTTTTCTAATATATACGTGCGGTTTTTATACGTGCGGTTTATATATACGGGCGTGCGGCGGTTTGGTTTAGTTTACATTAATTTATATTTCTAATTTTTTTTTTTATGTTCGATTTTCTTCATTATAATTCCACTTGCAGTAAAGAAACCACACAATAGATCTATCTCCCTCCCACCCGTAGGATGAATGTTGATGTTATAATAAATACTCCCATTACTCTCATAACTAATACAACAATTAACAACACCGTAATTTTAATTTGATATCTGGAGTGGTTTTACTTTTGGTGAGTTTTTGTTATAACTGCGTTAGATTACAGTGTATGCTAAAAAATGTTGAACGTTTGTTATATATCATTTGTTCACACAAAGCACAATAATTTTACTAATTAGAATTTTAATTTTTTAATTTTAAATTTTTTGTTTTTTCATTTTAATTATTTTAATTTAATAAAAATGATTGTTGTTAAGCTCGGGTCGTTTTATTTAGTTTTTGTTTTTTTTTTACCCTTCATTTTATTTTTTTTCTATTTTAATTTTTAGTATTGAAATTTTAAAAGATAACTAGTTAATTCATAAATATTAAGTTTTTTAATTTGTAATATTTTATACTGTTTACAAAATTCCTAATTTTAACGTTAATTTTTCTGATATTCGCGGATTACAAACGAATTTTCATGCCTTCGAATTCTATTTAAATTCCGCTAAATCAGCAATTTTGGCTCTATGTGAAAGACAAATCAGTGGTCATAATGATAACTTCAATGTTACTGGCTACTCACTTATTTCGCACTTCGTACCCAAAAGAGGCATCACTGTCTATATTAAAAATAAATTTGGTAAATATCAATATCTTCTTTGACGTGTATGGCAACACCACCATACGCTGGTCTCTGTTCGAAAAATAAGCATTGAAACCTTCAATATTAAAAACTGATTTTCTGAGTTATGAATTCAAATTTCAGTAAGTACAATTACATGAATATTCGTTTTGAACTTATTAATTAGTGTTTTAAGATGGCAATCATTGATGAGGGGTTAGAGGATGGGGGTATTTCTCCCAGCAACTGGAAGAAAGTTGTTGTTGCTTTAAACACAACTTTCTTCCAGGTACTGGAAGAAAACCCGGGACCACCACCCTCCTGTAGAGACGCTGGCTGGCATCAGGGCCACGTCAAATTGACTGCTTGTGCTGATCAGAGATCGGCAGATCTCTACAAGCAGGCGATAGGTAAGGTGGGAAATCTGTGGCCAGGGGCCAAGCTCAAAGCCGTAAGCAGGGATGAAATCCCTAGCAGGCCAAGAGCTAGGGTATGGCTGCCGAGGGAACCTGCCGAAGCAGACACGATCATCAAAATGATGAAAGTGTCAAACTCCCAACTTCCAACTCACAATTTGAAGATTTCAAAACTAGGGGAAGTAGTAGGAGAATCCCGACAGGCGTTAGTCATTGTCAATAAGGACTCCCTACAACCCCTAGCGAAAGCCAAAGGGGTCATAAATTACGGCTTCACAGCGGTTACACTGAAAGTGTATAAAAAGGATGAGGTGGAGGCCTCAAGGAGCATCGGTGAAGGCCCAAGTCAAGCCGAAGATTCAGACTCTGACCGATCCGATGTCGTTGACGGAGCATCCTCTTCGGCTCTAAAGAGAGTGAATGGTGTCATCAAGGCTGACGATGAAAAAGATCTACTTAATGATGCCAAAAGGTTCTCAATGGACTTCGAGGATGAAACTAACGCGACGGTGAGGAGATTAAGGATGGCTCAGGTAATGAAGCTACTCAAAATTAATCTCCATCACTCCAAAGCGGCTTCCGCCACGCTTGAAATCCGCCTCAGGAAAACGGGCGCGGATATTATCTTGACCCAAGAGCCATGGGTGATAAAAAAACAGGTTAATGGACTCAAGATACCAGGGTACACGTTGTTGTACAATAAAGAGGTATGCAGAGCTAGAGCGTGCATACTTGCTAAAAATACATTAAATTTAACTTTTATGTATAATTACAGTGATGCTGATCTGGTCGCGGCGAGCCTAAAGCTAAACAACTTAAGGCTCTGGGTTGTTGCGGCGTATCTTCCTCACGACTCACAGGATCCACTCCCTCCATCCAATCTGGCAGGGTTGGTAGCGGATGCTAGGAGGATTAACATTGGGGTCATCATAAGCTGCGACGCCAATGCTCACCATGACATCTGGGGTAGTTCGGATACCAACGAAAGAGGTGAGTCACTTTTTGATTACATTTTAAGTACTATCCTTCTAATCTGTAACATTGGTAGGGAACCTACCTTTGTTACTAGTAATAGCCAAGAAGTCCTACACGTAACCTTAGTCTCGGACTTCATTTATTCTAAAATAAACTCATGGAAAGTTTCTGATGAGCATTCCTTTTCAGATCACAGATACCTTGAGTTCAGTCAAAGTCAATCTATAGAAATCCTAAGAGAACTGACTGGAACAAATATAGGGAGCACTTAAAGTCAACGCTTCCCTCCTTAACACCTGGAATTCCCAAAAAATATCCAGGATCTAAATAGCCTAGTAAACGTTTTTACTAAGGCCTGCAATAAGTCCTTAGAGCATTCATGTCCTATCAGTAAACCTAGGGGAAAACCTAAACCACCTTGGTGGAATGATGAAATCAAAGCTCTAAGGAAAGATAGTAGGAGGGCTTTTAATAATGCCAAAAAAAACGAATGAGATACAGGACAGCTCTTAGTCAGTACAAAAAAGCACTGGCACCTGGAGACTATTCTGCGGAGGTATAGAGAACGTCTCCGAGGCATCTAGACTTAGGAAAATTCTATCGACAAGCCCCATGGTACTCAGTTTTCTTAAAAAAGACGATGGCAGCTGGGCTACCACAAGCGAGGAGTCGTTGGAATTACTTTTAAAAACCCACTTTCCTGAGTGCTCAAATAACAGCTCAGCGGTGGCTTGTCTTCTGAATCCTCTCCCTACTATTTCAGAGGAGGTGGTTACAGGGGACAACTACAATGGGCTATAGATAGTTTCAAACCATTCAAGTCAAGCGGACCGGATGGAATTATACCCGCTGAGATCCAGTAAAATGCATCTACTACCCTGGCTTGGTTAAAAAGTATTTTCTGTGGTTGTCTTAATTTGGGGCTTATCCCGGATAAATGGAAACAGGTCAGAGTAGTTTTCATATCCAAGGCCGGCAAAAGTAGTCACGTCCATGCGAAGGGCTTTCGGCCTATAAGCCTATCATCCTTCCTTCTAAAAACCTTAGAAAGATTGATCGACATCCATATCCGCTGCAACTTAGATAAAAATCTGTTGTCAGCCTCTAAACATGCTTACTTTAAAGGGAAGTCAGTGGATACTGCACTTCACACTTTGACAAGCTCGATTGAAAGATCTTTAAATTGCAAAGAGTATACTCTTGCAGATTTTATAGACATTGAGGGAGCGTTTAATAACGTCAATCAGGCAGCAATTGTGGACGCACTCATAAGCCTAGGAGTTGAACCGGAGCTAAGAGCACTGATAGCTAATATGCTAAATAGCAGGGCCATCATTGCCAACTTTGGCAACGCTTCAGCAAAAAGGTTTGTGAAAAGAGGGACTCCGCAAGGAGGGGGCTATCTCCCCTTCTTTGGAATATGGTAGTAAATAAACGCTTAAAATCCTGGAAGAGGTGGGCTGCACAACTATCGCCTATGCGGACAATATTGCTGTCGTGGTCAGTGACAAGATTCCAGACAGTCTGAGGGACGTTTTGCAACTTGCACTAAACAAAATCACAACATGGGCTACAGACTGTGGTCTGTCAGTAAATCCACAGAAAACAGAACTGGTCCTTTTTACAAGGAAATATAAAATTCCTAAAATAATACCGCCTTCGTTAAATGGCTGCACTCTTGCCTTTAGCGAAACGGCGAAATTTCTTGGTCTAACTGTAGACAGGAAGTTAAGCTGGAAGGCTAACATCTTGGAAAGAGTAAAGAAAGAGTGCCTCAATAGCACTCTACTCGTGTAAAAAAGCCATTGGTAGGAAAAGGGGGCTTCAGCCATACATGACTTACTGGCTATACACATCCGTAGTAAGACCCATTCTTATGTACGGAGTCCTAGTATGGTGGAAGGCTATCGATAAAGAGGTCAACCGCAAAGCAATCGCTAGGGTCCAAAGAACTGCCACACTATGTATTAGTGGCTCTTTAATAACAACCCCTTCTGCGGCATTAGACATCATGCTTAATCTGATGCCTGTAGAATATTATTGTAAATTTGCAGCCGCAAACACAGCTGTGAGATTAAAAGCTACATCCCAGTTGATCAATTTACGAGAAGGTCACTCGGATATCATAAACCAATTCAAGTCCACTCCCGCCTTGGTGGACTACACGTCCCCCACTTACTTCTTCGGGAAATCTCATGTGACGAGCATACCAAGCCGTGAGAGTTGGAGCTCGAACACAGTGATGACCTTCGAAGGAGTACAATTCTACACAGATGGTTCAAAAATGAACAGCAGTGTAGGATGCGGGGTCTTCTCAGATAATCTGAATATCAGTCATAATTTCCAATTACCAGACCATTGTAGCGTCTTGCAAGCGGAAATTATGGCAATTCAAGAAGCCTTGATTCTACTGAACAGAAGCGTTTTGACTGTGAAGCAAGTATGTATTCTGTCAGACAGTTAGGCTGCGTTAAAATCTCTGGAATCAACATGCACAACGTCGAAGACTGTAATAAACTGCCGAAAACTTCTTAACGAGATGGCCAGGCAGTTAGCATTCAGCTTTACCAGTTCATCGAGGTATTCCGGGAAATGAAAAAGCTGATGAACTCGTAAGAATTGGTACAACCTTACAAGTTCTGCCGGATAGGGCAGGACTAGGGGTACCTCTATCCACAAGCAAAACGTTATTTCGTAAGGAAATAACGGATATGGTAAATTACAAATGGTCAAACTTAACCTCGTGTAATATCACAAGATTGATATGGCCCAAAACCGATTTAAGACGATCCAATGATCTGCTTTCTCTCAAAAGGGCAGACATTAGAATGACAATAGGTATAATCACCGGTCACTGTCTAATCGGGAAGCATGCCAGAAGACTTGGCTTATCCGGAAACGACTATTGTAGAGCCTGCAAGGATGAAGAAGAGGAGGAAACTACTCTTCATCTCCTTTGCATATGCCCGGCCTTGTCGACAAGAAGGAATACCCATTTGGGCAATATCTCTTCGGCAGCCTTAGTGATCTGTCAGGTAAAAATGTGAAGAGTATTCTTCGCTTTGCAAAAAGCTCAAATTGGTTTTAAAGAAAGGGATAGAAAAGCTTCTATGTGGTATCACAATGGACCAAGTACGGTCTAAGTGTGCCTTTTTGGCAGCCACCTTAACCTAACCTAACCTAAGATTATAAAGTTTGTTTCTTAAACTTTGTATATTTAAATAAACCAAGTTATAATTATTTTTGAAATTAAAGCTTTGGTTAAAATCCAAATACGTGAAATAATTTATTTTTAACAAATCTCTAAAATTTACGGTATTGTTAGCCATCAATTTGGAAATAAAATGCGGATAATAAACAAAATAAAAAAAAATAAAAAATAATAGCAAAGACACAAAAAAATAAATATATGATTTTTAATAATTTGCAACCAACTTTAATGCGCAAATATTCGATAAGAATATAAGAGACTCGTTTACGGCATTCGTTAAGAATATTAGCAAAATATGTTTTTAATGTAAGAGTGATTTTAAAATATAAATAAATATAAAACGAAACGTGAATTAAAAATATAAGTAAAAATTGTTTTGTTTTAATTTGTAATAATCTAAGTCTACGGTTAAAGGGGTGAGTTGTAATATTTATATAAATAGTAATTATTAAATATTAAAATGAATAAAATATTTTGATTTTATATTGTACTAATTTATGACTACGGTTTGTGAAGTGAGTTTTGAAATTTATTTCAAGTAGGTAAAAAATCAAAAAGATAAACAAAAATTCAGAGCTGGAATTTATAATAGATAATTTTGATAAAAGTAATGATTCTGAGTTCTTAGTATTGTTCTTGATTAAACTAAAAAATATTTCAAACAGGTGAATAATGAGAAAAGATTCTATTAAGCGTAACAAATAACCAATTAAAAAATATCGAATTGAATATAAATAGAAAGAAGGAAATTTAACGTAAGTTTTTAAAGTAAGAGTGACTTTAAAATGTAAATAATTAGAATAAAAAAAGTGACTAAGAAGGTGAATAAATTGTCTTAAGCGTAGTAAATAAATAATTAATAATTTACAGTTGGATTTATTAAAAAATAATTTTGATAAGAGTAAAAATTCTATGTTAGTATTAATATTAAAAAGTATGTTAAAAAATAATTTGGTAATTTAGTAAATAAATTATAGAAAAATAAAAAATAATTTTGATTAGTACTAATTTATGATTATTATTAGCGAAGCAGGTTATAAACTTAAATTCAAATGGGAGAAAAGTAAGGAAGTTTAAAGAAACTTTACCTTCGGAACTGTTAAAAAATATTTCTGTTAAAATTAAAAATTCTGTGTTAGTAAGAATATTACAAAATATGCAAAAAAAATAATTTATTAAAAAATAATTTGAATTTGATAAAAAATAATTTAGCTAAAAGAACAAATGCTGTGTTAGTAACGGTTTTCCAATTTGAGTGATATGATTTCTAAATGACGTTTCGGCCATTTGTAGTATGTCATGATCTGTAAAATTTTTTTCATTGTATACAGTAATGTTTACAATTTCATCATGGAGAGATATTTGCAAGAACAACGTTTACAAATTATTAAATTTTATTATCAAAATAATCGTTCTCCAATTGCAACTTTTCGTGCGGTAAATAACAACCATTATATTCACCTAAATTGACTGTTTGGTGTGGTTTTTGGTCTGGTGGAATCATCGGTCCATATTTCTTTAGAAATGAAGCTGGTAACACCGTTACTGCCAATGGAGAGCGGTATAGAACGATGTTAACCAACTTTTTATGGCCGAAATTGGAAGAAGTTGATCTTGACAACATCTGGTTCTAACAAGACGGAGCTACATGCCACACAGCACGTGCATAACCAAATTATTGCGAGAAAAGTTTGGAGATTCCATTATTTCAAGAAATTGTGACATTGAATGGCCTCCAAGAAGTTGGGATTTAACAACATTAGGCTATTTCGTGTGAGGTTATTTGAAGACATTGGTCTTTAGCAATAAATCAGACTCTATTCAAACTTTAGAAGTCAATATTGAACGTGCTATTCATGACATACGACTTGATTTAGTGGAAAAAGTGCTCGAAAATTGGGTTCATCGAATTCGTTCCTGCAAAAGAAGTCGTGTATTAACTGACTGACATTTAAATGTGGTTTTATTCAGAATTTAATTGTATCGATTGTACTTCAAATTAAATATAGGGTGTTCAAAATTGAGGTATCATTTTAATTTTAATAAAAAAAGACTTTTTTTTTGAAATATTAAATATATTCTATTTCTAAATATATACTACTTCGGCAGGCTTCCAATCTTTTACCAAAATTCTGAATCACGTTGTTCAATAAACTGTTCTCAATGGTAAAATCTGCTCGATAATGTTGTTTTTAAGCTCTTGAATTGTTGTGGGATTATTTCTGTATACTTTCGATTTCACAAAACCCCACAAAAAAAAATCCAACGGTGTCAAATCGCACGATCTTGGTGGCCACATCACTCCTCCTCTACGAAAAATAATGCGATCTTCAAACTTTTCCTTCAAAAGATCCATTGTTTCTCTTGCTGTGTGGCAAGTGGCACCGTCCTGTTGAAACCACATATTCTCTACGTCCAAATCATCAATTTGCCGCCATAAAAAGCTTCGGATCATCTCCCTGTAGCGATTTCCATTGACTGTAATCGCAATACCATTTGCGTTTTCAAAAAAATATGGTCCGATGATTCCTCCTGACCACAAACCACACCAAACCGTAACTTTTTGTGGATGTACTGGTTGCTTTAAGATAACCCTTGCATTCTCTTCACCCCAAATGTGGCAATTATGTTTATTGACATAGCCATTGAGCTGGAAATGAGCTTCGTCGGTGAAGATTATTTTGTTAAAAAAATTCTCATTTTCTTCTTGTTTTTCGATTGCACAAGAAACGAATTGCCGACGTAATGCATGGTTAGTTGGTTTTAATTCTTGCATCAGCTGGATCTTATAAGCCTTTAAATGGAGATCAAGATGCAAAATGTTGAAAAATGTGGACGGTTTGATGTTTAATTGCTGCGAACGATGACGAATGGAAGTTTTTGGATCTTCTTCAACACTTCTGCTCACAGCTGCTACATTCTCGGTTGACCGGCCACTACGTTGATAAATGTTGCCTCTGTTATCAAGAATAGATCCAGTTTCTAGAAATTTATCAACCATCAGCTTGATGGCACGATTTGTTGAAGCATTTTCTCTACCAAATTTTGTTCAAAATTTCCTAATTGCATCTTAAAAACTTTTACCATTTTCAAAAAATGTTGTAATAACAAAAACACGTTGTTCCTTCGTGTAACGTTCCATATTAACTAACCGGAATGTATTTAGAATATACCTAAAGAAACCTCGTATAAAAATTCCAGGTAGAAAAAAATGGCGGCAAAATCAAAATGATACCTCAATTTTGAACACCCTATAAAAAACATTTGAATTTCCTTAACAATTAGTGTGTTTTTTTTTTTAAAGATATCATATCACTCAAATTGGAAAACCCTGTATAATCATTACAATAAATGTTAAAATATAATTTTTTAGTATTATTCTTCATTAACATAATGATTTTAGATATTATGGTTATTTTTGTTAATAAAAAAGATATCATTAAGAGATTGAATTTTGAAACCCTTAGAAGTATCTGTTTTCCTGATATAAATGATATTATTTTTGATCCATAGATATTTGTAGCCACAGGAGGTTTTAATTTCACGTGCTTGATGATATAATTTTGACTGCAGCTGAGTAAGATGTTCAGGAAAAAATATTTCTCGGTTACCGCTTGAAAGCCACCCGCTCCCAAACCCTTTTCTGAAGTGAATATGTGTTTTTTTATTTTTTTTTTTAGACATTAGCTCAACTTTCGCTGCATCCGTTTTTAGTTGAAGTAAATATAGCCCTTGATTATCTTTTTATTGTTATTTATATTATCTTTTTTTGTTTTAGGCAGTACTTCCGATATCGCTGCAATGTTCTCATTCTCAGTAATCTCAGCATTTAACAATTTACTAATTTTAACCATGACTTCTGTTTGATTTGTGATTTTCGGAGGAAGCCCAGCTATTACGATGTACTTTTTTTTTTTCATTTTGACTTTTTTGATCAACAAGGTACTCCAAGTAATTCACTCTTTTTTCCAGAATAATATTTTTCTTCACTTTTTTTCTTCACATTTGGATACTTCATTTTTCAAAACAGTGTTTTGTTCAATAATTTGTGCATTTTTTTGTAGCATGCCATCCATTTGAGCGCTAAGAAATGTTTGTGACTTATGGATCTCCGTGATCAATAATATCATTTGATTCACACATTTGGCAAGAGTTACTACAGTACGCCGATTTGGATCAATTTGAATAATCATATTCAAATTTTGGTTTTCTTCTATTGCATTTGGGTCCAGCCCAAACAAGGAGACTTGGACCGTATTAGTTAATTAATTAGGTATTTGTTTTCTATTTTATGATTTATTTTATATTATTTTTAATTTATTGTTAACTAATATTTGTTATAGAAAAATCTTAATATTGTTTAATTTAAATTAGTATTAGTTGTTAGTTAAGTATTTATATTTTTTATAAATTACTTTTTATTAGGATTAACTTAGCTTTATAAGTAATTGTTTTTTGCGTTTGTTAAATTGTTTTATTGTTTTCATGCCCATATTGTTGACAGTTAAAACAGTTGGTCCATTTGTATTAGTTTTGTAGTATTCAAATTTGACTATGTTATTTATTTTATTTTTTAGTTCATGTAAGTTAACTGTTCCGCGTTCAATATACAATAAATAATTTACGTGGTTGGCATATCGGAGTGACTTTGAATTCATATTTAATTTTCTTATATCCAATAGCTTAGTTCCTTTATTAACAATTTATTTCTGTTCTAATGGAATTAACCTCAACAAAAGCGTCCAAACCTTAATTGGTTTCCCATTGGGAATTTCGTGAGTATAAAATAATAATTTTTTAAGGTTATTTTCAGGTGCTGCATTATCTGATTTAAGTGCCACCATAAATTTGTCGTAATTGTTTAGATTTTCGCCCAACACTGCAATTTTTTGTGAACACATCTTTAATTGCCAATGATGAAAGTAATTCACGCATAAATTTAGCATTACAGTTTTGAATCGTAAATGGTGGTACTGTGTTTTTCTTTTGGGGTCCCTTGCTTCAGCATTGGACATTGTACCCTGAATGCTGAATCACTTCATCCTCGGTAGCTTGCTTGCCCAGGATATGGAACCTATTACTATTAACCTCCACAACTGTACTATTGGACATCTTTTTATATGCCTGTTTTACACCGTCATCCGACGAAAATGATTCATTACCACGCTTTTTACCAATTTCATTACAAATGTTATAGCGTTGCTTTTTATTTTTCTTTTCTTTCTAAAAGTTTTAGTGGGAAATTTATATTTATAAACTAGTTTTATTATAAGTTTTAAAGTTAAATAAACGAATTAATTCTTAAATTATTTAATAAATTGTGTTTAATTCAAAAAAATTTTAAAACCAATTTAAAATAATTTAGGAACCCTTAATTTATACAACCTATTCAGATAAATTTTGAACTCGAAAGTAAACAAATTATTGTTAGTATTATTATTAAAATATGAATTTCTGCTCCTGTTAATATTATTTTTGTTAGAATTATAAAAGTTATAATTATTCCATGGATTTTGAGTAGTTACAGTTTGTACATTACCGAGCGAATTAAGAACATTTGTGTTATAGTTTATCATAACATTTAAATTTTTTGAGACCGATGTTCTTGTTGTGGTTGAGGCCTTATTCCTTTTTTTTTAAGATTTAAATGACAAGTATTATCAACAGCATTATAGTTATCTTTGTAATTACCGTATTTTGGATTGTTTTTATGCTCTGTTTATGCTTTTAGGACACTTCTCCGATGTATGATTTTCAGAATAAAATGCAGAAAAAGTTTTAACATGGCATTTGTTTGTACCAGGACCAAACATTTGGCAGTTGTAGCATATTAGTGTAACTTTATTAGTGTTTTTTATTTTATACTCACAACGTACTTTTGTATTGTTTATGTATTTATATTCATTTTTTACTGTACTTAATTTAACAGATTTATTAGAAAAATAGACAATGTACAAAATTCGTTCAATGTCATAGTTCAATTGTTTAATTATTGGTTTAACATCTAAACACATTAAATCAAGTTTTTTTCCCCCTTCCATTCCTATAAGGAGCATAAGGGATCCACTAAGTCATTTATTCATATTTGACTAAGCTTCAGTTTCTGGAATCATTATTCCACTAAGATGTTGTGCTTGGCTGTAGCTCGGCTGTACTTGGCTGTAGCTGTTGTACAAGACTAGGTGTTTCTTTAGTTCTACGCCATCTATTATCTTATACAAGAATTATAGTTTTTATTATTATTCTATTATAAATTACAATTATATGATATTAATTATAATTTATAAGACATAATATATACTCATTTTTAATTTAATTATATTGTACTAATTATATATTATAAGAAAAATCTATATTGTTTTTTATTAATCTATATGACCCAGCCGAGATTTGAACCCGAGACCTTTCGTATGAAAGGAAGAGGTCTTAAACAATACACCATTGGCTGAATAACCATTACCATTGACTTGGATAACCAAAATTAGTTAATATGTATTTCTTTTAATTCTTTGACATCTCTTTTATTGAGGCCAGAAAGAATGGCTTTGAATGGCTTATTATTTTAAGAGCCATATAAAAAATGTTGACAATTTTTGTTTTTTTTATAATACACAAGCTTTTTTAAAAGAATCATCAGAACCACAAAAAATGTTTATTCCTAGTGAAATAGTTTTCATGTAATAATCATTAATATTTTCATCTTTCAGCATTTTATGAATTTAACTAGCCGATTGCTTTATTACAGTAAAAGGTGAAATACTTTGATTATTTATTTTTTGTCTTTCCATGGTTGGAATTACGTCATTAATCTGCTTACAGGAATTTTTTTACTTGTTTAATGTATGCAAGGGGTTAAAAAATGCAAGAAAGAACTAACCAGCCTATATTAAGTTATCCTAATTAAGTAATTTTTCAGAACCATTTATATTGACTACAGACGCTTCGAATTATGCATTAGGAGCGGTACTATCTCAAGGAATTATAGGAAAAGATAAACCTATAGGCTATGCTAGTAAATCATTGAATAAGCATGAATTAAATAAACCCATCATAGAAAATACCATAAGCAAAATTCATTCCATCTAAATAAAATACGAACGTTACAATATGGATCTTCAACTACTATATATATGGGTACTAAGCTGTATAATAATCTTGAAGTCAACTTAAAGTAATGCCTCATCTAAAAAGAATATTAACAGAGTCATGCATAAAAACTTACAATAATCACCGATATCAAAATTATTAATAAGAAATATTATTTTTTATTTAACTTATATACACACTAAATTATTGAATTTTCTGATGTAAGTAAATTACTTGTTTTTGTTTAACTGCTATTTCAGTTTTTTTTTTTATTGTTCACTGGCCCGTTTTATGAGCCTGAATTAACATCAGTTAAAAATCCACATGTCTATCTTGTAGAAAAAATATTAAAAAAAAAAAGGAAATCAAGTTTTAGTTAGATGGCTTGGTTGCATGATGCTTGAAAAGCATGATTTATGGATAAACAAAGAAGATATTACTTAATATTCTACAAATATTTAAAATATTTTAATTTTTTTATTTATACTTTTGCTTTTTTATTTTAGTGAAGTTAATAATAAGATTTTAATAAAATACATTTATAACAAAAAACTTTTTTTCATTTTGTAGATATTTAATTATTTGCATTATATATAGTATTAGTTACCAATAACATACCTCAAATTTACATAAATGAAAGTAATTTTACAAAAACATTATAAATTTTGTTCTATATTAAATTATTTTCCATTTTGTATGTACCTATTTAATTCTGTATTCAAATCAAGTTCATGATTAAGTCAAATCAAGTTCATAAATTAAGTTCATTAGTCATTTTAGCCACGATTTTATAAATACAACCGCGGAAAATACAACTGTTTCATGTTTTATATTAAAAAAGAATTAAAATAGTTTGAAGTAATCAAGTTAATGTGCATTTAATTAACAGTTTTTAATTTTTATCGCAAAACCATAAACATTCACTACATATGATATTTTTGATAATTTCATAACACTACATCTTTCCAATATAATATAGTCTATTCAAAATCTAAGATGGTTAATACATGCTCCCAATAACTTTTTAAATTTCATAACACGTATTCTCACACAGTAATCCTAAATTCAAATCCATAATACCCTTCATTCAATCATTTACATAATATATATTTTCCGTGTAATAACTTGTTTTTATTCTAATTATGAAAGTTACTCGCATTAACTTGTTAACCTTCAAAAATATTATATGAGTTTATATTACACTTAATAACAACGCCGGCTTAATAACACGTTAACTAACAACAGAAGCTTTTTAATACAATTTTTCCAAGCTTCATTACATTTATATATTGCACACATAAATAATTGCAATAATACTAATTTCAAGGTTAACCACTTAATGCACATTACTGTAAATAAATTCACATATTACTTTAACATTGCAATAATGTCACTTCCTGTAGTCAACCATACCCATACTTTGATACTACATGATGATGACATCACTTCCTGGAGTCAAATTGGTACAGCTATAATACTGGCCTATAAAATAATTGAGTGGTTAAGTTCTCTCAATGTTGGACATTTATCTGAGGCGCAAAATAACTCCTTAACCTTGGCCAAAACAATAGTAGGCCAGGTCAAACCCCAAGAAGGAAATCCCAGGTTCATCGAAGGGCCTTATGTCCAAGAGACAGGGATTACAAGATGAGCCACAGGGTAGTTCTAAAACAGCTAGGTTGCTAGGGAGCAACTAGGTAACCAAGCCGTTCAGTGAAATTGCCAAGGATAGTTTAATTTTTTTTTTTTATTTATTATTTATTCTTACATATATTTCATTATTAACAATTCATTACTTGCTAAAACTTGTGATTACAATTAAAGAGAAAACGATGTTTTATATTTAAAAAAAATATTTTTTAAAATAGTGTTAAACATCTAAATAAAATTTATACCTAAACATAACATATTCTTAATAGTATGAAGTTGGGTGTGATAAAAAATTTCAATTTATATTTACTAAAGTTAACTAAAACATAAAGAAAAGTACAACCAACACATTACAAGTCTGCGATAAATGAATACCAGATACAATTATAGTAAATTTTCTAATTCATAATAGTTGAAATTCATAAGCCATTCATAAGTTTGATTTCTTTTAAAAATCTATTTACGTTTCTACGTTACGTTAATAATTTGCATGATGATACAATGAAGAAACAGTTATGGGCTGTTGTGCGAAAAACAGGAATTGTTACAAAAAATTTGTTATTTCTTCTAATATTGTATCCTTCAACAATTCTACTATTTCAATATCCTGATTTTAAGAAAAAGATTTTTTGGGATTTGAAATAGTAAAGATGACGAATTGGTACAATGTTTAAGTTTTTAAAAAGTTGAAAGCTAGGGTGTGTTCTGTTTTTTTTTAAATATTTTTCTCACAACACATTTTTGTAGTAAGAGTAAAGGAGAAATTCTATGAAAAGAAGATCCCCCCCAGCAAGGTAAACCATACTGTAATTTCGAATAAAATATTCCAAAATAAATTTTTAGTAAAAGTGGAGTGGGACATAATTTTTGTAAGATATAGAATCCTCTAAGTGTCGAGCGAAGATATTTGTTTAATTCAATAATATGATCACCCCAAGATAGTTGTGAATCAATTATCACACCCAAGTACTTAAATCTTTTAACGACCTCAATAACAAAACTCGTAGTATCACACGAATCTTTAACAGAAAAGCTTACATTATTGTATACAGTATTAATACTGCTATTTGGTTGAATGTACTTTTTACATTCAGATGTAAAGATCAGAATATATTCGATTTCGGATCTTTAAATTGAAAAACAATTGAAATCGGATCTTTAAATTGTAAAAAAAATGAAATATTAAAAATAATAAAGTCTTAACATTAAATTAAAATTAAGAAATTAATAAATTTTAATACTATATAATAATTATAAAAGTAAAAAAAAAAAAAAAGAAAAAAGGAATAAAGGAAAAGGAAAAATTTCAAAGTCCAACTGAACGCGCCAAAATAGAGTTTATAAGTTTACAAAAATTATTGATCTTAACTTACATATATAAATATTATAAAAATAAAAAATAAAAATTTTTCAATATCTGAAGAAATCAATAATTTTCTATTATGAGCAAACTATGTAAAATTTGCAAAAAACAATTCCATCGTAAAACAAAAGGAATACAGTGCAGTGGTATTTGCCGAAATGTTTTCCACCTAAAATGTGCATCGGTTGCTGATGAACTTTTTAATGCTGTCCAGGCAGGAAGTGCGACTTGAAAATGCAATGACTGTCCTAGTAAAAGTAATGAATCGTTCGTTGTGCAGGGTGACAAAGAAAGTGAAGACGAGTTGAACAATAAATTCTCCACCATTAGTAATAACGAAAAAGATTTAACCGTACCCAAGCCATCCGATTGTGTAGGAGAAAATCTATATAATTGCTTGCAACAATTAGCGTCCGCTGTTAATGGCATTTACAACACATTAATTTTTGTTAACTTTAAAATAAAGGAAATTTTCCAACAAAATAAGCTGATATTGGAAGAGAATAGCACTCTCAAAAAACAAATTAAACTTAACGAGAATAGGACATATAAACTAGAAACTTTGGTAAACAAATTGCAAGGGGAAATAGATGGGATTGAACAACATAAAAACCAGTCCAATATTATAATTTCCGGACTACCTTCTAACTTAGACAATACAAAAAATACTGTATGTACCATATTTGATAAAATTCAAGCCAAAATTCCTAAGGAAAACATTTTAAGTGTTACTTGTTTAAATAAGCATAAGAATAATAAGGAAAATAAAAATACTTTATACTTGGTAAAAATGAAAACCGATAAAGATAAAGAAGAAGCTATGGCGAAGAAATCTAACTACCGAAACCTTTTCACAGTTGAAGTAGGCCTTGAAAAATATGGCAACAAACAAATTTTTTTTCGTCCACATCTTACCTCTCTTCAATCTAAATTACATTATGAGGCTAGGTAGCTTAAAATCGCTGGAAAATGTCAATATCTCTGGATCAAGAATAATAAAATTTATTTACGACAAAATGAAAACACAAAGGTATTTAGAATTGAAAATTTTAATGACATTAACTTTGCTAAAACTAAACTTTGCAAATAAATACAATATAGATAAAATAATTTTTCCAAAACATTCATTTTTGATTAATAAAATTTCTTTCTTTGTTATTCTCACATTATTACACATAAATTTGGATTTAATTAACATTCTAAGTAAAATAACTTTAATTAACATAACCTATAATATTATATTAGTAATTTGTTCTTTTTATTTTTACATTCTAATTACAACAACAACTTTAATTAACATAACCTATGGCATTGTCTTAGATCTTTGTTTTTTTTTTACTTTTTTATATCTACATAATTCTATATTTAATTTATATTTCATAGCAAACAATTTGTCAAAATCAGCAATTTCAGTTTTAAATTCTTATCCTTTAACTTTAAACTATTCAACTTTAAATATTAACCTTAAACAATTACACATTGCTCGTATTTACTTTTTATATATTTCAAATTTTTCTACATTATTATATTTACGACTAAATCTATTTCACTCATTATTTTTTTCTCAAAATTATCTATTAACTTTAAACTTTACAATTTTAAACACTAATTTTAAACAATTATACATTGGCCATATTTACATTTTATACATTTCAAAATTTTCTACATTATTATATATACGACAAAATCTAATTCACTTATTAATTTTTTTTCAAAATTTTCAATTAACTTTAAACTTTACAATTTTAAATACTAATTTTAAACAACTATACTTTGGCCATATTTACATTTTATATATTTCAAATTTTTCTACATTACTATACATATTTACGAATAAATGCAATTCACTTATTAATTCTAATTCAAATTATCCACCTATGATATTATATAAAAACATCTTAATACTATATAAAAAAATAATATACATAAACATACATATCAATTTTCTACTACTCTTTTTTTTTTTGGTCAGCTGTTAAATTTAATATTACATAAAAATATAATAAATATTAATTTTGGCAGATTACAACTGTTAATTTTAACTCATGCTATACAAATTATTACTTTATACTCTATATGCACTTAGATGAAATACAAAACGTAGAAAGCCATTTCAAGGTGGCACATTACCTAAATTACGACCATAATTCAATGAGTATAAAGTATCAAAATAATTTTAACATTTTGTACTTAAACTTACAAAGTTTAAGAAAAAAAATTAGAAACATTAATCGAGAATTTTAAATGTAACATAGATGTAATTGTTCTAACTGAAATATGGCTACTTTCTTCTGAGAATAAATTTATCTATCAGGATATGATTCATATTTCATTAATAGAGACAAACCATATGGTGGAATCGCTATCTATATAAAAAATCACTATTCTAGTAATATTACTATTACTGAAGAATTTGACAATAGCCAAATATTAGGTATTAAGATAATGAAGCAAAACTTTAATATTGTTGGAATTTATAGATCGCACGAAACACGTCCTACTAACTTTATTAATAGAATCGATGAATTGACTTCCAACTACAAAAGATCTATAATAGTAGGTGATTTCAATCTTGACTTGCTAAATATAAACAACCCGGATATAGTCTCATATAAAGATATGTTGCTAAGTAATGGTTTCTTTATCTGCAATAAGATTTCTGAAACTTTCGCTACCAGATTTGGATCACAATCTAAAACAATAATTGATCATTTTCTAACCGACATTGTAGACAAAAAATATAATTTACATGTCTTAGATTGTTCCTTATCTGATCATCAAATGCTTTTAATCAGTACAAAACATATAAAAAATAATAATTTTAATAATATTTAATACAAAACCGTTTTAAATTACACCAATATTACTAACAATGATTTCTGGCTAAATTCTGAATCATACAATGATGTTGATCAAATCATTGATAATCTCTCTGCCTTAATAAATAATAATACGGAGCGTATTGAAATAAAAAATGTTAAAAAAAAAAAGATATGGATAACTGAAGAGATTTTATGTGTTATGAAAATCAGACATTCCTTTTTTAAATATAAGAAGCAACACGTGAATAATACTCATATTAACAACTTGTACATTCAATATAGAGATAGAGTTAAAAAATTAGTTATTGAGGCAAAAAAAAAATATTGCTGGGACAAAATCTCTTTATATCCGAGTGATACAAAAAAACTTTGGAATTTATATAAGGATATTATACTTAATACTGATACACCCGTTTCAAAAAACCAAATTAAGACTCTATGCCAGAATGAGAAAATGTTAGACAATCTAAAAGACATTTCTGAATGTTTCAATAATTTCTTTGTCAATGTAACCAAGGAAATAAACATATCTAATACAATTATTGATCATGTTTATTTAAGCCAATTCAGTCGTACCATATCTTCAGAATTCCAATTAACTCCAACAAATCTCGAAGAAGTAAGCACGGCTATCAGCTCATTAAATGCTGCGGCAGCTACAGGAATTGACAATATTTCTACGAAACTCATCAAACGTTTTGAGGACCGATTAGTCCCTATATTTGTTAAATTAATTAATAAATCATTTAGTAACGGCATTTTTCCAAAAAAACTCAAAACTGCAATTGTAACTCCTATTTATAAAGACGGAAATAAAACTGACTGCTCAAACTACAGGCCTATTTCTATTCTTCCAGCAATTTCAAAAATTTTTGAAATTGTGATAAAGAATAGATTATCTAATTTTTTTTACTCTAATGATATCTTGAGTGAACAGCAGTTTGGTTTTCAATCAAAATCTAACACCACAGCTGCTTGTCTAAATCTAACAGATTTCATATCAAAAAGTATTGACAGGAAAAAATATACCAGCTGCGTCTTCCTTGACTTGAAAAAAGCATTTGATTGCGTGGATCATGAAATCTTATTGCTGAAACTTTCCAACTTTAATTTTTCAAGAATTCAAATACAATTTTTCGAATCTTACCTATTTAATAGAACAGAAATAGTTCGCATTAATAATATTTGTAACTCTGAGAAAAGCATATATAAAGGGGTACCACAAGGTTCTATTTTGGGACCGGACCTCTTTAAGTTATACATTGATGATCTAACTCGTCTAGCCCTAAAAGGGGAAATACAGCTGTATGCTGATGATGCGGTCTTAAAGTACTCTGAAAATAGTGAAGAAATTACAAAAACTTCAATTCAAAATGATCTGAATGTCATTCAAGAGTGGTTAAATAAACATAAGATCAGTCTAAATATTAAGAAAACTAAAATAATTCTCTTTGCCAATAAAACATGGAACTGAGGTACAAGTATTCTCTTTAGAAATGAAAAAATTGAAATTGTCAAAAACTTTAATTATTTAGGTTTAAATTTAGATTATAAACTTAACTGGAGCAATCACATCGATTATATAAAAAAAAGAATAGCGCCATACATATTTATCCTGCATAGATTGAAAAACTTTTTATCTAACAAAGCCCTATACACGATCTACAATTCCTATATAAAATCTCATATTTGTTATCTAAACCTAATCTGGGGAAGAGCTGCCAAAGATTATTTGAACAAGTTAGACATTTTACATAAAAAAAGCATAAAGATAACTAATCGTTACCCGACTGAACAACCAACAAGTTTATTATATTCTTCCCAATATATTAGTTTAGCAAACATTTGTAAATATGAGCTACATATCTTGGCTTTCAAGATTGTAAATAATGATATAAAGCATAATTTTATCTTGAATAGATTGATTGACATTCATAACCACAATACACGTAACAAAGCAAACTATTATTTATCATTGTTTCGTACAAATAACCAAAGTAATAATGGACTGTATAATTGTTTAAAAGCATATAATGAACTACCGGAAAGTCATAAACAGATTGCGAATCTACCTACGTTTAAAATCCGAATTAAAGCATTTGTGTTAGAAAGTTAAAAATAAATAAAATAGAGAAGTAGGAAGATAAGGGGAAGGTCGAGGGAATGTTATCTGTTATATTAGTTGTTGTATTCTATTTTCTATTCTTTTCATGTACATATATAGATGATAGGTATTATTATTTTTATTTATTTTATTACGTTTTTAATGAACTTTATTATTTTTAATGAATATTATTTATATGAACTTTATCAGACCAGACAGCTCAGGCTACGGTCAAATAAATAAACTTGTATTACTAAACACTTTATATAAAATAATAATTAATGTAATCTAAATTATAAAATACGATAATAAAGAAAAAAAAAAAAAAATATAACTTTTGTTTTGTCACTTATTACCAACTAATGTTTTGGGAACCATATTCTTAATAGTCCTAGAACATGGTATATATCTGCTATTAGCTCTAAAGGACTATTAGCACCATACGCTAAGACCAAATCGCCACCCTATGCCTGTTGGTACACCCTTAAAATTTAAGCTTAACAACGAGTTAATGTATACCAAAAAAAGAGTAGTTCCTAAAACAGAGCCTTGTGGGACCCCAAGACTAACATATCTTGCATTGATAACAGTGTCACCAACTTTCACTCTTTGCAATCTGGAACATAAGTAGGATTTAAACCACTTATATGTACTTCCTCTAAAGCCAATGTTGTGAAGCTTCGATAGAACTGTATTA
The DNA here is from genome assembly GCA_947095535.1 of Poecilobothrus nobilitatus. Lineage (NCBI taxonomy): Eukaryota > Metazoa > Arthropoda > Insecta > Diptera > Dolichopodidae > Poecilobothrus > Poecilobothrus nobilitatus. Next base: position 122,099,378 of record OX352772.1, read on the forward strand.
TGGTTTACCGTGTCAAACGCTTTGGAAAGGTCAACAAATAAGCCAGCCGTAAATCTTTTCTTTTCAATATTTTCATATATTCCAGAGCCGAAGTTTAACAGTGCATCCTCTGTTGATTTATCTTGTCTAAAACCGTATTGCAACTCATTAAGATAATGAGTACTACTTCGTAAATTTCATCATACGACATTTAATTGTTTTTTCAAATAATTTACTTACTGAGGGTAAAAGGAAAATAGGTCTGTAGTTGTTAATTTTTTTTCTATCCCCTTTTTTAAAAAACGGAATCACTTGTACACATTTAAGTGCTTGAAGAAATTTCTCCAGGTGGAAACTTAAATTAATTATGTCAGTTAAAATATCAACGATATTTAACAACACATTTTTTAATAAAAAATTCGAAATGCCATCAGTACCTGTCGAATGAGAGTTTTTCAAAGAACTGATTAAATTACATAATTCTAATGATGTTAAAAGGTGAAAGAAAAAACTATTCACTTGCAAAACTTCAGTAGGGTTATCGCCCATGGATTATGACTGACTAAACTGACTGAATTATTTTGAGAGATCATAATTTGAGCAATAGAGACAAAAAAACCATTAAATTTATTAGATATTATTGTGCTATCACTAATCATATTAGCACCATCCCTTAAAATGATGTCATTATTATTGGACCTTGTGTTTTTGTTTAAAATATCGTTAACTACTTTTCATTCACCTTTTATTTTATTCCTACATTTACATAATTCATTTTTGTAAGACATTTGGATATTTCACACTTAATAATTTTACTAAGTGTATTATATTCTTTTTTAAAATTTGGATTATTTGGATTTTTAACACATTTTAGACTCAACCTATTTTTCCTATTAATTTTATTTAGTAAGTACATATTAATTCAAAGTGTAAGTCTTTTCAAATTTCTTTTAATATGGATATAAGTAGTAAAATTATTTATATGCTTCTTAATTATGGTAAAAAATTCATTGTATGCATCAGATGAATTACATCGATAGTAAATCTCATCCCAAAATTCAAATTGAAAAGCTTGGTTTAACTTAACAAAATCTATTTTATATATTTGCCCATGAAAGGGAAACGTAAGTCTTTTACTTAGATTTGTTATTAATAACCTTGTCATACAGTGGTCAGTTATTTAAAAACCAAAAAGGCCACCATTAGCATTACCAACATTATCTAGCAAACGAACATATACTAGATCCAAATATTTTGCAGAGGAAGGTTTGGTAGTATTATTGACTACAGAACTTAAACCATGAGCAGCTAAAAGTGTTATATAGTTGTGAACTAGTACAGAATTATCTAAAATGTCAAAATTTTACCAACAATAATTAGATTTTTACTTTTGATTTTATCCAATATTATAGAAAGATCATTTTGAAAGACTGAAAAACATAATATAATGTAGCCTGTAAACACAAAGAAAAGAACAAACTTCTAATGTTTTGGTGCACTATCAAAAACTCTTACTTAGAATTCTTACTAAAATCAAATAAAGTGTTAAAGTCTATGGTATCTAAATTTAAATTTAAATTGGAGTTGGGAACATTATTTAATAGACGTTATTTGAATTCATTAATAATTAATTTAAAAATAAAATAAAAATTAATATATACAATAAATCAAGCAATTTTTTTTAAGGCTTCAAACGAACTAATTACAGTAATATTACCATCCTCCTTTTTCCTTAGAAAAATATTACAATTTTTAACCATGCATACATATAATTTTTTTCATTTTTGTTTTTTTTTTTGGTTTCCAAAAATAAAACTGCAGTGTAATTGGTGAGATTTTCATTGATGTAAATGTTATTATTGTTTTTGTTCTTGCCAAATAAATTAGTTGTTAAGAAAAAAAACTTTATTTTTTTAGCATTCATAATTTTAATTTTATCTTCTAATGATGTAAATTTTACAAAGATAACAGTGTGTTTTTTTTTATTAGGATAGGTACGATTTTTCACAAAACATTCCACAATTTTATAGTCCGCAATGTTGACATTTAAACCAGATTCCAAAATGTTTTTTGTCATTTTGAAAGCATTAGTGCTATCAACATTAACAACACCATGAATTCCCATAACATTTTTGTTCAAAACAGTTGATTTTGCTTTCCAATACGTTTAATTTTTGTGTATGTGATTTATTTATGTTTTCCAGTTTCAAGATTACGTTTAAATAGTGGCTATTTATTTTTTTTATTTCTATCATCTCATTATATAGAACATCGAGAGTAACAGTAGTAGTTATAATTGTCGCTTTCATTCGCTGTTTATTATGTTCGTGTTGAAGATGAGCAGCACTATTTTGTGAAGGTGTATGTAAAGAGATGATTATAGGTGACAACGGTGTTTCTGACTCTATAGCACTGCCATTATCTACTACTGTTAATGATGTGTTACCTTCTTCAACTAATTGCTCTTGAAGTTTTTGTGCTTGTTGTATAGTTTTATTTCGATTTTTCTAATTTTAGATTACAGTAGTCGCAACAATAATTGATGTTATTTACTCTCATATAATCCAGATCTTGTTGATTTATTTTAACACATGTGGAATGAAAGAGAGATTTGCATACTGTACAATCAATCTTCGATGAATCTTGCCGCTCAATTTTTTTCATAGCATTTTATGCATTTGATCTTCTTCATTTATTTTAATATTTTTATTTCAAAAATTATTTAATTTAATTTAAAAAAGGAGAAAGTTAAAATACTTTTTTTTTTAATTATTTAAATTATTTTATTTTTAAAATTTTTTTTTTTTATTTTTCATCATTTTTCAATTATTAGATTTTAAGTTATAAGTTCTTTGCTTTAAATTACAAGTCTCAGAAACGTGCGCACATCACGACCATTCTAAACTATATGAATTCCAGAAATAAACTATATGAATTCTGGCAGTCATTGATGAGGGGTTAGAGGATGGGGGTATTTCTCTCAGTAACTGGAAGAAGGTTGTCGTTGCTTTAAACACAACTTTCACAAAAATCCGGGACCACCACCCTCCTGTAGAGACGCTGATTGGCATCAGAGCCACGAGAAATTGACAGCCTGCGCTGATTAGAGATCGGCAGATCTCTACAAGCAGGCGATAGGGGAGGTTGGAAGTCTGTGGCCGGGGGCCAAGCTCGAAGCCGTAACAGGGAGGATATCCCTAGCAGACCAAGAGCTAGGGTGTGGATTCTGACAGCTTTGATGATGCCAAAAGCTTCTCAATAGACTTTGAGGATGAAGCTAACGCTACGGTTTTGGATATTAAGGATGCCTCAAGTAATGAAGCTCCTCCAAATTAATCTCTATCACTCCAAAGCGGCTTCTGCCTCACTTAATCCACCCCAAGAGAACGAACGAGGATTATCTTGATCCAAGAGCCATGGGTGGCAAAAAAACAGGTACATGAACTCAAGATCCCAGATTATACGTTGTTATATAATAAAGAGATATGCAAACCTAGAGCTTGTCTAGATTTTAAACCTAGATTTTTAGTATACTTGCTAAAAATACATTAAATTTAACTTTTATGTTTAATTAAAGTGATGCTGATCCGATAGCGGCGATCCTAGAGCTAAAATAGTCAAGCGTCTGGGTTGTTGCGGCGTATCTTCCTCACGATTTGCAGGATTCACTTCCTCCATCCAATGCCCACCATGACATCTGGCGTAGTTCGGATACCAACGAAAGAGATGAGTCACTTTTTTATTACATTTTAAGTACTAACCTTCTTATCTGCAACATTGGCAGGGAACCTATCTTTGTTACTGGTAATAGGCAAGAAGTAGGTCTAGACATAACCTTAGTCTCAGACTTCATTTACTCTAAAATAAACTCATGGAAAGTTTCTGATGAGCATTGCTTTTCAGATCACAGATATCTTGAGTTTACTCTGGACAAATGTCCTCTAATAAAGTCAGTCTATCGAAATCTTAAGAGAACTGAGTGGAACAAATATAGGGAGCACTTAAACTCAACGCTTCCCTCTTTAACTTATGAAATCCCTAAAAATATCCAGGATCTAAAAAGCCTAGTAAACGTTTTTACTAAGGCCTGCAATAAGTCCTTAGAGCATTCGTGTCCCATTAGTAAGCCTAGTGAAAAACCTACACCACCTTGGTGGAATGATGAAATCTAAACTCTAACGAAGGATAGTAGGAGGGCTTTTAATAATGCCAAAAACAGAAATGAGGTACAGGACTGGAGCTCTTATAAAACGGCTCTTAGGCAGTACAAAAAAGCATTTAAAAAGGCGCAAAGAGACACCTAAAGAGGTCCTCGAGGCATCTAGACTTAGAAAAATTCTATCGACAAACCCCATGGTCGCAAGTCTTCTTGAAAAAGAGGATCGCTGCTGGGCTAGCACAAGTGAGGAGTTGTTGGAATTACTTTAAAAAGCCCATTTTTCTGGGTGCTCAATTGATAACTCAGAGGTGGCTTGTCTCCCGAATCCTACCCCTACCATCACAGAGGTGGTGGTTACAGGAGACAAACTACAATGGATTATAGATAGTTTCACGCCATTTGGGTCAATCGGATCCGATGGTATTATACCAGCTGAGATCCAGCTAACTTCATCTACTATCCTCACTTGGCTAAAAAGCATTTTCTGTGGTTGTCTTAATTTGTGGCATATCCCGGATAAATGGAAATAGATCAGAGTAGTGTTCATACCCAAGGCCGACAAAAGTAGTCACGTTTATGTGAAGGACTTTCGGACCATAAGCCTGTCATCCTTCCATCTTTAAGCCTTAGAAAGATTGATCGACATCCATATCCCCAACTTAGATAAAATCTGTTGTAAGCCTCTCAACAAACTAACTGTAAAGGGAAGTCAGTGGATACTGCACTTCACAACTTGAACAGCTCGATTGAAAGATCTTTAAATTGCAAAGAGTATACTCTTGCAGCATTAATATATATTGAGGGAGCGTTTAATAACGACAATCAGACAGCAATTGAAGACGCACTCATAAGCCTAAGAGTAGAATAGGAGCTAAGAGCACTGATAGCTAATATGCTAAATAGCAAGGCCATCAGTGCCAGCATAGGCAACGCTTCTGCAAAAAGGTTTGTGAAGAAAGAGACTCCGCAAGGAGGGGTGCTATCTCTTCTTCTTTGGAACATGGTGGTAAACAAACTGCTTAAAGTCCTGGAAGAGGCGTGATGCAGAACAATCGTCTGTGCGAACGATGTTGCTGTCGTTGTCAGTGGCAAGTTCCCAGACAGTCTCAGGGACATTTTGCAACTTGCACTAAACGAAATCACAACATGGGCTACAGACTGTGGACTGTCAGTAAATCCACAGAAAACCGAACTGGTCCTCTTTACTTACAATTTTAATCAGTAAATTTTCCCGCAAGAATTTCTAATGTTAAATTTTTGCTATTAACCCTTTTTGTATTCATTTTTGTATTATAACTAAAAATTTGCAATGTCATCATTAAATTCCTATAAATGTTTGTGGTCTACAAAAATATATATATATATATTTACGCACAGTAAACTTTCTAAACAAATGCAAAAGCCTTTAGTTCAAACAGTATCAAAACTCTATTGAGGGATCGCTTTAATATTGAACAATATTTCATTCCTACATTACACAGCGAAACTAATGGACAAATTGAAAGACTACATTCGACTCTTTTAGAATTTTCACGATGTATTAAGGAACAACAAAATATCACAGAAACTATAGATCTCATACTTCTAGCAACATATACCAAAGGAGAAGCCAATAGATACAATTAAACAATACTCAGAAGACAATTTAAAAAAAATTAAAACTCGCAAATATAAAACCCTAAAAAGACTAAATGCAAACTGTAAAACAAAAACATACCAACCGGTAGGAAATAGATTTACTAAAATCTTTGTAGAAGAGATTGTTGAAAAAGATTTAGGAACCACCGTACTAATAAATAGTAAAAAAATCATAAAAGTAACCTCCGTTAATCCTTTTTCTTTCAGAATATTTTTTCTTTTTATTCGCCTTAGCGCGACAAAAATTCTGAATTACACTGCATCCCTTTTCATAACTATTACTAAAGGCAAAGCGGCCATTTACGATGACTTTGTTTATATCTCTCATACGACTAACCTAACGGAATACGAAGAGCTTAATATAGAGAACGGAAATTTTCTAAGACAGATAACTGAAACCACGTTACAACAGAACATACTACAACAACAAATTGACGAAATCTCCCACATATGGAAATTACAGACATTGGAAATTCCCAAAATAATGGCTAGGTCGTAAATATTACTATATTTTAAAAATACCTAAAATAAAATATTTTTGTGATTTCATAACAATTTACCCCGTAATTCAACACAACGAAATTTTAACTCTTGAGACCAAAGCCGCAGCAAAATGAAAAACATATTATCAACCACTGACTGAAAGCTCAAACGCAACTTTAATCAACATTTGTGGACCAACTTTTCCAAAATGCGTGACGCAGATATTAAATATCATCAAAGCAGCTTGTCCAACAGAATTCTCTCACGAAATACCAAAAGTACAACAAATTGAAGAAGGCCTAATAATTCTCAATGATGTTTTTAACACAAATATATTTGACCAACGCCAAGTAACAATACAAGGAACCTTCTTATTAATATTCGATCAATCAATACAAATTAACGGAACAACGTACTTCAAGAAACAATTACACAATATAGATATATATTCAGAAATACGTCCACTAATACTATCAACTCTATCAAACGCCAGTCATCAATAGAAGTTATCATTACCATACTTAGAAAATATCAACATTAAAAATACAAACCATATCAACACTATTCGTGACGAATTATCAAAATAAAATATTTTAAAATGGGTAATAATTTCAATACTCATAATTTTTTCTATTTCCATTAAGATCATTCGTAAACGGAAACCGCATTACAATCTTACAACCGAACAAATACACGAAATAATTAAGAAAGTAGACCTTCAAAATGAGGACGTTCCAAACATAGCAAGAGCGGGAGTTAATACAGGTGTTGCAATCACACAATAATTAAACAACACGCGCAAAAAAAATTGCGAGTATCAAATTTCATCAGTAAATTTTCCCGTGAGAATTTCTAATGCTATTATTGTTATTAATACTTTTTGCATTAATTTTTGTTATTAACCCTTTTTGCATTAATTTTTGTATTATAACATAAAATTTGCAAAGTAATTATTAAATTACTATAAATAAGCTGTTAATTAGAAATTATAATTAGAATAAAGTAGATTCTCAACATAATAACTTGCTTTATTATTCTAACTTCTTGTGATTAAGACATTTTCTTCGACAAATTAAATTATTATAACAAAATATTAAAAATAACTTACATCTAGAATTCAGCTTAAAATTAAGAGAAATCACTAAACAAATATAAATCTTCTTGAAACCAAAAGTTAAAGACGAAACTTCCAACATGGTAAATTTTGAATTAACAACTGCTATAAAAATAATACCGCAATTTGAAGGAAACTTGAAAGATTTATCAAATTTTTTAGGTTTAGTAGATTTTTATGCAGAAACACTAAAATATACAATTGAAAAAGACAAACTTTTAAAATTTATTTTAGCAACAAACTTTCTGATAAAGTAAAAAACAGAATATTACCAACAGAAAATATAAAATTAAAAAATTTTAGAAGAGCAAAAAAAACATTAAAACTTGTTTCAAATCCTTCTAAAACTCTAATTAAATTTTAATTGTGATCTCTAAAATTTGATGCAAATACTATAATGTCATATGTCATACGTAGAAATGCACATTCTTGCAAACCGCTGAAAGCATACGCTGAAAACTATTTGTAGATATTTTCAATCTAAATGCTAATCTCTTAAATTTTTTGAAAATGCTGTCATTTGTCTATATTACTGATGTAACGGAATTTTATGGAACGAACTTATCATATCTAATGTAGAAAAATATTTTGATTTATCTAATTTATCCAGTACGTCATCTGATCTCGTTAATGGATCTGAAATATACCACTAGTCACTTCTTTTTTCCATCTTGTCTCTTTTTAGGAACTATTAATAATATAAATCAAGCAATTTTTTTTAAGGCTTCAAACGAACTAATTACAGTAATATTACCATCCTCCTTTTTCCTTAGAAAAATATTACAATTTTTAACCATGCATACATATAATTTTTTTCATTTTTGTTTTTTTTTTTGGTTTCCAAAAATAAAACTGCAGTGTAATTGGTGAGATTTTCATTGATGTAAATGTTATTATTGTTTTTGTTCTTGCCAAATAAATTAGTTGTTAAGAAAAAAAACTTTATTTTTTTAGCATTCATAATTTTAATTTTATCTTCTAATGATGTAAATTTTACAAAGATAACACTGTGTTTTTTTTTATTAGGATAGGTACGATTTTTCACAAAACATTCCACAATTTTATAGTCCGCAATGTTGACATTTAAACCAGATTCCAAAATGTTTTTTGTCATTTTGAAAGCATTAGTGCTATCAACATTAACAACACCATGAATTCATATAACATTTTTGTTCAAAACAGTTGATTTTGCTTTCCAATACGTTTAATTTTTGTGTAAGTGATTTATTTATGTTTTAGGGGAGGTTGGAAGTTTGTGGCCGGGGGCCAAGCTCGAAGCCGTAACAGGGAGGATATCCCTAGCGGACCAAGAGCTAGGGTGTGGATTCTGACAGCTTTGATGATGCCAAAAGCTTCCCAATAGACTTTGAGGATGAAGCTAACGCTACGGTTTTGGATATTAAGGATGCCTCAAGTAATGAAGCTCCTCCAAATTAATCTCTATCACTCCAAAGCGGCTTCTGCCTCACTTAATCCACCCCAAGAGAACGGACGAGGATTATCTTGATCCAAGAGCCATGGGTGGCAAAAAAACAGGTACATGAACTCAAGATCCCAGATTATACGTTGTTATATAATAAAGAGATATGCAAACCTAGAGCTTGTCTAGATTTTAAACCTAGATTTTTAGTATACTTGCTAAAAATACATTAAATTTAACTTTTATGTTTAATTAAAGTGATGCTGATCCGATAGCGGCGATCCTAGAGCTAAAATAGTCAAGCGTCTGGGTTGTTGCGGCGTATCTTCCTCACGATTTGCAGGATTCACTTCCTCCATCCAATGCCCACCATGACATCTGGCGTAGTTCGGATACCAACGAAAGAGATGAGTCACTTTTTTATTACATTTTAAGTACTAACCTTCTTATCTGCAACATTGGCAGGGAACCTATCTTTGTTACTGGTAATAGGCAAGAAGTAGGTCTAGACATAACCTTAGTCTCAGACTTCATTTACTCTAAAATAAACTCATGGAAAGTTTCTGATGAGCATTGCTTTTCAGATCACAGATATCTTGAGTTTACTCTGGACAAATGTCCTCTAATAAAGTCAGTCTATCGAAATCTTAAGAGAACTGAGTGGAACAAATATAGGGACCACTTAAACTCAACGCTTCCCTCTTTAACTTATGAAATCCCTAAAAATATCCAGGATCTAAAAAGCCTAGTAAACGTTTTTACTAAGGCCTGCAATAAGTCCTTAGAGCATTCGTGTCCCATTAGTAAGCCTAGTGAAAAACCTACACCACCTTGGTGGAATGATGAAATCTAAACTCTAACGAAGGATAGTAGGAGGGCTTTTAATAATGCCAAAAACAGAAATGAGGTACAGGACTGGAGCTCTTATAAAACGGCTCTTAGGCAGTACAAAAAAGCATTTAAAAAGGCGCAAAGAGACACCTAAAGAGGTCCTCGAGGCATCTAGACTTAGAAAAATTCTATCGACAAACCCCATGGTCGCAAGTCTTCTTGAAAAAGAGGATCGCTGCTGGGCTAGCACAAGTGAGGAGTTGTTGGAATTACTTTAAAAAGCCCATTTTTCTGGGTGCTCAATTGATAACTCAGAGGTGGCTTGTCTCCCGAATCCTACCCCTACCATCACAGAGGTGGTGGTTACAGGAGACAAACTACAATGGATTATAGATAGTTTCACGCCATTTGGGTCAATCGGATCCGATGGTATTATACCAGCTGAGATCCAGCTAACTTCATCTACTATCCTCACTTGGCTAAAAAGCATTTTCTGTGGTTGTCTTAATTTGTGGCATATCCCGGATAAATGGAAATAGATCAGAGTAGTGTTCATACCCAAGGCCGACAAAAGTAGTCACGTTTATGTGAAGGACTTTCGGACCATAAGCCTGTCATCCTTCCATCTTTAAGCCTTAGAAAGATTGATCGACATCCATATCCCCAACTTAGATAAAATCTGTTGTAAGCCTCTCAACAAACTAACTGTAAAGGGAAGTCAGTGGATACTGCACTTCACAACTTGAACAGCTCGATTGAAAGATCTTTAAATTGCAAAGAGTATACTCTTGCAGCATTAATATATATTGAGGGAGCGTTTAATAACGACAATCAGACAGCAATTGAAGACGCACTCATAAGCCTAAGAGTAGAATAGGAGCTAAGAGCACTGATAGCTAATATGCTAAATAGCAAGGCCATCAGTGCCAGCATAGGCAACGCTTCTGCAAAAAGGTTTGTGAAGAAAGAGACTCCGCAAGGAGGGGTGCTATCTCTTCTTCTTTGGAACATGGTGGTAAACAAACTTCTTAAAGTCCTGGAAGAGGCGTGATGCAGAACAATCGTCTGTGCGAACGATGTTGCTGTCGTTGTCAGTGGCAAGTTCCCAGACAGTCTCAGGGACATTTTGCAACTTGCACTAAACGAAATCACAACATGGGCTACAGACTGTGGACTGTCAGTAAATCCACAGAAAACCGAACTGGTCCTCTTTACTTACAATTTTAATCAGTAAATTTTCCCGCAAGAATTTCTAATGTTAAATTTTTGCTATTAACCCTTTTTGTATTCATTTTTGTATTATAACTAAAAATTTGCAATGTCATCATTAAATTCCTATAAATGTTTGTGGTCTACAAAAATATATATATATATATTTACGCACAGTAAACTTTCTAAACAAATGCAAAAGCCTTTAGTTCAAACAGTATCAAAACTCTATTGAGGGATCGCTTTAATATTGAACAATATTTCATTCCTACATTACACAGCGAAACTAATGGACAAATTGAAAGACTACATTCGACTCTTTTAGAATTTTCACGATGTATTAAGGAACAACAAAATATCACAGAAACTATAGATCTCATACTTCTAGCAACATATACCAAAGGAGAAGCCAATAGATACAATTAAACAATACTCAGAAGACAATTTAAAAAAAATTAAAACTCGCAAATATAAAACCCTAAAAAGACTAAATGCAAACTGTAAAACAAAAACATACCAACCGGTAGGAAATAGATTTACTAAAATCTTTTGTAGAAGAGATTGTTGAAAAAGATTTAGGAACCACCGTACTAATAAATAGTAAAAAAATCATAAAAGTAACCTCCGTTAATCCTTTTTCTTTCAGAATATTTTTTCTTTTTATTCGCCTTAGCGCGACAAAAATTCTGAATTACACTGCATCCCTTTTCATAACTATTACTAAAGGCAAAGCGGCCATTTACGATGACTTTGTTTATATCTCTCATACGACTAACCTAACGGAATACGAAGAGCTTAATATAGAGAACGGAAATTTTCTAAGACAGATAACTGAAACCACGTTACAACAGAACATACTACAACAACAAATTGACGAAATCTCCCACATATGGAAATTACAGACATTGGAAATTCCCAAAATAATGGCTAGGTCGTAAATATTACTATATTTTAAAAATACCTAAAATAAAATATTTTTGTGATTTCATAACAATTTACGCCGTAATTCAACACAACAAAATTTTAACTCTTGAGACCAAAGCCGCAGCAAAATGAAAAACATATTATCAACCACTGACTGAAAGCTCAAACGCAACTTTAATCAACATTTGTGGACCAACTTTTCCAAAATGCGTGACGCAGATATTAAATATCATCAAAGCAGCTTGTCCAACAGAATTCTCTCACGAAATACCAAAAGTACAACAAATTGAAGAAGGCCTAATAATTCTCAATGATGTTTTTAACACAAATATATTTGACCAACGCCAAGTAATAATACAAGGAACCTTCTTATTAATATTCGATCAATCAATACAAATTAACGGAACAACGTACTTCAAGAAACAATTACACAATATAGATATATATTCAGAAATACGTCCACTAATACTATCAACTCTATCAAACGCCAGTCATCAATAGAAGTTATCATTACCATACTTAGAAAATATCAACATTAAAAATACAAACCATATCAACACTATTCGTGACGAATTATCAAAATAAAATATTTTAAAATGGGTAATAATTTCAATACTCATAATTTTTTCTATTTCCATTAAGATCATTCGTAAACGGAAACCGCATTACAATCTTACAACCGAACAAATACACGAAATAATTAAGAAAGTAGACCTTCAAAATGAGGACGTTCCAAACATAGCAAGAGCGGGAGTTAATACAGGTGTTGAAATCACACAATAATTAAACAACACGCGCAAAAAAAATTGCGAGTATCAAATTTCATCAGTAAATTTTCCCGTGAGAATTTCTAATGCTATTATTGTTATTAATACTTTTTGCATTAATTTTTGTTATTAACCCTTTTTGCATTAATTTTTGTATTATAACATAAAATTTGCAAAGTAATTATTAAATTATTATAAATAAGCTGTTAATTAGAAATTATAATTAGAATAAAGTAGATTCTCAACATAATAACTTGCTTTATTATTCTAACTTCTTGTGATTAAGACATTTTCTTCGACAAATTAAATTATTATAACAAAATATTAAAAATAACTTACATCTAAAATTCAGCTTAAAATTAAGAGAAATCACTAAACAAATATAAATCTTCTTGAAACCAAAAGTTAAAGACGAAACTTCCAACATGGTAAATTTTGAATTAACAACTGCTATAAAAATAATACCGCAATTTGAAGGAAACTTGAAAGATTTATCAAATTTTTTAGGTTTAGTAGATTTTTATGCAGAAACACTAAAATATACAATTGAAAAAGACAAACTTTTAAAATTTATTTTAGCAATAAACTTTCTGATAAAGTAAAAAACAGAATATTACCAACAGAAAATATAAAATTAAAAAATTTTAGAAGAGCAAAAAAAACATTAAAACTTGTTTCAAATCCTTCTAAAACTCTAATTAAATTTTAATTGTGATCTCTAAAATTTGATGCAAATACTATAATGTCATATGTCATACGTAGAAATGCACATTCTTGCAAACCGCTGAAAGCATACGCTGAAAACTATTTGTAGATATTTTCAATCTAAATGCTAATCTCTTAAATTTTTTGAAAATGCTGTCATTTGTCTATATTACTGATGTAACGGAATTTTATGGAACGAACTTATCATATCTAATGTAGAAAAATATTTTGATTTATCTAATTTATCCAGTACGTCATCTGATCTCGTTAATGGATCTGAAATATACCACTAGTCACTTCTTTTTTCCATCTTGTCTCTTTTTAGGAACTATTAATAATATAAATCAAGCAATTTTTTTTAAGGCTTCAAACGAACTAATTACAGTAATATTACCATCCTCCTTTTTCCTTAGAAAAATATTACAATTTTTAACCATGCATACATATAATTTTTTTCATTTTTGTTTTTTTTTTTGGTTTCCAAAAATAAAACGGTGAGATTTTCATTGATGTAAATGTTATTATTGTTTTTGTTCTTGCCAAATAAATTAGTTGTTAAGAAAAAAAACTTTATTTTTTTAGCATTCATAATTTTAATTTTATCTTCTAATGATGTAAATTTTACAAAGATAACACTGTGTTTTTTTTTATTAGGATAGGTACGATTTTTCACAAAACATTCCACAATTTTATAGTCCGCAATGTTGACATTTAAACCAGATTCCAAAATGTTTTTTGTCATTTTGAAAGCATTAGTGCTATCAACATTAACAACACCATGAATTCCCATAACATTTTTGTTCAAAACAGTTGATTTTGCTTTCCAATACGTTTAATTTTTGTGTAAGTGATTTATTTATGTTTTCCAGTTTCAAGATTACGTTTAAATAGTGGCTATTTATTTTTTTTATTTCTATCATCTCATTATATAGAACATCGAGAGTAACAGTAGTAGTTATAATTGTCGCTTTCATTCGCTGTTTATTATGTTCGTGTTGAAGATGAGCAGCACTATTTTGTGACGGTGTATGTAAAGATATGATTATAGGTGACAACGGTGTTTATGACTCTATAGCACTGCCATTATCTACTACTGTTAATGATGTGTTACCTTCTTCAACTAATTGCTCTTGAAGTTTTTGTGCTTGTTGTATAGTTTTATTTCGATTTTTCTAATTTTAGATTACAGTAGTCGCAACAATAATTGATGTTATTTACTCTCATATAATCCAGATCTTGTTGATTTATTTTAACACATGTGGAATGAAAGAGAGATTTGCATACTGTACAATCAATCTTCGATGAATCTTGCCGCTCAATTTTTTTCATAGCATTTTATGCATTTGATCTTCTTCATTTATTTTAATATTTTTATTTCAAAAATTATTTAATTTAATTTAAAAAAGGAGAAAGTTAAATACTTTTTTTTTTAATTATTTAAATTATTTTATTTTTTAAATTTTTTTTTTTTATTTTTCATCATTTTTCAATTATTAGATTTTAAGTTATAAGTTCTTTGCTTTAAATTACAAGTCTCAGAAACGTGCGCACATCACGACCATTCTAAACTATATGAATTCCAGAAATAAACTATATGAATTCTGGCAGTCATTGATGAGGGGTTAGAGGATGGGGGTATTTCTCTCAGTAACTGGAAGAAGGTTGTCGTTGCTTTAAACACAACTTTCACAAAAATCCGGGACCACCACCCTCCTGTAGAAACGCTGATTGGCATCAGAGCCACGAGAAATTGACAGCCTGCGCTGATTAGAGATCGGCAGATCTCTACAAGCAGGCGATAGGGGAGGTTGGAAGTCTGTGGTCGGGGGCCAAGCTCGAAGCCGTAACAGGGAGGATATCCCTAGCAGACCAAGAGCTAGGGTGTGGATTCTGACAGCTTTGATGATGCCAAAAGCTTCTCAATAGACTTTGAGGATGAAGCTAACGCTACGGTTTTGGATATTAAGGATGCCTCAAGTAATGAAGCTCCTCCAAATTAATCTCTATCACTCCAAAGCGGCTTCTGCCTCACTTAATCCACCCCAAGAGAACGGACGAGGATTATCTTGATCCAAGAGCCATGGGTGGCAAAAAAACAGGTACATGAACTCAAGATCCCAGATTATACGTTGTTATATAATAAAGAGATATGCAAACCTAGAGCTTGTCTAGATTTTAAACCTAGATTTTTAGTATACTTGCTAAAAATACATTAAATTTAACTTTTATGTTTAATTAAAGTGATGCTGATCCGATAGCGGCGATCCTAGAGCTAAAATAGTCAAGCGTCTGGGTTGTTGCGGCGTATCTTCCTCACGATTTGCAGGATTCACTTCCTCCATCCAATGCCCACCATGACATCTGGCGTAGTTCGGATACCAACGAAAGAGATGAGTCACTTTTTTATTACATTTTAAGTACTAACCTTCTTATCTGCAACATTGGCAGGGAACCTATCTTTGTTACTGGTAATAGGCAAGAAGTAGGTCTAGACATAACCTTAGTCTCAGACTTCATTTACTCTAAAATAAACTCATGGAAAGTTTCTGATGAGCATTGCTTTTCAGATCACAGATATCTTGAGTTTACTCTGGACAAATGTCCTCTAATAAAGTCAGTCTATCGAAATCTTAAGAGAACTGAGTGGAACAAATATAGGGAGCACTTAAACTCAACGCTTCCCTCTTTAACATATGAAATTCCTAAAAATATCCAGGATCTAAAAAGCCTAGTAAACGTTTTTACTAAGGCCTGCAATAAGTCCTTAGAGCATTCGTGTCCCATTAGTAAGCCTAGTGCAAAACCTACACCACCTTGGTGGAATGATGAAATCTAAACTCTAACGAAGGATAGTAGGAGGGCTTTTAATAATGCCAAAAACAGAAATGAGGTACAGGACTGGAGCTCTTATAAAACGGCTCTTAGGCAGTACAAAAAAGCATTTAAAAAGGCGCAAAGAGACACCCAAAGAGGTCCTTGAGGCATCTAGACTTAGAAAAATCCTATCGACAAACCCCATGGTCGCAAGTCTTCTTGAAAAAGAGGATCGCTGCTGGGCTAGCACAAGTGAGGAGTTGTTGGAATTTAAAAAGCCCATTTTTCTGGGTGCTCAATTGATAACTCAGAGGTGGCTTGTCTCCCGAATCCTACCCCTACTATCACAGAGGTGGTGGTTACAGGAGACAAACTACAATGGATTATAGATAGTTTCACGCCATTTGGGTCAATCGGATCCGATGGTATTATACCAGCTGAGATCCAGCTAACTTCATCTACTATCCTCACTTGGCTAAAAAGCATTTTCTGTGGTTGTCTTAATTTGTGGCATATCCCGGATAAATGGAAATAGATCAGAGTAGTGTTCATACCCAAGGCCGACAAAAGTAGTCACGTTTATGTGAAGGACTTTCGGACCATAAGCCTGTCATCCTTCCATCTTTAAGCCTTAGAAAGATTGATCGACATCCATATCCCCAACTTAGATAAAATCTGTTGTAAGCCTCTCAACAAACTAACTGTAAAGGGAAGTCAGTGGATACTGCACTTCACAACTTGAACAGCTCGATTGAAAGATCTTTAAATTGCAAAGAGTATACTTTTGCAGCATTAATATATATTGAGGGAGCGTTTAATAACGACAATCAGACAGCAATTGAAGACGCACTCATAAGCCTAAGAGTAGAATAGGAGCTAAGAGCACTGATAGCTAATATGCTAAATAGCAAGGCCATCAGTGCCAGCATAGGCAACGCTTCTGCAAAAAGGTTTGTGAAGAAAGAGACTCCGCAAGGAGGGGTGCTATCTCTTCTTCTTTGGAACATGGTGGTAAACAAACTGCTTAAAGTCCTGGAAGAGGCGTGATGCAGAACAATCGTCTGTGCGAACGATGTTGCTGTCGTTGTCAGTGGCAAGTTCCCAGACAGTCTCAGGGACATTTTGCAACTTGCACTAAACGAAATCACAACATGGGCTACAGACTGTGGACTGTCAGTAAATCCACAGAAAACCGAACTGGTCCTCTTTACTTACAATTTTAATCAGTAAATTTTCCCGCAAGAATTTCTAATGTTAAATTTTTGCTATTAACCCTTTTTGTATTCATTTTTGTATTATAACTAAAAATTTGCAATGTCATCATTAAATTCCTATAAATGTTTGTGGTCTACAAAAATATATATATATATATTTACGCACAGTAAACTTTCTAAACAAATGCAAAAGCCTTTAGTTCAAACAGTATCAAAACTCTATTGAGGGATCGCTTTAATATTGAACAATATTTCATTCCTACATTACACAGCGAAACTAATGGACAAATTGAAAGACTACATTCGACTCTTTTAGAATTTTCACGATGTATTAAGGAACAACAAAATATCACAGAAACTATAGATCTCATACTTCTAGCAACATATACCAAAGGAGAAGCCAATAGATACAATTAAACAATACTCAGAAGACAATTTAAAAAAAATTAAAACTCGCAAATATAAAACCCTAAAAAGACTAAATGCAAACTGTAAAACAAAAACATACCAACCGGTAGGAAATAGATTTACTAAAATCTTTGTAGAAGAGATTGTTGAAAAAGATTTAGGAACCACCGTACTAATAAATAGTAAAAAAATCATAAAAGTAACCTCCGTTAATCCTTTTTCTTTCAGAATATTTTTTCTTTTTATTCGCCTTAGCGCGACAAAAATTCTGAATTACACTGCATCCCTTTTCATAACTATTACTAAAGGCAAAGCGGCCATTTACGATGACTTTGTTTATATCTCTCATACGACTAACCTAACGGAATACGAAGAGCTTAATATAGAGAACGGAAATTTTCTAAGACAGATAACTGAAACCACGTTACAACAGAACATACTACAACAACAAATTGACGAAATCTCCCACATATGGAAATTACAGACATTGGAAATTCCCAAAATAATGGCTAGGTCGTAAATATTACTATATTTTAAAAATACCTAAAATAAAATATTTTTATGATTTCATAACAATTTACGCCGTAATTCAACACAACAAAATTTTAACTCTTGAGACCAAAGCCGCAGCAAAATGAAAAACATATTATCAACCACTGACTGAAAGCTCAAACGCAACTTTAATCAACATTTGTGGACCAACTTTTCCAAAATGCGTGACTCAGATATTAAATATCATCAAAGCAGCTTGTCCAACAGAATTCTCTCACGAAATACCAAAAGTACAACAAATTGAAGAAGGCCTAATAATTCTCAATGATGTTTTTAACACAAATATATTTGACCAACGCCAAGTAACAATACAAGGAACCTTCTTATTAATATTCGATCAATCAATACAAATTAACGGAACAACGTACTTCAAGAAACAATTACACAATATAGATATATATTCAGAAATACGTCCACTAATACTATCAACTCTATCAAACGCCAGTCATCAATAGAAGTTATCATTACCATACTTAGAAAATATCAACATTAAAAATACAAACCATATCAACACTATTCGTGACGAATTATCAAAATAAAATATTTTAAAATGGGTAATAATTTCAATACTCATAATTTTTTCTATTTCCATTAAGATCATTCGTAAACGGAAACCGCATTACAATCTTACAACCGAACAAATACACGAAATAATTAAGAAAGTAGACCTTCAAAATGAGGACGTTCCAAACATAGCAAGAGCGGGAGTTAATACAGGTGTTGCAATCACACAATAATTAAACAACACGCGCAAAAAAAATTGCGAGTATCAAATTTCATCAGTAAATTTTCCCGTGAGAATTTCTAATGCTATTATTGTTATTAATACTTTTTGCATTAATTTTTGTTATTAACCCTTTTTGCATTAATTTTTGTATTATAACATAAAATTTGCAAAGTAATTATTAAATTACTATAAATAAGCTGTTAATTAGAAATTATAATTAGAATAAAGTAGATTCTCAACATAATAACTTGCTTTATTATTCTAACTTCTTGTGATTAAGACATTTTCTTCGACAAATTAAATTATTATAACAAAATATTAAAAATAACTTACATCTAGAATTCAGCTTAAAATTAAGAGAAATCACTAAACAAATATAAATCTTCTTGAAACCAAAAGTTAAAGACGAAACTTCCAACATGGTAAATTTTGAATTAACAACTGCTATAAAAATAATACCGCAATTTGAAGGAAACTTGAAAGATTTATCAAATTTTTTAGGTTTAGTAGATTTTTATGCAGAAACACTAAAATATACAATTGAAAAAGACAAACTTTTAAAATTTATTTTAGCAACAAACTTTCTGATAAAGTAAAAAACAGAATATTACCAACAGAAAATATAAATACATGCGAAACATTTAAAAAAGCTCTAAGAAGCAATTACAAAACAAATAAAAATCCTGCAAGGATATAAAATAATTTAGCAGAACTTCATTAAGGAAATCAGGAACAACATCAAAACACTTACGCAACAAAAATAGAAGCATTAATAGCAGAATTAAATGATTTACAAATTTCTGAACAAGAAGAAGCTCATAGAAGCGTAATAATAAAACTAAATAACCAATTAGGTCTAAATACATTTAAAAATGGTCTAAGTGAAAGATGTAGATCAGTAATACTAGCAGCAAAATCAACAAGTCTAAATAAAACCATACAGCTGGCAGCTGAAATGGACACTGATGTTCGATAATGTCATGCATTTCAGATCAAAGAGTTTCAGAGGTAGAAATAACTACCAAAACAGCAGACGTAATTGTAACTACAATAATTATAACAACAGAAATAATAATTACAATAATAATTACAACAACAATAGTAATTACAATAACAATTACAACAGCAATAGTAATAACAACAACAACTATAATAATAATAATAACAGATTTTCTAAAAATCAACAGGGAAACTACAACGGCCCCGACCGAAGAAATCCGAGGCATGCAAACAACATGCAGAGAGGTGCTCAAAACCAATTCAACAAAAGACAATAATTAATATCAATAGCGACAATAACTTCACAAACCTAATTAATATAAGAACAAAAGATAGACACAAGAGCAGATATATCTATATGTAAGAATAACATAATTAATCAACAAATTAATAAAAAGTGAAATATATTAAATTAACGGCATAACAAATAAGAATTTTTACACAAAGAGTGTAGCAAATGTAGAATTATTAATAGAAGACCAAAAAATAAACCATAATTTTCACATTATAGAAGAAAACATTAACATATTAGCAGATGGTATCTTAGGTAAAACGTTTCTATACGAACATAAATGTAAAATAAATTATGAAACATGCTCTTTAGTAATATCACAACAAGAACCAGACATAATATTTCCAATGAGCATGAATAACAAAACTATAACAAATATGACAGCTCGAATTCGAATAGAAGAAATACAGAAACAAAATTAGATATATAAGACGATAGTTTGATTATAGGTAAAGAAATGGTAAAAGGTGTATTTTTATCAAATACAATAGTTCCAACAAATGGAATGCAGCATGTAAAACTTTTAAACACAACAGATACAACTATAACAATCAAAACTTCAAATAGTTCAACCATTAAGAAATTATAAAATATTATCTATAAATCATAAAGAGAATAGTAATTCAACAAGATTTGAAAAATTAAAAAAAATATTATCCATAGATAACTTAGATGAAATAGTAAAAAATTCAATTTTAAACATTTGTAAAAGATTTCAAAATATATTCCGTTTTGATAATGAGCAATTATCAATAAAGTTTTTTTACGAGGAAGGAATTTCAACAATTGACAAGTCAGCAGTATATATAAAAAATTACAGAACACCTAATGTTCAGTTAGTAGAAATTGAAAAACAAGTTTCAAAATGAATGGAAGATGATATAATTGAACATTCTACAAGTCCATACAATTTACTATTATTAATAGTTCCTAAAAAGAGACAAGATGGAAAAAAGAAGTGACTAGTGGTATATTTCAGATCCATTAACGAGATCAGATGACGTACTGGATAAATTATATAAATCAAAATATTTTTCTACATTAGATATGATAAGTTCGTTCCATAAAATTCCGTTACATCAGTAATATAGACAAATGACAGCATTTTCAAAAAATTTAAGAGATTAGCATTTAGATTGAAAATATCTACAAATAGTTTTCAGCGGTTTGCAAGAATGTGCATTTCTACGTATGACATATGATATTATAGTATTTGCATCAAATTTTAGAGATCACAATTAAAATTTAATTAGAGTTTTAGAAGGATTTGAAACAAGTTTTAATGTTTTTTTTGCTCTTCTAAAATTTTTTAATTTACAAAATATAATAACTATAAAAGTGAAAAAAGAAAAGCAATAGAAAGGCTAAATATGATTGTTATCTATTTTTAACAGTTCTAAATCAATTAATATAGAAGTGACTATAAAAATTCTTATAACCTAAAAAAGTAACGAAGAGGGGAAAGAAAACACATAGCAAGAAAAAAAAAGCAAACAAAAGAAAACGTCGATATATTATATCTTTTAAACCTATAAGTATTAAATTCAATTTGAACCATGGCAAAAGTGTGTCCCGTATGCAGT
The DNA here is from genome assembly GCA_947095535.1 of Poecilobothrus nobilitatus. Taxonomy (NCBI): domain Eukaryota; kingdom Metazoa; phylum Arthropoda; class Insecta; order Diptera; family Dolichopodidae; genus Poecilobothrus; species Poecilobothrus nobilitatus. The sequence continues at coordinate 122,121,196 of OX352772.1, forward strand.
ATTTGTGTAGTTACTAGAAGTTTATAATGCAGTGTACCGTGTCTTAATTTTTTCCATACAAATTGTGGCGAAATTGCGGACGAGTTATTTCAAGCTGTTACAAATGGTATTGCTACATGGAAATAATATCCCACCAATAATGAACCACACGAAAAAGTTGAAGAAACATACATATAGAAATAAAGTTTTTGATCAGCTTACTACATTCGAACCAAAATTGTTCGGATGAAAATATGGCAACATTTTTAAAAAATTTAGGTTTGGTCGTTATGGATATAAAAAATTCACAAAATTTTCAAACTTCGCAAATACAAGATATAATTAAACAAAATAAGAAAATTAAAAAAGAAAATATTTTTATTAAAAAACGTATTGCCGGAACAGACAAAAATGTCACTGAAATTCAACAAAAAGTGAATAAATTGGAGGCGATACTGAATAAAAGATATAAGGAAGAAAATAATATTATTTTGCCTGGACTCCCGTCAAAAATTGATGACCCAATTGATGTGGTTCTAAAAATTGCAAACAAAATATCTGCTAACATATCTGCAAATGATATCATCAAAATAAACACAATAGATCAACAAGCGAGTTAAGATGAAAATTAAAAAGAAAATTGTACGTGGTTAAGCTCAAATCAGAGGCAGAAAAAAATGCGTTACTTACGAAAAAGTACAAATATGAACATTTATTTACCACTGAAATAAGCATTACAAACCAAGATAACCAAGTCAACAACGAACTTTTCTTTCGTGAACATCTATCTAAATTTCAAACAAGGTTATATTATGAAGCTAAAAAGATCAAGTTGTCAAATGATTTTCAATTTCTATGTCTAACCAAATTCGTTTACGTACGAATACCACAAGTAAAAAACATAAAATTTCTTCCTTCAATGATATCTCAATTATTAAAAATACTCATAACATTATTTAATTTAAATTTAATTCAACTTTATTTTATTGTATCATTAATAATAAATTACATCCAGCATCTGCAAATGTAAATAAGGAAGTGGCCACAATAACAAAGGCGATCCGACCAGGGGCAAATAAAGGAATACCCAGATCACGGGGTACCTTATACTCACCTCGACCGGTCTGGTTTAACAAGAAGATCAAGGAACTGCAAAAAAAAAAAATATGGAATGTGTTCCAAAACACACAGAAAAGAGGATCTAATCGTCCGAAAAAGATTCAATTCCATGCTGAGGCACGAGATTAGAACGGCCAGGAAGAAAAATGGGTTGAATTCACTAATACTAATAGATTGGCAAGACCAAACTAAAACCTGGAACAAAGCAAAGAGGATACTCGGAGAAAAAAAAGCCAGGAACCTGATAATTGAACAAAACGGGCAATTAGTAACCGCCCCCAAAAAAATGCGAACCACCTAGCGGCTAGATACGTGCAAACGCAAAACACCACAGGATGTACCAACTCGCCACAAGATAGTGTACGTTACACAGGCAAACGCATTAATAGATGCAAAAATAATCAACTGCTCCGAAATCAGGGCGGTACTAAAGAACTTCAAGGGAACGACACCGGTTGCGGATAAAATCTCTTATGGCATGCTAAAGTACTTAGGGCTTTCCAAAGACTCACACAATTATTCAACACAATAATGGAAACAGGAGTTTACCCTCATGCTTGGAAACACGCACTTCTTATCCCGTTGCACAATGCAGAAAAGAACCCACACCACTTTGAAAGCTATAGGTTTATATCACTACTACCAACGCAATCGAAACTATTTGAAAAAATAATAGCCAAACGGTTGAGTTGGCTAGCAGGAAATATGATGCCCGAAAATATTCACGGTTTCCGGCCGAACAGAGGTAATATTTTGCAGTATGGTAAGTTAGACCACTGCCTTCCCATATACAGCCAGACCACCTAAAACTAGAAGTTGCAATACTGGAAGTACAAGCAAAGTCAATAAACAAAAGAATCAAATATCAAAAAATTAACAACAGCGCCAGCACTCATAGCTGTGGTAAACACATCAAAATACACAGCCTGGTGGCAAAAAAATGAACCATTTCGGGGACTTGGAATTTGCTAGAATTTTAATTTATGTACCTATATTAATTTTTTTTCTATTGTAAAAAAACACCCCACATTCCTACCAGGAAACAGGCGTTATAGCTACCTAGCACATTTATGTACCATGGTACCTGTGTATAAATAAATAAATAAATAAATTACATTTTTACATATATTATTTAATAATTAATTTTATAATATGACTTAACAAAATAACATGTCTTTTCAAAACAACGTCTTAGAAAGCATTATCATGGAAAAATGTAATCAATGCTATATAACACTACAATTTCATATTACAATTACATAACAATTTCCAAAACTAAGTTTTACAATTTTAAAAATTATTTATCGAAAATATTTATGTATAACATTATCTAATTTGAGTTTAAATCAAGTTTATTTTTTTGCATCATTAATATTTAATTCCATCTTCACATATTACATAAAATTTATTATTTTTTATATTATAAAATATTGTTAGAACTACGGGCCAAAATTCGAAAACTGATTCATAAAAAAAGAATTACTATTTTAAAAAACTACACTATAATTTCATATAACTATTACATTATTTTAAAAATTACTTTTTATAATTTCAAACACTACTTTTTCTTTTTCTTTTTAAAATTAAAATTAAACTTTCTTTTTTCTTTTTAAAATTACTTTTTATAATTTCAAACACTACTTTTTCTTAGAAATAACTTAAAATTTTTTTATCAACCAGAATCTCAAGACAAAACTTTTATTATCACTAATAAGTTTACATATAAAATTCAAATCAGCTTAATCTTAAATTTGTATGTATATTTATATTATTTTTTTTTGATATGTTACATATTATCACATTTACTTAAAATTATTTTATTTATGTTTTTTAAATGAACTTAGACTCGGATGACAATTTTGACATTTACGATGAGTTAAGAGTAGATTATTTTTCAGGGGTAGATAGTAGTATGGTGAATATTAAGATTGGTGAATATCAAACAAATTTTAATATATTATATCTAAACATACAAAGTTTGAGAAATAAACTATACAATTTAGAATCTTAATAAAAACATATGAATGTAATATTCATATTATAGTATTAACAGAAATATGGATAAATGAACAGGAAAATAAATTTTTTAATATGGTACAAATCATATTTTTCAAATCGTGTAATGTCGTATTGAGGTGTTGCTATTTATGTTAATGAGAACATAACAAGTAATTTAAGTTTTAAGTTAGAGTTTGAAAAATCAAATTTCTTAGTAATAACACTTTCTTGAACAAAAAATTAACAATATATCAATTAACATTAATTCAATAGCACAAAACAAGTATGAACTCATTTCTTGAAAAAAATAGATGACAAGTAATTATGATCAAGTAATTATAAAATTCAATGATCTTTGGAGACTTTGGAGACTTTTAATATGAATTTAAGCCTATAGAAGAACAAATTAAAAAATTTATTACCATCCTGAAGTATGAAGAGTTAGCTGCATACAGTACTTGAAATATGTTAGTTTCAATCCAGATTTTCTAGTAGAGATAAGTTCTTTAGTGATTAAATATATCAGAATTGTTCGAAAGAAAAGTTCTAAAAAAAAAGGAATGGATGACAGACGAAATTAGAAACGCGATTAAAAACTCGGGATTCTTTCTTCAAATATAAGAAAAAATATACTAACGATGCGCATGTTAATAGATTATATAAATTATATAAAAGTAAAAATACAATCTGAAATTAAATAAATTAAAACCACGAAAATATAATTTCTTAAAACCAGAAGTGGTATATTTAGGAAATCTTATAACTTCAGAAGGGATTAAAACTGATCCAGAAAAGTATGATACAATTAAAAATTATCCTACACCAAAAGATGCTGATGAAGTAAGAAGATTTGTAGCTTTCTGCAATTACTACAGAAGATTCATCAAAGATTTTGCAGAAATTGTCAAGGCTGGTTAAGTAATCAGCTTTTATAGAAGAAGCAAATATTCAGTTGGGATAAAGAACATAATAATGTATTTGAAACACTTAAAGAAAAATTAATAAAACCGCCTATTTTATTATTATCTTTATTGTTTCAAATATTACAATTTTACATATTTATATATTTACATATTATACAGAGATTAGATGTAATTATCTTTACAACTGTAATATATTATTTATAATATGAATTTTAAAGATTTTTGCTTTACTAATATTATAATTTTTAAGGATAAGTGGAAAAACCCTTATGATTTTTTATTTTTTTTGTTGTTTTTTTATTTATTTTTTTATAAAAGCTTATATCTATCTTAGGATTAAACTTATAATTCTATGTGGAATTACAACTAAATGATAGCATTTGCAGAAAGAGTTTTTATTTTATTTTTACAATGTATAGATTAATTTAACTAAAAAGATTTATAATTTGTTCGTTATTTGAAAATTGACATTTCTCAATTAAATTTTCTGTTTTATTTCAATTATTTGTGAAATAAAGGCAATTTCCGCTTTTTCATGTAGTATTCGCGTTGAGTAATAAAGTCGTAAATTAAAAATTAATTTTAAAATTTTATTTTGAGCTACGTTGAACAATAATGAATAAGCATACAGTATCATTGGCTGAAATATAGCTTTCATTATTATCATTTTATTTTCTGTTGATAAATAGGATTTTTGTTGATATACTCCTCCCTCAACAAAAATCCTATTTATTGTATTTTTTTGTATTATTATAGTTTTATTGTATTATCACTTTATTGATGACATTGGTGATATGATCCTTATAAGTTAATCCTTATAAATTAAGTTAAAAGACGCCTAAGTATTTAACAAAATTTAGTCAGGGAATATTAGTATTATTTAATTTTAAATTTGATGTCGGTAATAGTTCAAGGTAAAAAATATTAAATTTGTTTTTTGGACATTAATAGAGATTTTCTATTTATTGAAATAGTTTACAACATTATTTAGTTCCTGTAGTTCCTGCTTCCTGTAGTTTGTTAATTATATTTACACTGAATGAATCTGATGTAAAAAGAGCTGTATCGTCAGCGAAAATAGATAAACGTACATTGTAGGTATGTGGAAAATCATAGGTGTGTATATTAATTAAAACAGGTTCTAGTACCGAATTTCTCTTAGAAAAATTCTAAATTCTCTCTCGCTTAAGAAACTTTGTAAAAATTTTATTAGAAATATTTCTTAATTTATAACTTTTAGTTTATGAATGAGTCTATTGTGCCATACTGTTTCGAAAGCTGAGTTTATGTGTAAAACTATCATGCCACAAAACTATCATTGGTTGAATAAATGCAATCGTATTGAAAACAAGTTGTTTTTTCTCTTCCTAGAAGAATATTTAAATTTTTTTTTAAATTATTGAAAAACATGTTAATTTTTTTTATTAATTATTTATTTTTTAAATTTTATTTTGAGTGTTAATTTTATTGTTTAAAGAAAGTGATTAAATTAATTAATAAAACCAGCAAAAGTTAAAATACACAAATTTTGGTTTTTGGGTGCTTCAGCTGCATTTTCAAAGGCGGCAAGATAAATATTTTTTTTTTTCACGCGTTCTTTTGTTTCCATTTTTAATTTTCTTTAATATTTAATTGCGTTTATTTAGTTTACTCTACTAAACACGCGTTTTAACAATATTAAATTTAATTTTATAATAATTACTATTCTTTTTTTTCTAATATATATGTGCGGTTTTTATACGTGCGGTTTATATATACGTGCGTGCGGCGGTTTGGTTTAGTTTACATTAATTTATATTTCTAATTTTTTTTTTTATGTTCGATTTTCTTCATTATAATTCCACTTGCAGTAAAGAAACCACACAATACATCTATCTCCCTCCCACCCGTAGGATGAATGTTGATGTTATAATAAATACTCCTATTACTCTCATAACTAATACAACAATTAACAACACCGTAATTTTAATTTGATATCTGGAGTGGTTTTACTTTTGGTGAGTTTTTGTTATAATTGCGTTAGATTACAGTGTATGCTAAAAAATGTTGAACGTTTGTTATATATCATTTGTTCACACAAAGCACAATAATTTTAATAATTAGAATTTTAATTTTTTAATTTTAAATTTTTTGTTTTTTAATTTTAATTTAATAAAAATCATTGTTGTCATGCTCGGGTTGCTTTATTTAGTTTTTTTGTTTTTTTTTACCCTTCATTTTTTTTTTTTGTATTTTTTTTTTTTTAGTGCATTTCTCTGTCACATAAATGTGAACAGAAAAATCAGGAGTGACTGTAAATGTCGTAAGGGGGAAATAAATCTTACGACGTGTGTAGGATTCGAATCCACACTCCCTCGGTGTTTACAGCGTATTTTATACGCTCTTACCCACTAGGCCACCGAGGCCCCCTTCATTTTATTTTAATTTTTAGTATTGAAATTTTAAAAGATAACTAGTTAATTCATAAATATTAAGTTTTTTAATTTTTAATATTTTATACTGTTTACAAAATTATTAATTTTAACGTTAATTTTTGTTAAATTAACGTTACAAACGAATAACGAATGGATTACAAACGAATTTCCATGCCGTCGAATTCTATTTAAATTCCGCTAAATCAGCAATTTTGGCTCTATGTGAAACACAAGTCAGTGGTCATAATGATCACTGCAATGGTACTGGCTACTCACTTATTTCACACTTCGTACATACACTTCGTAAAGAGGCATCGCTGTTATATTAAAAATGATATCGCTTTCAACACTCTACACAAGTACAAAAATTCAACCTCATCCTTCCACTATATATGGGTAAAAACTTTCGTTGAAAAGCATGTCATACATTTATGTTTCCTATACAGATCACCCAACCCTAGTGAACAGGAAACTGCAATGGAAATTGATAATCTATCCAACCAGATCAATGAAATGCTGGAATCATTTCCAGAAACTAAAATTGTTTTGATTATTCATACCTCATTCCAGAGTAAACATGAAACGGAAGTCCAAATCTTGGTTTAATCGCATTTGTAAAGAAGACATTCCCAGAAAGGAGGCGGCTTTCAAACAGTACCAAAGTAACAGCTCGGAGGCTATCTATATATCCAAACTGTTGGTCAGGTAATATTTTGTTTATTTCAATAAAGTTTTCTATTTTTTCTATTATTTACAGTGTCTGTAACAGCCTGATGTTTTTGATTTAATTTTTTTATATCCAATAGCTTAATTCCTTTATTAACAATTTCCGTTCTAATGGAATTAACCTCAATAAAAGCGTCCAAACCATATAGAACCACCTTACTTGGTTTTCCATTGGGAATTTCGTGAGTATAAAATAATAATTTTTCAAAGTTATTTTTATATAAAAGCTTATATCTATCTTAGGATTAAACTTATTAATCTATGTGGAATTACAACTAAATGATAGCAATTGCAGAAAGAGTTTTTATTTTATTTTTACAATGTATAGATTAATTTAATTAAAAAGATTTATAATTTGTTCGTTATTTGAAAATTGACATTTCTCAATTAAATTTTGTGTTTTATTTCAATTATTTGTGAAATAAAGGCAATTTCCGCTTTTTCGTGTAGTATTCGCGTTGAGTAATAAAGTCGTAAATTAAAAATTAATTTAAAAATTTTAGTTTGAGCTGTTAGCAGTTTTGCTATATGTGTTTTTGCTACGTTGAACAATAATTGATACAGTATCATTGGCTGAAATACAGCTTTCATTATTATCATTTTATTTTCTGTTGATATACCCTCCCTCAATAAAAATCCTATTTATTGTATTTTTTTGTATTATTATAGTTTTATAGTATTATCATTTTATTGATGACATTGGTGATATGATCCTTATAAGTTAAGTTAAAAGACGCCTAAGTATTTAACAGAATTTAGCCAGGGAATAGCAGTATTATTTAATTTTACATTTGATGTCGGTAATAGTTCAAGCTTTCTTCTTTTGGTAAAAAATATTGAATTTGTTTTTTGGACATTAATAGAGATTTTCTATTTATTGAAATAGTTTACAACATTATTTAGTTCCTGTAGTTTCTGCTTCCTATAGTTTGTTAATTATATTTACACTGATAGAATCCGATGTAAAAAGAGCTGTATCGTCAGCGAAAATAGATAAATGTACATTGTGGGTATGTGGAAAATCATAGGTGTGTATATTAAATAAAAAAGGTTCTAGGACCGATCCCTGAGGGACACCTGCAGGTAAAGCGTAAGAGGTAGAGTTTGCTCCTCTTAGAAAAATGTTAAATTCTCTCTCGCTTAAGAAACTTTGTAAGGATTTTATTAGAAATATTTCTTAATTTATAACTTTTAGTTTATGAATTAGTCTATTGTGCCATACTGTTTCGAAAGCTGAGTTTATGTCTAAAACTATCATGCCACAAAACTATCATTGGTTGAATAAAAGCAATCGTATTGACAACAAGTTATTTTTTCTTTTCCTAGAAGAATATTAAAATTTTTTTTTAAATTATTGAAAAACATGTTAATTTCTTTTATTAATTATTTATTTTTTAAATTTTATTTTGAGTGTTAATTTTATTGTTTAAAGAAAGTGATTAAATTAATTAATAAAATCAGGAAAAGTTTAAATACACAAATTTTGGTTTTTGGGTGCTTCAGCTGCATTTTCAAAGGCGGCAAGATAAATATTTTTTTTTTCACGTGTTCTTTTGTTTCCATTTTTAATTTTCTTTAATATTTAATTGCGTTTATTTAGTTTACTCTACTAAACACGCGTTTTAACAATATTAAATTTAATTTTATAATAATTACTATTCTTTTTTTTCTAATATATATGTGCGGTTTTTATACGGCGGTTTGATTTAGTTTACATTAACTTATATTTCTAATTTTTTTTTTTATGTTCGATTTTCTTCATTATAATTCCACTTGCAGTAAAGAAACCACACAATACATCTATCTCCCTCCCACCCGTAGGATGAATGTTGATGTTATAATAAATACTCCTATTACTCTCATAACTAATACAACAACTAACAACACCGTAATTTTAATTTGATATCTGGAGTGGTCTTACTTTTGGTTAGTTTTTTGTTATAACTGCTCGGGTTGTTTTATTTAGTTTTTTTGTTTTTTTTTACCCTTCATTTTTTTTTTTTGTATTTTTTTTTTTTTAGTGCATTTCTCTGTCACATAAATGTGAACAGAAAATTCAGGCGTGGCTGTAAATGTCATAAGGGGGAAATAAATCTTACGACGTGTGTGGGATTCGAGTCCACACTCTCTCGCTATTTACAGCGTATTTTATGCGCTCTTACCCACTAGGCCACCGAGGCCCCCTTCATTTTATTTTTTTTATTTTAATTTTTAGTATTGAAATTTTAAAAGATAACTAGTTAATTTTAACGTTAATTTTTGTAATTTTCGCGGATTACAAACGAATTTCCATGCCGTCGAATTCTATTTAAATTCCGCTAAATCAGCAATTTTGGCTCTATGTGAAACACAAGTCAGTGGTCATAATGATCACTGCAATGGTACTGGCTACTCACTTATTTCACACTTCGTACATACACTTCGTAAAGAGGCATCGCTGTCTATATTAAAAATGATATCGCTTTCAACACTCTACACAAGTACAAAAATTCAACCTCATCCTTCCACTATATATGAGTAAAAACTTTCGTTGAAAAGCATGTCATACATTTATGTTTCCTATACAGATCACCCAACTCTAGTGAACAGGAAACTGATATATAATCGCGGAAGAAAATATATCACCGCGGAAGAAAAAGCCAACCTACAAGCCGAAACATTTTATTTTAACTATAAAAAAAAACAATCGATTTCCATGGTCAGACTGTTACAGACACTGTAAATAATAGAAAAATTAGAAAACTTTATTGAAATAAACAAAATATTACCTGACCAACAGTTTGGATTTATATCGCATCATTTTACCATACAACATACATTCACTTATCCGTCTAAAAAAATCATTAAAAATAACAATTTAAGTCAAAAATCGGTTGGAATTTTTTTTACGAGGGAAAATGGGAAGCATTGAAAGCCACCTAGGAAACTGCACGAAGTTCCTTTAGTGTTGAGCTTTAACCAACTAAACACCACCACCCTTTTAAACCAAACTTTAGGATGGGGCCTTTAATACAAAATGCATAGTTTAGTTTTAGAGATAAAATAGATTTGGTTGTGGGAAGGATTTCTGGGAAAATAAGGATTAGGAAATTTGGGATTAAGGTGAATGGGTATGAAAATTTGGAGGAGAACTTCGAAGAAAGATGTTAATGTTCTCCTTAAATCATTTTACATCGTACACATATGATGGGAAACACATAGGATGGTATATTGTTGCAAATCCGCTATTTGCGCATTACAAACGAATTTCCATAAGCTGTGTTACACCATCTTGAAAGCTCTACAGTGCAGCAACCCTTCAACATTGGACTTAATCGTCTCTAATGTTTCAACAACACTATCCGACCCTTATACAGTTAATGAATTTCATTACCTAACGAACTAAATTATTTGAAATCCCCAAACTATAGTGAGACATTCTTAAACTATAATAGAACTAATTGGAAAAGATATCGTATACTATTAAAGAAATATATAAACGCAAGGACAAATTCCGAGTGCTTAGATAACCCTAATACAGATATAATAGTCGAGAACATAATTTAATTTCAGGAAATTGTTAAAAAATGTGCAAAAGAGTCAACCCCTATTAAATTAATTAAAATAAATAACAATCAAAATAAATTACCGGGCTATATACTTTGCTTGATTAGGAAAAGAAACGAAATGAGAGGAAAATGGGAAAGGTATAGAGATAAAACTTATAAAGCTCGCATGCATTTTATAAACGAAGTAATAGGAAATAAAATGAAAGCGTACCAAAACGTCGAATGGAATAAAACTTTCGCAAACTTACCAAAAAGCGAAGAGGAGTTTTGGAAGAAAATGAAAGCATTGAAAACTAAAAATACGAGTATTCCCCCACTTAAAATTGACATCATATTATTTAGACAAATTCCAAAAAAGCCGAGTGGTTTGCTAGACATTTTGAAAAACAACATCGAATTACTGAAAGTTTTGGTTCTTACTCTACTAACACAGTAGTACAAAATTCAATCGAAATTATATCTGATATGCAGGTTAGTAGCACACAACTAATATAATACCAAAAACTGAATATAGTAATAAATAAATTAAAAAACAAAAAAGCAGATGGGCCAACCAAATTTTCTTAAAAACTTAAACAAACAAGCAAAGTCTTGCTTGCTAAAAATTTTCAACGCTTACCTAAAGTTGGGCTACTTTCCAACTAATTTTAAAACGGGTATGATAATTTGCATTCCCAAGCCCAATAAAAATAAAAGTTCAGTTGACAGTTACAAACCTATTACGTTATTAAGTAATATTAGCAAAATCTTTGAGAGACTATTAAGAAATAGGTTAAACCAAGTTATGGAAAGACAAAAAATAATACCAACGAACAATTTGGTTTTAGGGAGAATTACTCTGCTAAATAACTATTCCTTAATTGAATAAAAGAGTTAACCAACCAAAAACCCAAGCTTGCTTCTTCACTTACAAGCGTAAAATCGAAAACCTCCCAAATCGCAATCTGAATATAAATGGATATAATATTGGATGGCAAGATTCTATTAAATATTTAGGAATTCACTTAGATAGAAAACTTCTATTTAGGAAACATATAGATTTAACTATAAAAAAATGTGATATCTTAATCCTAATATCCTAATTCAAAATTACTGACCTTCAATAAAATTCTAATATATAAATCTACATTTCAAAGTACTCTTGTATAAGTAGCAAAAACTAAATATATTAATGAAGTAATTAACAAAAAGCAATCGAAATTTGAAATGAAAATCAGAAATATAAATAATCCGCTCATAAACGAATTAATAAATTAGTCAAATATAGTTGTAAAAATAAAAATAATTGTAAAAAAAAACAAAGATTATTTGTAGAAAAGAAGGAAAAATGTTTAAGCATTAGTTTTAAGTTTGAAGAATTAGTTTAGGTTTTTTATATATATATATATTTTTTTTTTTGTAAAAAGAAAAAACAAAATTGTAATTTATAGTAAAGTAAAATACCGAGCTGTTAAAACAAGGAAAAAAAAAATTATGTAAATGAAAATAGTTGTAAGCTACTATTGGGATATAATAAATAAAATCACTAATCTATCTATTTCATGCGGATAGTTAGTTGATTTGTGATTAAAATCAAACAACAAATTTTCATTTAAGTAATTGTTGCAAACGTTCCATTTAGCGTTTTTATAATCTAAATATGTGTTTTTAATGTGTATTGTTTTAAAAGCCATTTCTGTATAGATAGGTAAATTGTCAGACGACAGATAGTTTAGCGATAAAGGTTGCGAGAAGTCTTCCGCGTTTTTGGTTAGGAATTCTAAGACAGATGGATTTAGTTTATCAGAAGATGGTATGTACGTACGATCAAGTGAAAAAGGAATTATGCATGTTATCATACATAATATTACCCTAGCAATTTGCTTTAACATATCCCCAATATCTATTTCTTGAGTTTTAGTTTCCACCTAATAAAAATTTCCCGTTTATTCTGCATAATTTGGTTAAGTCCGGTTCAAAAGATGATTTCAGATTTTATTGTCGATAGTATTACTTGGCGAATTAAGAATTTTTAAAGAATTGCCAGGAAAGTAAAGAGCATACAGATTAATTTTATTATTTTGTTTTACATTTTCATATGTAATTTCTATTCCTATATTTTCTATACATTTAGTCCTAATTATTGGGAGTAATCGATGTTTTATTTTTTTGGAGACTACAATTGCTACTTCCCCTCCATTTAGATTAGAGAAAGATTGTTGTGGGTTTAGCCAATTTTCATATAGTAATCCCACATCAATAGTTTTGTAATTCATAAAATCAAAATATTCTGCTGATTTTTTAGAAATGGATCGTGCATTTCAGAAGATTATTTTTTTTAATTTGTTTTGATTATCCATTATTATAAATAAAATTTGAAAAATGAGAGAGCACAGAAGAAAGAGTAGTTTTTATTATTTTTTATATTTTGTTTTTATTTAACATGATAAAAATATAAAAAAAACTATATAAAAATTAATATCAAAAAGTAGAATTTACGAAATAAAATTTATAGTCTTAGAAACGATTCATTAAAAGTAATTATAATTTTAAAAATATGAATAAAATTTTAGTTATGATTGTTACTTAATGCAAATTAATTAAATACTACTTAATTGTAAGTATTAAATTGTATTCGCCCTGATGATGGCAGTGATGCCGAAATATATATAGGCTTTATAATAAATAAATATAATATATTAAGACTTTAAAAAAATAAAATATTAATAAAATAATTTTGTGGACAAAAAGTATAAATAAAAAACAATTTTTTACTCAATAAATCTAATTAATTGTAAGGGCCTGATAAAATCCTAAAAGGGTTAAAAATCCATTAAAAATGTTAATAAATAAATAAATAAATATACATGAAAATAAACGCAATAATGAATAAAATTTGTAAATTTGTAAATAATAAAAATAATATTAAATGTAATTTTAATAGCAATGTCTTTTTAAATGTTAATATTTTTATTATTGCTACACTAACAAAAATAATTGAAAGATGATATAAAAAATATAAATGTAAATACAATAGAAAACAGATGAATTTGTGAAGGCGTATCAATAAGTTTGTATTGTAAAAATATTATATTAATAGAGATTGTTTTTTTTTAAATATGCAACTGATATTTATGTTTTATATGTAGATGGCATATTATCTCATATCTGCTGTAATATTGTATTTGTTAAACATATGTAGTTATACATCATTATATACATATTTTGTGACAATTGCGTTATTATACAGAATTGTTGATTTTTACTATTCAATTACTTACCTTTGACAGCATTTCGCCTCACAGACTATTTATTTGATCTAAAGTAAACAAATTATTGTTAGTATTATTATTAAAATGTGAATTTCTGCTCCTGTTAATATTATTTTTGTTAGAATTATAAATGTTAAAATTATTCCATAGATTTGGAGTAGTTACAGCTTGTACATTACCGAGCGAATTAGGTTAGAATTAGAATATGATGAATATAATTAGAATATGATGAACTATAACACATTTGTGTTAACGTTCATCATAACATTTAAATTTTTTGAGACCGATGTTCTTGTTGTGGTTGAGGCATTATTCCTTTTTTTTAAGATTTAAATGTAAGTTGCTCTATTTAGACAAGCATTATCAACAGTATAATGGTTACCTTTGTAATTACCGTATTTTGGATTGTTTTTATGCTCTTTTTATGCTTTTAGGACACTTCTCCGATGTATGATTTTCAGCATAAAATGCACAAAATGTTTTAACATGGCATTTGTTTGCACCAGGACCAAACATTTGGCAGTTGCAGCATATTAGTGTAACTTTATTAGTGTTTTTATACCCGTACGATAGGATCGGGTATAATAAAATTACTCCTCCGTTTGTAACACCTCGAAATAAGCGAGCTAGATATACCTTCAAAGGTATGGATCGGATCAGAAAAAAATTCTAAGACTTTTGAGCCATGTCCGTCCGTCCGTCAGCACGCTAACTCAAAAACTAAGAAAGCTAGAATCTTGAAATTTATACAAAATATTCTGGGCGTAATTTATAGGTTCCCTATTTTTTTGGTTGAGTTTGGACCAAGCCTTAGGGTAGCTCTCGAACACCTAACTTTTAGATCCCCACATTTTTTTTGCAATACAGCTATGAAATTTTAACTACTGATAGATCTCACAAAAATATTAATTTTATTTTTAATAACTTTTTTTTGTAGCCCCACCCGTTACGGAGCTACAGCTCCCCAAAGGTTCAAAAAAGCTCTATATTTAAATTGTTATAGCACAAGTTGTATAAGGTATATCTCCATTTTGAAAACGCCAAACGATTACTACTTTTATTAGCTTTAAAAGTATATATACAATACATATATATTTGTGGCATACGGTGTCTTAATTTACCGTTATGTGCAACTCAAATTTTGCAAAATCCTTCAACCCTTCTATCTTCTAAACGGTTTAAGTTGGAAACTTGAAATTTTGACAGAAGTTAGATCTTTGAAAATAAGTATGAGTCATTTCAGAATTTTTTTTTGTATCACCCCCCGTTTAGGAGCTGCAAGGGGTCAAAAACTGAAAATTTCCTATTTTTAAACACCTGTTAAAATTTTTTTGAAGTAATACACAAAAATTAAAGCTCCAACATTATACTTTTATTTCTGTTAACAACTTTTTTTAATAATATAGGGTTACTTTATAATTGACGAAAGTATTACTTGATTTTTTCAAATTTTCTAACAAATTTCTTTAACGAATTTTTTCCATTTTGTTTTACTCGATAATTTGAAATTGTTGAGGATATAATGCGTAGTACATAAAAATGTAAATAAATAAACAATATAACAGTTGCTTGAAGAATTTTTATTTATATGATATTAATATATATACATACTTATATAATATCATGTTTATTTACATATCGTATATGTCACTAGTGAATGAATGATAAGAGTATAGATGTATATTATATAGCGCCGTATTTACATACATTCTGCAAGAAATTATTCTACAAGAAATTATTCTGCCAATGGAATATTTAAATATAATATAATATAATATTTAAAATTATATTTACTATTTTGTACTAAGTAAATTTAATATACATTTACCGCTTAGTATTAAATGGTACTATAGAATATTTGAAAAAGTTTTGGATTGATAATCGTTATGTGAAAGGTTAGAATCTACTTTTGAAGAATGTACATATAAACATATAGTTTGAATATATGTACAACCCATAGTTCTAGAAATTATAAAATTCACCCAAATTATTTTAAAATACAAAAATATTAAAAAAATAATATTGTAGGTGACATACTAACGGTTCGTACGGGTATCTAAGAGTTGACAAAGGCAACTGTATTCTTCCTCGTTTATTTTATACTCACAACGCACTTTTGTATTGTTTATGTATTTATATTCATTTTTTACTGTACTTAATTTAACAGATTTATTAGAAAAATAGACAATGTACAAAATTAGTTCATTGTCATAGTTCAATTGTTTAATTATTTGTTTAATATCTAAACACATTAAACCAAGTTTTTCTCCCCTTCCCATTCCTATAAGGAGCATAAGGGATCCACTAAGTCATTTATTCATATTTGACTAAGCTTCAGTTTCTGGAATCATTATTCCACTAAGCCGTTGTACTCGGCTGTAGCTGTTGTACAAGACTAGATGTTTCTTTAGTTCTACGCCATCTATTATTTTATACAAGAATTATATTTTTTATTATTCTATTATAAATTACAATATGATATTAATTATAATTTATAAGACATATATAATCATTTTTAATTTAATTATATTATACAAATTATATATTATAAGAAAAATCTATATTATTTTTTATTAATCTATATGACCCAGCCGGGGTTTGAACGCGAGACCTTTTGTATAAAAGGAAGGTGTCTTAACCACTACACCATTGGCTGGATAACCATTACCATTGTCTTGGATAACCAAGATTAGTTAATATGTATTTCTTTTAATTGTTTGACATCTCTTTTATTGATGCCAGAAAGAATGGCTTTGAATGGCTTATTATTTTAAGAGTCATGTAAAAAATGTTGACAGTTTTTGTTTTTTTTTATAATACACAAGCTTTTTTAAAAGAATCATCAAAAAATGTTTATTCATAGTGAAATAGTTTTTATAGAGTTGTACCAAAAACCATTTCTGATGGAGTTGCACCTATGTTTTCTTTGATTGCTGACATATGTCCCAGTAAAATTATTGGAATTAGATCGACCCAATTTGTTGAATTGTAGCATTTAATTTCAGCTTTAACTGAGTGATGAAGGCGTTCAATTAGCCAGTTTGATTGTGGGCGATGCGAAGCAGTTTTAAAATGTTTAATGCCTAAGGTTTTTGATAGTTCTTGAAAAAGTGTTGATTTGAACTGTTTATTTCTGCCGTTTGTTATTTTTCTGGGTAGACCATATTTTGAAATCCATCCATATATTTACGCTTAGCTTACAGTTTCAGCTGTTAAGTCTTCGATGGGTATTATTTATGGCCAACGTGTGTAGCGATCAATGATATTTAAACAGTATCGACAACCATTTGATGATGCCAAGGGACCGACTAGATCGATGTTTAAATGTGCAACTTGTTCTGCAGGAACCATAAAATTGTGTACTGGTGGTTTATTATGTCTCTATACTTTTCCTTTTTGATACCCTGTACAACTTTTTACCAAATATCTGCAATCCTTAATAGCTGATGGCCATATGGAAGGTTTGGTGATTAATTTGGTTGTTTTTATTACACCGGTATGTTCCAGGTTGTCAACTTGTCCAATTAAAAATTGAACAGCGATATAGTTTTGGAATGAAAGAACTTGTTTTCTTCTGTGAAGTATTGCAGTATATCGTTTGCTCTGAATATGGTAACAGACATAATTTCAAATTCAGTGATGTTTTTATTTGTTTTATGATAATTCCCTTTAACTCTTCGTCTTGTTTCTGCAACTCGACTACTTTACTATAATCAATTGTGTTATCATCGCTATATATTGTTTTCATTCGCAAAAGCATATCAGCTAAGACATTTTCTGTTCCAAGCACATGTTAAATGTCATTTGTGAATTGGCTTATGAAACCGATCTGTCTTATCTGTCTTGGGGATGCACTGTTAATATTTTCGTTAAATATGGGTATTAACGGCTTATAATCCGTATATATGGTAAATTTTCTACTTTCTAATAGATTTCGAAAATATTTGACGGCATTGTATATAGCTAGTAGTTCCCAGTCATATGTGCTGTAGCGCTTTTGACAGTCGGTTAGGTGCTTGGAATAAAAACGACGTGGTTGGTGTTTCTTATCTTTGATTTGGCTAAGTGCTGCTCCGATTACTTCATTAGATGAATAATAAAATAATATATGAATATTTAACGTATACTTATTTCATTTCATATGGTCAAATCTTGTTGCAGTAGAAAATTTTAATTTTTTTATAGTTTCTTTAACTTCCTCTGCATAAATTAAAATTTTCATATATATTGTATTGAAAATTATTGAAATAATTTAGATCTAGTTGTTTATACTAAGTTCTTTTGTAACATCGATAAAATAAGTATTTACAATTTCCGCGATTTGTTGTTCATTACTAATTTGTTTGTAATTATGCGAGATAGTTTTTATTTTGGATTTAGAATTTACGTCTTTATTGAAGATTGGTTTTTTATACAGTTTCCATAGGAGTTTACTATCACTTGGATTCCGAGCAATTTCTTCAGAATAATATGTCTTTTTCGATTATTAAGTATTTTACTTCCTTTTAAAATTTGTTATATAATTCCGATGTGTATAAATCGTCCAGATATTTCTTTTTGTATTTGAAATACGAATCTCGAATTTTGATTTTATTTAAGATGCTATCAGACATCAGTCATCGAACAAGACTTATTTTTCTTACGCAAAGAGATCCTGTGTGTATTATCGAGTATTATAGTGACGAAATCTGCAATTATTTCGGCAAAATTAGAATAAGAATCGAGCCTTGACCAAATTGAATGATTAGCTATTCTATCGTAGTTTAAAATTGTTTTAAAATTGTTTTGAGGATTTTGAGTAGGTTTTTTGTCGAAACTTATTAGCAGTAATTGAAGATATGATAGATGATTATCTAGAATATGGAAAAAATATTCGTATTTACGGAGGTCAGTTATAAAATGATCAATTACCGTGTTACTAGTTACACCTTTTCTAGTAGCAAATTTTTCAGAAATATTGTTGCAGATAGTAAATCCATTACTAAGGCAGTTATTTATATAGTTTTTCAGGTTTAGGTTGTGTTTCTCTAATAAATTAATAATAATATCGCCCAAAATTAGCGAGTTATTAAAAGTATTAGTAATTTCGCTAAGCTTTTCGATGAATTCCGACTTTTTCGTTTCATGTGCTCTATTATTATATTTATCCTTTCTTTAATCAACTTCACCACTACGATATTGAATTTATGAAATTTCACTTGGACAGCAAGATATATATCTTTATCGTGATTGACGTAAATAGAAACGCCCACATAGGAATCATCGCGATTAGATAAATAGCAATTATAATTAGGAAGATTAAAGAACTTATTTTCGCTTTCATTTAACCAAATTTCAGATAATATATAATGTGTAATTTACATTTATAACAGGAAATCAGTTGTTCTAAGTCATACAATTTATTTCTTAAACTTTCGATGTTCATATACATAATATTAAAATTGGTAATATATTGGAAATTTATATGAGAATTATTCACCTCGGTGAAGTAATGGATTTTTGGCTGATCATCAATATTTATTATGATTAAATGAATCCACCATTAAATATAAAAAAGTATGATCATGTAGTTGAATATGATTGTGGAATAATCAAATGGTGAAGTTGAAATGCAATAAATATATTTAGCTGATACACAAACCCTTATATAAAAATAATTATTATCATTGAAAATTAGCAGAATTAGTTTAAAAGATTGACCAGTGAGGTGAAATAAGTTATTACACCATAAAAACTTTAATTTTTCTGATATGTTAATTGTTGACTTAGGAGTTTTGTTAAATTCGAAATTATTGTAAATCATATGTGAAGGACAAACATATGACAAAAATTATTGATAATGTCATTTTATATTTAAAGGTGTCGAACAAGTATATGGAACATGTGTAAAAAAAATATAAATATATGTGAATGAAAGTGCATTATTGAGAAATTTACAAAGTGCAAGTGTTTGAAGTGAATTAAAAAAAAAAATAAACTAAACAAATTAAAATCAAAATTGTACAAATTAAAGTAAAAAATTGTAAAGGAATATATTGCACTATGTTTCAATTTCAGTGCAAGCTGTAAGTAAATAATTTCAAGTACTTATGTAATAAAAAATTGTATTTTGTAGTATTTTTAAGTTTAGAATAAGATTGTGATAAGTAAAGTGTTTACTAAAAAGAGTATATATAGTTACTATTTGGTTAGTTTAGGTTAGTATTATGCTTATTAGTATATAAAGTTTGGTAAAGTTTTAAAAAAAAAATAATTAGTGGTGTAATTGTTGAAAAAACAATTGTAACTATCATAAAAATATTAAATTGAAAAGATTAATATGTGGTTATGAGGTTAGTATTAAAACTATATAATAAAAGTAAATATATATAAAGTAAATTGTTGGAATAAAAAAAAAACATGAACTCTAAATTTCCCAGATTTTTATTTAGCCTTATTCCAGCAATTTACTTTTATATTATAACAGTCCAAAATGCTTGCACTAGCAATTTACTTTTATATATTATAGCAGTCCAAAAAGTTAAAGTTTTGCAATCAATTTTATTTTCTACTTTTTCATAAATAATGGAAATACCCTGAAAGGTAAAATATCTACCCAAATACTGTGATTATAAATATAACAATCCAATTTTAGTTGAAGCAACATTTTGAACACGTATGAAAATGATATACATAAATGTATTTTACTGCACATTTCTATAGTATAGTATTAGTAGTATATCGTATATCCAAACAAACATCTAATATTGAACACCTACCTACCTAGTAACAAAAATAATACAAACTATTTATATTATTTTTATAACTAGATTTATTAACTTTATTTACACTTAATAAGATCATGCAGTAAAAAGGTTGACAAATATCTTGATTTAAATTATAAACAAATTGAGCGGAACAAAATAATTTAGGAAATTAGTTTAACATAATATTATGTACGTACGTACATACTTACATACATATATGTATATTTAGGTAGTTTTAATTTTTTGTGTTGACAAAATTTTGTTTGTAAATCATAATTCGTAATGTGCAAAAGCATAATTTTGTAATGACTATGATTCTTAACTACATATTTTCAAAAATAATATATGTATGTATGTATGTAGTTTGAATTTGGCAATTGGAATTATTTTGAATAAAATTTTATATGTATTTCTATTTACACAATTTACATAATAAATGTTCCTAAAACAAACACATCAAACCTTAATTTTTAACGCCATTCATATTCAATATGCAATAAAGAATGTTGGCAAAAAATATTCTGATTTAAATCCTAAACAAATGTTTTAAATCAAAATAATTTAGCAACATAAAAATATTGTATGTACCTATATATATTGTGTTTTTCTAAATCCTAATACAAAACACATGTGCACATCAAGATTAATTGAACTAAACTATTATAGGAGGAAATATCAAATAATATGGGTGTATTGTATGCATGAATAAGAATAAAAAAAAAGTTTTGAATCTATTATACATTAAATTTTATTTAAAAAACGTTGATGAATAGAGTTAAAAAAAAAAAACATACATTACATGAATTGGATTCGAACCAATTTACCCACACTTTCAAGACCTGTACTCTTTCCGCTGCACCATACAACACTTAAATATTTTATTAACAGATTACGAACATAAAATCTTAATTTTTAAGACTATGCATATTCAATATGCATTAAAGAATGTTGACAGCATATATTTTGATTTAAATCCTAAACAAATGTTGTAAAACAAAATAATTTAGCAACATACATAAAAATATTGTATGTATTGTGTTTTGTTAAATATTCTAATCAAAAACACCATGTGCAATGGACATCGACATTATACTATTATAAGAGGAAAGATCAAAAATATGTGTGTGTTTTGTATGCATGAATAAGAGATAAAAATGGAAGTTTTAAATTCATATATTATATACATAATATATACATGTTTTATTCAAAAAATGTTTATGAATAGATGGTTAAAAAAAATAAAAGTTACAAGTGAACTGAATTCGAACCGAATTACCCTGGTTTTGGAAACCTGTACAATTTCCTCTGCACCATACAACACTTACAAATGTTGCTAACAGATTACGAACATAATAAAAAGCGTCTGATTCACGGCGCAGTGGTTAAGTCGCCAACCGTTCAATCGAAGGGTCTTGGGTTCAAACCCCGGTCAGGTCATAAATAAAACATATGTAGTACTTTTATATCGTAATAATGTATATCGTATAATTAATATTAGTAATAATAACAATAATAATATTAATAATAATAATAGTAATAATAATAACAATAATTATAATAATAATAATAATAATAATAATAATAGCTGCTAGAGTGGAACCATCTTTGGTTATATCATGCAAGTAAGGTGTTATATACTGCTGCATGTTGTAATTCACGGATGGCGCTGACTCTGTAGTAAAATAATAACAATAATAATAATAATAATAGTAATAATAATTATAATAATAATAATAGTAATAGCAGAGACTACATAGCGCTAACTCTGTAGTAAAATAATAATAATAAGAATATTAATACCAATACCAATAATAACAGCTGCTACAGTGACAGTGGGGGTTGCCTTCAATAATTACCTCATGTAGTAATATATATACTACTACTACCAGTTGTAACTGTTGTGACGGCTTTAGTCACTGTTAGCAAAATAATAATAATAGGCGGATTCATTGTTTCCTTACAGTCCCACTCCCAATTCAATGTTTCCGCATCCATTTTCCTATCCTTTCCTATCCCTACTCCCTAGCCAATATACTGCTTTCGCAGGTAAGGGTTTCATCCCACTATATTGGCTAAAGGGGGAGGTGGGTTTAGTCAGTAAGAATCTGACACTACCAAGGGGTAATTCTTGTTGTCTTTGGAAGATTCCCACCTCCCTTAGGAAAAAAAAATAATAAAAAGCGTGACAGAATGACAAATAAATAAATAAATAAATAAATAAACCGACATCGACACCGACGAGTTAATATAAAAGCATGTAATTAAAAACTTTTGATTTACAAAGTATGTAAATATTTTTTTTTTTTTACTATCAATATGAAATTTACAATGAATTAATTAAGTACACAATGATTATAATAAAATTTTAAAGATCTTAGCATGAGCTGTGTTTTGTGGTCGTATAGATTAAACAATATATGAATTTATTATTATTATTATTATATTCTTATTGATTCTTATTTAAAATTAATTTTATTAAAAGCTTGAAATATATTTTTATTTGACATTAAATTTATTTTTAATTTTAATTTGAAATTTATTCTAGTTGTAATTTTAATTGCGATATTCACTACATTATAATTTTTAAATTATTAAAACTAATTAATATTCAGGATTAGAATTAATTAGAACTAAGTAACTTAAAGATTAGGATACTAATTTAGACTACAAATATTAGATTTTAAGTTTTACTATAATACAATCTTGTAACAATACACAAAATGTATTTAACTGCAAAGATAAATTTAATAAAGATAAACTTAAATGCCATAGTTAAGTTTTAATTTATTTTGAACTTAATTTAATTAGTTTAAATTATGCGAATTACCTAAAAAAATGTTTACTTCTTTTTTGAAAATAAGGAGATTGGTTATAGGTTTCATTTCGTTTGAAAGATTATTGTACGCCTTTAAATAGTTGTACAGACAATTGTTCTTCTGTTTACCCGTTTTAAACAATTTTAAATAGTTATTTGATTTGTTTCTAGTATTGTGATTGTGTATATCGACCATCCTATCTAAATTGAAATTGTGTTTTAAAGTTTTATTGATAGTTTTGAAACTTAACATAGGGGTTTCCTGATTACATATATGATTAAAACTTACATATCTTTCTGAATATAGCAAATTTGTTTGATGAAAGGTAAGGTATCTCTTTATTGTTTTGATTGCCTTTTTATTTAAAATATTTAATTTATTTATCATGAAAATTAACCCACGACTCCACAGAGGGTTAAATAAATAAAAAAAATATTTTTTAAAATATGCTTTATCAAAACCGAATTCGCCCCCTAAAATGTAGAAAATAATATTGATTGCAAAACTTTAACTTTTTGGACTTTTATAATATATAAAAGTAAATTGCTAGTGCAAGCATTTTGTTTTTTTTTTATTCCAGCAATTTACTTTTATATTATAACAGCCCAAAATGCTTGCACTAGCAATTAACTTTTATGTATTATAACAGTCCAAAAAGTTAAAGTTTTGCAATCAATATTATTTTCTACTTTTTAGGGGGCGAATTCGGTTTTGATAAAGCATATTTCAAAAAATATTTTTTTTACATTATTTTATTTTATACTTTTTAGTTTTAAAAGCAACATAATTTGAATTTAAAAAAAATATGGAATATTTTTTATTCACACATACATTTTTCTTTCTGATATAAAATACGTTTTACAATTTTATACCAAATGTTTAAGTAAATTAAGAGACTAATTAAATCGATTCCATTAAAGCAAGAGTAAATTTTATTCCAGTATTTCATAAATAATGGAAAAACCTCGAAAGGTAAAATATGTACCCAAATATTGTGATTATAAATATTACAATCCAATTTTTGGTTGAAGCAACATTTTTTAGATATACATTACATACATTACATGAATTGCATACATTACATGAATTGGATTCGAACCAATTTACCCACACTTTAAATACCTGTACACTTTCCGCTGCACCATACAATTAAATATTTTATTAACAGATTACGAACATAAAATCTTAATTTTTAAGACTATGCATATTCAATATGCATTAAAGAATGTTGACAGCAAATATTTTGATTTAAATCCTAAACAAGTGTTGTAAAACAAAATAATTTAGCAACATACATAAAAATATTGTATGTATTGTGTTTTGTTAAATATGCTAATATAAAGCCATGTGCAATGGATATCGGCATTATACTATTATAAGAGGAAAGATCAAAAATATGTGTGTGTTTTGTATGCATGAATAAGAGATAAAAATGGAAGTTTTAAATTCATATATTATATACATAATATATACATGTTTTATTCAAAAAATGTTGATGAATAGATGGTTAAAAAAAACAGTTGCATGTGAACTGGATTCGAACCGAATTACCCTGGCTAAATCGGTACACTTTCCTCTGCACCATACAACACTTACAAATGTTGCTAACAGATTACGAACATAATAAAAAGTGTGACAGAACAAATAAATAAATAAATAAACCGACACCGACGAGTTAATATAAAAGCATATAAAATAAGCAATATCGTTATCATCTTCAATTCTAAAAACCTTCGATTTTACAGCTTTCCTAAGAAAAATAGTGTTTTCTTTGATCTATAGGTACTTAAAGTTATACGATGATTTGATTTAATGTGCATTATGGTAGACTCTTGATTGAAGACGGGTGAGAAGACGGCTGTCGAAAAAATATTTCACTTGTATTACTTTCATTCCCTGACAGCCCAAGCTCATTATTGTAAATATGTGGCGTGGTCCGTTTCTGGTTCATCAATAATTCATCTGCATAAGTATTAAATTTGACTAGGTATAAATGTAATTTCAAATTTTTATTTTGCTTGATGTTTTTAGTATTATTATTAACCTCTTGAACCATCTGGATATCATCGTTGGTGAGCTCTGCATGGATGTGTTTGCTTATTTTTAAAATAGCTTCCACTGGATTCTGAAGTTTACTAGGAAGTACCGTTACTATTGTATTGTTTTTATTAAGTTTTTGTTGTTCTATATCATTTTGAAGTTCAATTATATTAATTTTGTTCTCAATTGTTTTAGTTTTTATTTTTGTTTTATTTCGTTTTCAACAACTCGTTCTCTTTGGAAATTTCCGCATTCTGTCGCTGAAAATTATCAAATTGGTCGATGAGAAAGCATTAAGACCAACCATAAATCTTTGGTCGTGCTCAACTTCTTAAAAGAACAAAAGTTTAAACTACAAAGATGGTGGATAAAACTGAACGAGTTTGATTTGACATTCAATACTTAAAAGGCAAGGACAACAAAGTTACCGACTCTTTGAGTATAATCGATGTCGAAAACAATGAAGTTCACGTTTTAGATATTCAAAAAATTACTACAGAAAATATGAGTGATAGAGGTATAATTCATAGTACTGTCGAAAATTTGGACTATTATATGCTATTTCTATTGTAGATAATATTCTTAACAAATATTTTTCTCAAATACACTTGGTAGAAAATAAATCTGAAGAAATTACAATCAAATTTAAAAGATATAGAAAATTATGCATTTCCATAGTGAATCTTAAAGATGAGAATTATTTAAACAATGTTTTAAGAAGATTTAAGACAGGCATCACACTAAATTAAGTGATAATCAATTCGTAATATTTCAAAAAAAAAACTAACTAATCTATTCAGTAATAATACCAAAATAAAATTTGTAAGATGTTCAAAACTAACTCCAGAAGTTGAAAATAAAGAAGACCTATTAAATATAATTAAACAATTTAATGAAAAAACTAACCATCGCGGTATATTAGAAAACTTCAACGAAATGAAGAATTTATATTATTTCCCTAAAATAAAAGATTTTATTTACAAATTTGTTAATAACTGTAACATTTGCAATTTGGCTAAATATGATAGACATAAAAATAAAGATTTTTGCAGGTTAGAGAATATTGAAGTTCACTTCACATCAGTCGGAAGCCATACGGAGAATTCAGATATGATAGACATAAAAATAAAGATTTTTGCAGGTTAGAGAATATTGAAGTTCACTTCACATCAGTCGGAAGCCATACGGAGAATTCAGATATAAAGAGAGTTCATGGATCTATATTAGAACATATTATGTTTTAAATCTTACTGAACCTAATTTAGATACTGAAAGTCAGATTTAACATAATTAGAAAGAGATTATTAGAAAATAAAATAAAATTATAGCAAAATTAAATGAAAATAGAACTAATTTCGAAATATCAAAGACAGATCAAATCCTTGTAGAAAACCCCGCCGCAGTTCGTCATAAAGAAATACTAAAATATAAGAAAATTAAATGTACTAAAACTAATAATAAACTAATTGATAACAAAAAGAAAAATATCCATTCTTTATTTAGTTAGTTATTTCCAGTACGAATTATAATAATATATTATCCAACTGTACAAATTATTTATAAAGTACACTTATAATTTGGTCATTACAGACTAAAGTTTATACAAATAAAATATCAAACTATATAAATTAGCTGTCAATAAAAAATTATGTTATTACATTAAAAATTAAGTTAAAGTATAAATAATTTTTTTTTTTTAAATTTTTCTTTTGAGTGCTTGTGAGAACTGAGAAGTAATGTTACATTTGACATAATAAAAAATATAGATTATGATGATTTTATGATTTTAAATGTCATTTGACGCCATTCAGTTTACCTGATTAAATTAATTTTTGCGCTGTACAATATTCTATGTTCATAAAACCTAGGTATAAAGTTTTTATTTACTAAGTCAATTAAATCACCATTTTTTTTCTTGGAAACTTTTGGTTTTTCGCTAAATAGTGACCTTAGCTCAATTTAATATCTTTTTTTTTTTTAATAACAATGGTTTCCTCGAATTCGATTTGATTATAAGAAGTTTTATAAAAGATTTATTTGGGCGATTGATTATCAACTTTGATAATTTTAATATCAGAAAATTTAACATGTTCGTTTCTTTTATTAACTATAATAGTAAGGCTCATTTGAGTAGCAATACTTTTAATATCGTAAAAATCTTCAATATCGTCCAGTATTTTTTGCCGTGCGATTAGCTGAAACAAAGGCTTTAGGATTATATAATGGACCACTTTTAATTTCTTTCTTAACATGTCTTTCGATTAACGAGTGTACTTAGTCTCCTTCATTCTGTGTGTGACCTTTTGCGGTGTATTAATAAATACAAAATTCGAGTTCAATAGATATTTAAGAACTGATTTATTATTATATAAAAACACATAATTTACATGTGCATAATTTGGAGACTTTTTTATAACACAATATGTAGAATGTGTTACCAATATCTAACACGCTCCTCCTTAAGTTAATTTATGTATTGTATGTGTAATTAAAGTAATAAAATATTTATTTATTTACGTAAAGATAATAAAGATAGGATAGTATATAAGATTAAACGTAATTCCAAAAAAAAAAATAAAAGTTATACTGAAAGTTGTAATCATATTAGTTCTTTAAGTATTATTTGTTAATCCAAAAGCTAATACAATATTGAAGTAATAATATGTTATAAAAATGTAATACAATAATCTATTTCAAATGATTTTGATAATGGAACAAAAATATAATTGTGAAAACTTAAATTTTAGCTACCCTACCATCTATCCCTGGCCTTAATTAACGAGGTGTACTAAAAATTTAATTTTGCTGTTCGTTGTTGTATTCAGCAATCGTGCCAAAACTGTCACTCTCTTCAAAATCATCTGCAGAAGCAGTGGACGAAGAGTTGTTTGGGTGTGGTAATAATACGTTCTGTTCTATTTTCATATTTTAAACATT
This sequence comes from Poecilobothrus nobilitatus, assembly GCA_947095535.1. Taxonomy (NCBI): domain Eukaryota; kingdom Metazoa; phylum Arthropoda; class Insecta; order Diptera; family Dolichopodidae; genus Poecilobothrus; species Poecilobothrus nobilitatus. The sequence goes on from OX352772.1 coordinate 122,149,693, forward strand.
GTTATGTTTTATCATATTTTTTTTATTGGCATCTATAATTTGATTCAGATGCCGTTTTATTTCCTTATTATTGTGTGAAAAAATGCAATAATAAGATGGTGTACCAAGTTTCTTGTTTATAATAGCTATGGGGACCAGCTAAGTTTATTCGGATATTTATAGTTACGGATGTAAACTTCTTGACCTTCATAAAATTCTACATTTATAATTTTCTTGAGCCTTACATTGACTTTTGATTATGTTATCTCTAATAAAGGGTGGTTTTAATTTACTAATTTACGAGTTTTTAATGAACGACCAAAAAATAACTTTGCAGGTGATTCACCTGTAGTGTAGTGTTTTGTATCTCAGTGTTATAATCAACTGTTTATGGTAATTTCTAAATCAATTACCTGATTTTTTTCTTTTAATATTGCATAAATAGATTTTTTTATCATTTTAACTGAATTTGCAGCCTGCCCATTTGTTTATTATATCAATTAATAAACAATCATAACAATTCTCAATTAATAAACAATAATATCAATTCTCCTGGGTTACCAGGAGAATTGAATTTATGTATTTTATCATTTGCTTTCATAAAGTTTTTAAATTCATCAGAGGTGAATTGAGTGCCATTGTCACTAACCAGTGAATTGTATCTACTAAACCATGTCGACAGAACAATTCGCGAAGTTTAGTAATAGTAAAAGTTGATGTTATGTATTTTGTTTTAAAAATCTCTGTCCACTTGGAAAATGAATATACCACTATAAGTAAATAATGGTTTTTGATAGGACCAGCGAAATCTATGTTGATTCTACTCCAGACCTATTCAGAAGGAATCCCAGAAATTAATGCACTTTTTTCAGGGCTCGGTTGCAATTCTCGACATGGTAAACAATTTTTTATGACATTTTCAATGTCCGTATCTATTTGGGCCACTAAATATAGGATCTGGCCAAAGCTTTGGTTTTAACTGTGCCCAAATGGGCTTTATGCAATTTTTATAAAATAGTTTGACGTAATTTTGATGGTACTACTGTTCGATAGCTTCATAAAATCCAGCTAAGTTCAACTGTTAATTGCAGTTCTTTGTTTTTAAAAGATTTGAATTGTATATCACTTAACTTTTTTATAGTACCATGTTGAATTGCATCACATATCTTAGATAAAATAGGATTTCGCCTAGTGTCAATAGCGATATTTTAAAAATTGATTCTAATCGTCGTTTTCTATTTTAATTATTTTCAATTGAATCTGTTTGCGGAAATCTAGATAATCCATCCGCCCATTTGTTTTTTCCTTAATGTACTGAATTGAATAATTAAAACCTGATAATAAAAAATCCCATCGCTGCATACGTGCAGCTGCCATAACCAACAAAATTTTGTGTTCACCAAGAATGGTGATTAAAAGTTTGTATTCTGTACGTATTATGAATTTGCTCAATTAAATATTGTTTTAACTTTGTAAGAGAAAATATAATGGCTAATGCATCTTTTTATAATGTGCTATAATTCTTTTCAGTTTTTGTTAATGCCCTAGTAATATACGCTATTGGTTTAATTTTATTGTCAGGAAATTTATGTGAAAGAACACCAGTAACTGCATTATTACATGCATCTGCGATTAAAACTATAGGTAATTTGGGATTAAAGTGAACAAGTACTTCGTTAGATGTGATGTCTTTCTTTATCAAATCAAAGGACTTTTGATATTTGAGCGACCATTTGAATTTTACTCCCTTTTGTAACAATTTATAAAGTGGGCTCATTTTTGTAGCAAAATTATCTACAAATTTTGAATAATAATTCACCATTCCAATAATGGCTTTTACATCACAAATATTTTTGGGTTCTGGTGCTAGATATGCGTTCATCTGTTTTACTCAGTCCGCACTTGTTCACACTATACGTCCGTACGTATTTTGAAACCTAAATATGAGCGTTCATAAATATGAGATTGAAAGAAAGCACATTTTCTTAAATTTAATTTTTAAACAGATGATTATAATTTATTTTGTACCGACTTTATATGAAAGAACACCAGCAATGTCTGTATATGTTGTTCAAAATTTTTGCCACTAATTGCTAAGGCATCTGCGGAATTTGCCTTTCGTCTTGATAAATGACGACATAAGTTATACATACCTCTTAATAAATTTTCCATTGTCTTCTGGGAAAAAGCTTTCCATTATTAATGATTTTTAAGTGTATCATTTAAAGTTAAGTTTTCTTCTTCTTCACAGATGCGTTCAAAAATTTTATTAGCTAATCCCGTGATAAAATTGTTCAAAACAAATGCATCTAAATTTGTTCCAAACTTGGAATTTAGTGCAAGTGTCTTAACCTTTGCAAACCACTGTGATATTGTTTCATCCTCATTTTTTTTGTTAAGTAAAAATTTTTGCGTTTACGAAATACAATAGCTGGGGGATTTCCAAAATCAAAATTTCACATAAGTGCTTGAATATTTTACCGGATACCGGAGCTGGCTGCATAAACTGTGTAGGAGACTGTATTTCATTTAAAACTTTTCTGGCAAGTTCCAGCATTACCTTGCCTCGCGAAGTCATCATCAGAAAATGTTATGAATATAAAATTGTTATGAAAATGAAATTCGTGAGAAGATAAAATAATATTATTCATAAATGTGTTATGTGCTATTTTGAGCTTATTGATGTATGTTAATACGTATATATGAAAACAAATGATTAACATACTGTAATTTAGATAACAATAACGACATAAATCTGTTACAATCTGATATTATTTAAAATTGTTTTCAAAAACAAACACATAAAAACAATTAATACTCAATTTGTTTTGAGAAGATAAAAATTTTATTTAATAATTTATTTTTTTAATAAATTTTAAATTTAGTTAGTTTAGTTTTAAATAAAGATTTCTTTTTTTTTTCCTAAGGGAGGTGGGAATCTTCCAAAGACACCAAGAATTTCCTCTTTGTAGTGTCAGATTCTTACTGACTAAACCCACCTCCCCCTTTAGCCAATAAAGTGGGATGAAACCCTTACCTGCGAACGCAGTATATTGGCTAGGGAGTAGGGATAGGAAAGGATAGGAAAATGGATACCGAAACATTGAATTGGGAGTGGGACTGTAAGGAAACAATGAATCCGCCTATTATTATTATTTTGCTAACAGTGACTAAAGCCGTCACAACAGTTACAACATGTAGTAGTAGTATATATATTACTACATGAGGTAATTATTGAAGGCAACCCCCACTGTCACTGTAGCGGCTGTTATTATTGGTTATATTAATATTCTTATTAATATTATTATTATTTTACTACAGAGTCAGCGCCGTCAGTGGATTACAACGTGCAGCAGTATATAACACCTTACTTACATGATATAACCAAAGATAGCCCCACTGTAGTAGCTATTATTATTATTACTATTATTATTATTATTATAATTATTGTTATTATTACTATTACAATTATTATTATTATTATTATTGTTATATTATTTGTACTATTTATTATACTATTTAATTATTGTACTATTATTTTTGTTATCATTATTATTATTACTATTATTATTATTATTATTATTATTTTACCGCAGAGTTAGCGCCATCAGTGGATTACAACGTGCAGCAGTATATTACACCTTACTTGCATGATATAACCAAAGATGGCTCTACTGTAGCAGCTATTATTTTACTATTATTATTATTGTTATTGTTTTATTATTATTACTATTATTATTATTATTATTATTATTATAATTATTGTTTTACTACTATTACTATTATAATTATTATTACTATTATTATTATTATTATTATTATTATTATTATTATTATTACTATTATTGTTATTATTTTGCTACAGAGTCAGCGCCATCCGTGAATTACAATATGCAGCAGTATATAACACCTTACTTGCATGATGTAACCAAAGATGGCTCCACTATAGTAGCTATTATTATTATTACTATTATTATTATTATTATTATTATAATTATTGTTATTATTACTATTATTATTATTATTGTTATTATTACTAATATTAATTATACGATATACATTATTACGATATAAAAGTACTACATATTTTTTATTTATGACCTGACCGGGGTTTGAACCCAAGACCCTTCGATTGAAAGGTTGGCGACTTAACCACTGCACCATGAGTCAGATAAACACTGCGCCATGAGAGATATGACACTCTTTAACAAAATAGTTGTGATGTTCACTCTACGAATACTTTGTAACAACTAATATGTGACCGTGTTGAAATAAACCAAAAAAAAAAAAAATCAAAATGTTAAAACTTTTAAATTTTTTTTTTTTTATTATAATATATGTATGTATGTATAGGTATGTAAATGTTGGAAATTTTTTTTAATATTGTATATTATTGTTGTATTTGTATTAGATACAATAATCAAAGATTATCTATTACAATAAGATGAGCCACTCTTTTTTTACACTTACCTAAACAAAATAAAAACCATTAGTAAAAGTAGAAAAAATTTCGTTTCAAAACCATTCTATTATTGAAATTAATGTAAGAGAGAAAATGAACGAAATGCTGTTTAGGTAGTATTTTTCCAATGCTTTTTAAAGGCGCAACTTTGTTACTATATCTATGTATTGTTATAATACAAAGTATAGGAATATTTAAAATTGAATCGCAATGTATTGTTAAAGCCGCAACTTTGTTTAATTTTATTTATTTAAGTACATAGTGGCAAAAAGTAATAATCGAAAGTATTTTAAATTGTTAATTGAAATTTTTTGAAATTAAATAAAAAAGTAGTAATCGAAAGTATTTTAAATTGTTTATTAAAATTTGAATATGAAAAATCTATTTTAATCAGACCTTTTGAAAACCATATATAGATATTATTTAGATAGTTTAGAAATTAAATTTATGAAGTATTTTAGCAAAATTAGTACAGAAATAGATTTAGAATATAAATTATATGAACGTTTAAAACATGATTTAATAAATGTAACAAATCTTATTTTATAAAACGAATTCATAATGTAATAAAAAACTTTAATAAAAAAGTTAAAGAATTTAAGTCATAAAATGCTAAGTGTTCAACATTACATGCATGCATGTATATTTATGTATATATATATACATTTTTAAACCTATTTTAATGATACTTTATATGATGAGAGTATATGTCCCTTAATTTTATAGTAAGAGCTTATAAACGCTCTCATCCTCCAACAAGACTGTCTTGAACCATGGTCCACAAACAAAAGTCGTATAGCTGGCCAAGATCTTTTAATGATACCCCACATAATAACATACCGCTGTCTTTTATATTAAGGGCTTATAAACAGTTTCAGGAGCCAAGCAGGGCGTCCTAGAACAATGGTCAATGATAACCCAAATGATCATATACAGCTAATTTTATATCCAAGGCTTATAAAAGCTTTCTGGACCCAAGTTGGGCATTCTGAAACCAGAGTTCCCAAACAAAAGTTGTTAAGCTCGCCAAGGCCTTTCTAATGATACTCTACACGGAGACATTCGTGTGTAAATATTGAAATCCCCATACAACATATAAAAAGTTAAAAGGGCTCCTTTGGAACCAAAAAGATCCCATTTCAGATCTTTCTGGAGGGTTACACACCAAACTCTACCAAATGTCTTTTGCAGCTAGTCCCTAGCACATCTAGAAGTGCTTCATTCCAAAAAAAATGCCAAAGTTACAAAATTCCAAACAATGAAAAAAAATAATTCCACAAAAATAAATTCCAAAGAAAAAAATTCCAAAAAAGAAAATTCCAAAATATTGAAAAAAGGCCCACAATATGAAATATATTTATTAATTTTATTATTAAAAACTTTTTTCTGTAGCCCCACCCGTTACGGAGCTACAGCTATTTTTTTGAAGTAATATACAAAACTTAAAGCTCCAACATCATATTTTTATTTCTATTAACAACTTTTCTTAATAATAATTTTTTTAAAGATTTTTTTGCATTTTTTTTACTCGATAAAATAAATAAAATAAAAAATAAATAAAAATATGACGGTTGCTTGTAGAATTTATATTTATATGATATTAGTATACATACTTATATAACTCATGTTTATTTACATATCGTATATGTCACTGATGAATGAATGATATATAATACATATGTACAGTATAAATTCTTCTACATTTGCCGCTTAGTATTAAATGGTACTACAGCATATTTGGAAAAGTTTTGTATTGATAATCGTTATTTGGAAGGTTAGAATCTGCTTTTGAAGAATGTGTAAACATATAGTTTGAATATATGTACAACCCATAGTTCTAGAAATTATAAAATTCACCTAAATTATTTTAAAATATTAAAAAATTAAAAAAATAATATTATAAGCAGAGTGACAGGCTATGAACGTATTAATGGTTTGTACGGTTATCTAAGAGTTGACAAAGGTAACTGTATTTTCCTCGTTTAGAAAGCTTTCAACCTTCAAACTTTAAAAATTTGTTTAGTGAGAGCGGGATTCTCTACTGTGCGAAAATAAAAGCGGGGACTTGGGTGAGATAGCTCCAATTATTTTTAATACTGTGGTATTAAAATGTGTTGGTAAAAAAATAATTAGGAAGAATTTTAAAGTTAGTTACAAAATCAGTACTACACCCCTTTTACAGAATATGTATAAATGTAAATATGTCAGATTCTGAATTAGGAGGAATTTGAAAGTTGAATTCAAAATCAGAGTTATACGCTTTTTCCAGAATATTTTTATATATGTATATGTGAAATATTAAATTAGGAGATTTTATAATTGGTTTCAAAATCAGGGTTTTAATAATTTGTTTAGCGGGGGTTAGGAACAGTTCCAACTTTATTCAATATATTGTTGTTGAAATATGTATTTAAAAAAAGAAATAGATGGGGTTTTATGGTTTGATTATAAAATCAGGGTCTAATGATTTCTTTAGAGTGGTTTGGGGGTTGTAGCCCCCCCTATTTTAAATGCCTTGTTGTTGAAATGTGTACCTAAAAAGATGTTAGAAGCAATTTAACAGTTGGTTACAAAATCATAGAGTGGCAATAACTTGTTTAGCGAATGCTTTTAGTGCAATTTAAAATGTTTGCCATTCAATTTTGGGATTTTTTTTCTGCGGAATTTTGTTTTTTCGAATTTTTTTTTTGGAATTATGTAAGGGTATTTTAGAAATGGAATTTTTTTTAGAATTTCGTACCCAACCCTTCATGCATTTGTATATATATTATTATACCTATATATATATTATATATATATATATAATATATATATTATACCTATATGTTTTTATTTGTCGTTATATAACATCATATGGAGATTGTGAATGTTTATCAATAAGATCTTTTATTTTTAGCACATTTCCAAAAAAAATTTGAAAAAATGTGCTTATTAGTTTCACTCTGTCCGTCCGTCCATCCGTTCATCTGTTTACAAAACTTCTACTCCGTTAAAGATAGAGAAAAAAAATTTTAACCATGGATAGGTCTCATAAAAAAAAATAATTTTGTGGAACAACTTTGTCATGTAGCCCTATCCATTACGGAGCTACAGCCCCTCAAACTTTGAAAAAGCCCTATTTTTAAATGCATATATCTTATGTTCTGCTTAAGATTTTTTTCAATCTGAAAACGTTATTCGACAGGTATTTTTTTTAAGTTTGTAAATTAATATCAAAATTACACAATTTTTTTAAATTTAGTATTTAAATTTACCGTTATGTGAAAACCAAATTTTGCATGATTTTTCTACTTTCATAACTCCGGCACGCTTTTAGATAGCGGTTTGAAATTTTGAGGCAAGAAAGAACTTTTAGAATTAGTATAAGTTTGCTCAGAAAATTTTTTTGGACCACCCCCTGTTTATGACCTATTAGGGCTCAAAAATTGAAAATTTGCTATTTTTAAACACCTGTAACTTAGGAACCTGTACACATTTTACTTCTGCAAGATATAAAAATTAAAGCTACAGTAATATATTATTACGTGTGTTAAAGGTTTATTTTAGTTGTAAAGGGTTCCAAAGTTGCAGCTCTTCAAAATTTCGAAAAAGCCCCATTTTCAGATGTATATATCTCAGCTCTGCGTAATAGTTTTGCAATCTAAAACCGCCAGAAGATCGATAATTTTATTATCTATATAAAACAATATCAAAATTATGTAATATTTTGTAATTTACTATTTAAATTTACCGTTATGTGAAAACCACATTTTGCATGAAATTTCTTTTTTCATAACTGCACGCCTTTAGATAGGAATCTGAAATTTTGAGACAAGAAAGAACTTTTAGAATTAGTATAAGTTTCCTCAGAAAATTTTTTAGTAGCACCTCCTTTTAAGAGTTATTAAGCCTCAAAAATTGAAAATTTGCTATTTTTAGACACCTGCAACTTAGACACCTGTAAAATTTTTTGTTCGGCAGGACATGAAAATTAAAGGTTTAATAATATATTTTTACGTGTGTTAACGGCTTTTCTTAGTTGTATAGGATTCCGGACTTATGGCCCCTCAAAATTTCAAAAATGTCCTATTTTCACGTTTTTTTTTATTACATGAATTTTTTTAATTTTTGTGCAAGTCACAATTCTAAACAGTTTGTATTGAGTTTTGGAAATGTGCGCTTTTAAAAACCGTTGGTTTACATTCTACCTTGTTTTTTTTAAATTGTAGAGTGTATTTGTATATAGTGCATTTGCATACATAGAATATATATCATACATATTATATATAATATATATTTTATTTTGGCCTGATTTTATGTATGGTTAAAAACCATAAGGTGCGATTTTTATTTTCGTAATAAAGAAATACAATTTAAATTAGAAGTCTTGTTTAGTTATTCAAGAAAAGTTTTAAAATTAAAATAAATTTTTAAACAAGAAATATTAATAAATAATTTGATACATATTATTAATAAAAAATTTGATACATATTATTATCATTCCTAAAGATCCATACATATGTGAGTAATTAATTATACTTACAAAAAATAATACATTCTTTCTATTCATTAATTAAATACAGTAGACTAATTACTTTTTAACAAATAGTTAGCTTCTGGAAGTTCTTTGTTCAGATTTTCTTTAAACTTGATTTGATTTTAGCAAGATTTTATTGATGTGAAAAAATTTGGTCATGGTGTTAAATCATGTTAAATGCTTAAAAGTTTTTGAAAAAATTTTATTTTGTTTTAATGTGAAGTCTTATTTCGAAAATAATTTTATTGAAGTAGGTATATAAATGGTATATTTGATCTTTGACAAAATTGAGTAAGTAGCTACCACGCAACCCCTTTGTTTTTCAATTTTTTATAACAATCTTCTTAAGTATGATTTTAATACCGTCGACAGTCAAGTTTCATTCAAAATCATTCAAAGAGACAATTAAAGTCCCAAACTTTCTAAAAAACATATCTTTTCCAATTCATTTCAAAAAATGAATGTACGATTTGGCCAATCAAATTTTTAGTAATAATTATGCTGCTGCTATATTAAAAACTCTAGTTGCAACAAATAAATTTGTTGCTAGGAAATCTTGCCCTGAATCTACTGCAGAATTTGTATTTAAAACTAATAAATTATTTGACTGTAAAAAATTATACGATTTATTGCATTGCATACGAATTTACGGTGTGGTCCAGACTTTAACGCGGATTACGGAATTGAGTTCTGACATCTTTTCATTTTATAACACAGGTGAGTGTTCATATTTATTACTATCGCGTTTAAATCAGGATGTCTTAGAAAATTTATTCTCTTTAATCCGGTATAGAAATGGTTGTAGCAATAATCTTTCGGTACAGGAATTTAGTAATATATTAGCAAAATTAATGTCTGTCAAATTAATTAATTATAATTTTGAACACTCTAACTGCGAAGAAGATAATGCAGGGTTTTTTTAATATAGAAAATTTAAAGGATTACGAAACAGAACAAAATGATTTGGAATCCAATGAGGGAAATTTCTATGAAACCGATGATAACATAACCAAAATAGTTATTAATTATTTAGAAGAAAATCAGATAGAAAATTTAGAAATTAAAAAAACAGAACAGGAAAATATTGTGTCGAAAAATACCGAAAGGTTCACTTGTGGCTATATGGTTTTTGAATTAATGAAAAAAATTTCTTGTGATCAATGTACTAATTCATTTCTAAAAAAATCTGATTATATTTTTTTTACTCGATTCGGAGCAATTTATTTATCAAAAATTTTACAGAAATTATTAGAAATCCTTAAATTAAAAGCTCTAACTGAAAATTTTTTCGAAATAACTCAATTTCATATTCGCGTATTTGATCACTATTTCTTGCAAAATTATCACGAAAACTTAAAAAAAAAATATTTTATTATGTTGTTTAGAAGCCTTGTAGCTTCCCCACAACAAAAATCCCCAAAATATTCTACATGGTTCAGTAAACTGATAATTTCTATACGCATAAAAAAAAATTAAAAATTTTAATAAATCTTCTATTAAATAAGGAAGCAAAGACGTTAAACGAAAAATTGTTAAATAAGGAAAAACACAAATAAATAAATCGGATAGTACTGTTAATTTTTAACTTAATAACTTTTATTAGCCCCAAAATTTTTTCCTGACTATGTAGTTTTCCGTTTTAACAAATAATTTTTTCATATTTAATTATAATATATACATATACCTAATTGTTTATTTATTTAATTTTATTTTTTCCATGACCAATCCACTAGCAACGGTATTTTAGCTATGGAAATATTGTAAATCTTCTTGTAAATCCATATATGTATGCACATAATATAGTTTACAAGTATTTATATGTATGTTTAATTTTTTGTCAATGAATTCTTTTTTGTTAAAAATTTGTTTTGTTATTTAATATTGTATTATTTTGTTACATAATATTTTATTGTTTTAATATAATTTTATAATTATTTTGTGCTTTGATTTTAAAAATATTCGAATTTTTATTATTTTTTAATTTTAAGTAAGAGTTATTCCCCCTTATGACAAGTACAGCCACGCCTGAACAGGAAAGGCTGTGTAATTTCCTGCCCACACTTATGTGGCAGAGAAATACATTAAAACAAAAAAAAAACGAGGAAGAATACAGTTGCCTTTGTCAACTCTTAGATACCCGTACGAACCGTTAGTATGTTAACAGCCTGTCACTCTGCTCACAATATTATTTTTTTAATATTTTATTATTTTAAAATAATTTGGGCGAATTTTATAATTTCTAGAACTATGGGTTGTACATATATTCAAACTATATGTTTATATGTACATTCTTCAAAAGCAGATTCTAACCTTTCACATAACGATTATCAATCCAAAACTTTTTCAAATATTCTATAGTACCATTTAATACTAAGCGGTAAATGTATATTAAATTTACTTAGTACAAAATAGTAAATATAATTTTAAATATTATATTATATTATATTTAAATATTCCATTGACAGAATAATTTCTTATAAGTACAATAAAATACATATATGTATGTAAATACGGCGCTATATAATATACATCTATACTTTTATCATTCATTCACTAGTGACATATACGATATGTAAATAAACATGATATTATATACGTATGTATATATATTAATATCATATAAATAAAAATTCTTCAAGCAACCGTTATGTTGTTTATTTATTTGCATTTTTATGTACTACGCATTATATCCTCAACAATTTCAAATTATCGAGTAAAACAAAATGCAAAAAAATTGTTGAAGAAATTTGTTAGAAAATTTGAAAAAATCAAGTAACACTTTCGTCAATTATAAAGTAACCCTATATTATCAAAAATAGTTGTTAACAAAAATAAGAGTATAATGTTGAAGCTTTAATTTTTGTGTATTACTTCAAAAAAATATTCACAGGTGTTCAAGTTACAGGTGTTTAAAAATAGGAAATTTTCAGTTTTTGACTCCTTACAGCTCCTAAACGGGGGGTGATACAAAAAAAATTTCTGAAATGACTCATACTTATTTTCAAAGATCTAACTTCTGTCAAAATTTCAAGTTTCCAACTTAACCCGTTCAGAAGATAGAAGGGTTAAAGAATTTTGCAAAATTTTAGTTTCGCATAACGGTAAATTAAGACACCGTATGCGACAAATATATATTTATTGTATATATACTTTTAAAGCTAATAAAAGTAGTAATAGTTTGGCGTTTTCAAAATGAAGATATACCTTATACAACTTGTGCTATAATAATTTAAATATAGAGCTTTTTTGAACCTTTGGGGAGCTGTAGCTCCATAACGGGTGGGGCTACAAAAAAAAGTTTTTAAAAATAAAATTAATATTTTTATGAGATCTATCAGTAGTTAAAATTTCATAGCTCTATTGCAAAAAAAATGTGGGGATCTAAAAGTTAGGTGTTCGAGAGCTACCCTAAGGCTTGGTCCAAACTCAACCAAAAAAAATAGGGAACCTACAAATTACTCCCAAAATATTTTGTGTAAATTTCAAGATTCTAGCTTTCTTAGTTTTTGAGTTAGCGTGCTGACGGACGGACGGACGGACGGACGGACGGACGGACATGGCTCAAAAGTCTTAGAATTTTTTTCTGATCCGATCCATACCTTTGAAGGTATATTTAGCTCGCTTATTTCGAGGTGTTACAAACGGAGGAGTAATTTTATTATACCCGATCCTATCGTACGGGTATAAATAGGGTTTTTTACGTCAAAATTAATATTATATTATACACTATATTTTTTAAATTTTCCAGTTGGCTTTTTCCCTGCTAAAATTAATCTTATTCTTTTCTTTCTTAACAAAAAAATATTCTTTTGAATTAACCTTTTGGACTTTCACTACATTCTTCATCTTGCTTTAAAAAACTTCAACAGGTAAATTGAACATTCGTATTTTTAAAATGCGATACTTATTAACTAAAAAAAATCATGCAATGCAAAAAATCATATGAATTATATTTATGTAAAAATTGTTAACGTAAGAAAAAAGTACTAACGGTTTTTATTATAAAAATTATTATAAAAGTAATACCTAGCGGGAAAAAGAAGCATTCCAGCATACCTGCTGGAAGCATTTTCAGTAAGGTAAGAAGCGCTTCCTGTTCCATACTTTTATTGCTTCTTTTTTCATATAAATATCCGCAAAAAGAAGCAACGCGTTCGAAATTTTACTTCGCAAGCTTCCCTTTGAGTGATTCAGAATGCATGACTGGAAAGACATCTAGAAGACATGACTGAGAAGGTATATAGAATGCATGACTGAGAAGGTATGTAGAATGCATGACATTGATGGAATATTGAATGATATGCATTAATAAACTATAGAAGGATATATTTCAATTTTATAAGTGTACAATTAAATAACAAATACAAGTTTGTCTTTTAATATGTGAGAGTTCCTTTATTTAATAGTTTTTTATGAAGCTTCGTAATCAAACTAGTTTAATTTGATTAAAATTGTATAACAATAAAAAATTTTATCGACATACATATTATATACATAAAAAAAGCAAATAAAAAAAATAGTTATATTAATATTATTAATTTAAAAAGTTTAAACATTTTTAGATCAATTTGATCGTTTATAAAGTTATCCCGATAAAAATTATAATATAAAATAATAAGTAAAAAAAATAATTATACCCGTACGATAGGATCAGGTATAATAAAATTACTCCTCCGTTTGTAACACCTCAGCTAGATATACTTTCAAAGGTATGGATCGGATCAGAAAAAAATTCTAAGACTTTTGAGCCATGTCCGTCCGTCCGTCCGTCAGCACGCTAACTCAAAAACTAAGAAAGCTAGAATCTTCAAATTTACACAAAATATTCTGGGAGTAATTTGTAGGTTCCCTATTTTTTTTGGTTGAATTTGGACCAAAACTTAGGGTAGCTCTCGAACACCTAACTTTTAGATCCCCACATTTTTTTGAAATAGAGCTATGAAATTTGAACTGCTGATAGATCTCACAAAAATATTAATTTAATTTTTAATAACTTTTTTTTGTAGCCCCACCCGTTACGGATACTACTTTCATTAGCTTTAAAAGTATATATACAATAAATATATATTTGTGGCATACGGTGTCTTAATTTGTAGTTATGCGAAACTCAAATTTTGCAAAATCCTTTAACCCTTCTATCTTCTAAACGGTTAAAGTTGGAAACTTGAAATTAGATCTTTGAAAATAAGTATGAGTCATTTCAGAAATTTTTTTTGTATCACTCCCCGTTTAGGAGCTGTAAGGGGTCAAAAACTGAAAATTTCCTATTTTTAAACACCTGTAACTTGAACACCTGTTAAAATTTTTTTGAAGTAATACACAAAAATTAAAGCTTCAACATTATACTCTTATTTCTGTTAACAACTTTTTTTTTAATAATATAGGGTTACTTTATAATTGACGAAAGTGTTACTTGATTTTTTCAAATTTTCTAACAAATTTCTTTAACAAATTTTTTGCATTTTGTTTTACTCGATAATTTGAAATTGTTGAGGATATAATGCGTAGTACAAAAAAATGTAAATAAATAAACAACATAACGGTAGCTTGAAGAATTTTTATTGATATGATATTGATATACATACATACTTATATAATATCATGTTTATTTACATATCGAATATGTCACTGATGAATGAATGATAAGAGTATAGATGTATATTATATAGCGCCGTATTTACATACATACATATATGTATTTTATTGTACTTATAAGAAATTATTCTGTCAATGGAATATTTAAATATAATATAATATAATATAATATTTAAAATTATATTTACTATTTTGTACTAAGTAAATTTAATATACATTTACCACTTAGTATTAAATGGTACTATAGAATATTTGAAAAAGTTTTGGATTGATAATCGTTATGTGGAAGGTTAAAATCTGCTTTTGAAGAATGTATAAACATATAGTTTGAATATATGTACAACCCATAATTCTAGAAATTATAAAATTCACCCAAATTATTTTAAAATACTAAAATATTAAAAAAATAATATTGTAAGCAAAGTGACAGGCTGTAAACATACTAACGGTTCGTACGGGTATCTAAGAGTTGACAAAGGCAACTGTATTCTTCCTCGTTTTTAAAATACATATGCTTTTATCGAAACCGAATTCGCCCCCTAAAAAGTAGAAAATAAAATTGATTGCAAAACTTTAGCTTTTTGGACTGTTATAATTTAAGAGTGAGTTGTTAGTGCAAGCATTTTGGACTTTTATAATATAAAAGTGAATTGCTGGAATAAGGTTAATTAAAAATCTGCGAAATTTGAGGTTCGTGTTTCTTTTATATTATAACAGTCAAAAAAGCTAAAGTTTTGCAATCAATTTTATTTTCTACTTTTTAGGGGGCGAATTCGGTTTCGATAAAAGCATATGTATTTTAAAAATTATTTTTTTTACTTATTATTTTATTTTATACTTTTTAGTTTTAAATGAAGCACATAATTTAAATTTAAAAAATATGGGATATTTTTATTATATGGCAAGAGTAAAAATTTTTTATTCCAGTATGTAATTCATAATTAATGAAAGTACCTCGAAGAGTAAAATATGTACCAAAATACTGTGATTATAAATATTACAATACAATTTTAGTTGAAGTAGCATTTCTAACACGTATGAAAATGATATAATATATTGTACATAAATGTATTTTACTGTATATTTCTATAGTATAGCATTAACAGTATATCGTATATCCAAACAAACATCTAACCTTGAACACCTAGTACCTACCTAATCCTTTAATAAGATCATGCAGTAAAAATTGTTGACAAATATCTTGATTTAAATTATAAACAAATGGAGCGGAACAAAATAATTTAGGAAATTAGTTTAACATAATATTATTTACATACGTACGTACATATTTACATACGTAGTTTTAATTTTTTGTGTTGACAAAATTTTGTTTGTAAATCATAATTCGTAATGTGCAAAAGCATAATTTTGTAATGATCTTTACTTTTTATATTCTTTACTATGTGCATACAAAAATATATTATGTATGTATGTAGTTTGAATTTGGCAATTGGAATTATTTTGAATGAAATTTAAGCATAATTTTGTAATGATCTTTACTTTTTATATTCTTTACTATGTACATACAAAAATATATTATGTATGTATGTAGTTTGAATTTGGCAATTGGAATTATTTTGAATAAAATTTTATATGTATATCTATATACACAATAGACATAATAAATGTTCCTAAATAAAACACATAAAACATTAATTTTTAACGCCATACATATTCAATATGCAATAAAGAATGTTGACAACAAATAAGTATTCTGATTTAAATCCTAAACAAATGTTTTAAAACAAAATAATTTAGCAACATAAAAATATTGTACCTATATATTTTATGTTTTGCTAAATCCTAATACAAAATACATGTGCACGTCAAGATTGATTGAACTAAATTATTATAGGAGGAAAGATCAAATAATATGTGTATACTATACATAAAATTTTATTAAAAAAATGTTGATGAATACAGTTAACAAAAAAAAAGAAATTTACCTACACGAATTGGATTCGAACCAAATTACTCTTACTTTCAAAAGCTGTACGCTCTCCTCTGCACTTTACAACACTTAAATATTTAATGAACATATTACGAACATAAAATCTTAATTTTTAACCATGCATATTCAATATGCATTAAAGAATGTTGACAGCAAATATTTTGATTTAAATACTAAACAAATGTTTTAAACAAAATATTTTAGCAACATACATAAAAATATACTATTATAGGAGAAAAGATCAAAAATATATTGCGTGTGTATTGTATGCATGAATTTAGAGATAAAAATTTAAGTTTCAAATTCATATATACAAAATATATACATATTTTATTCAAAAAATGTTGATGAATAGATAGTTAAAAAAAAAAAAAGTTGCATGTGAACTGGATTCGAACAACATGACCCCCACTTTTAAAACCTGTACACTTTCCTCTGCACCATACAACACTTATAAATGTTGCTAACAGTTACGAAGATAATAAAAAGCGTGACAGAATGACAAATAAATAAATAAATAAATAAACCGACAACGACGAGTTAATATAAAAGCATATAATATAAAAATATTCAATTTAAACATTTAAACTCCAAAAAAATAAATTATTTACATTAAAAGTTGAAATAAAATTTAAACATTTTTAGATCAATTAAATGTTTTTATATTAAATTTATTTTTGTATAATCTGTTTTTTGCTGCACGAAATCCAGGTTTCATTGTTTACAAATTGGACGAATTCAAAATTTTCTTCAGCAGCTTCTGAAATACAAATTATATAATATTATATAAGTATATGTAATAGATGTTACTGGTAAGTGGCAAAAAATTGTCTAGTATCGTTTTCTAAATTATCGTCTTTTATCCTCTATTTACAACCTTGATTTCAGTTGAAAAAAATATTGTGAAAATTTATTTTTTCTAAAATCTGTGGTTTTTATATTATCTAATGTTTGTTTATGATAATTACATAAAAGCATTAATGCATACAAGCATATAATTCTGTAATTGAAATATTGGGTCATTTGTATAGCGTTATGGAACTTTTAAAACTTAGAATTGATCACAAGTTTCTTAGAATGCAATTAAAGATGATTTTAGAAAAAATGCAGCAAATGGAAAAGAACATTAAGTAATAGCTATGACTAAAAATATGTTGAACTTTTACGTAAGATGCTTAGATATCTAGAAATGTAGACAAAAACTCTTCTTTTATCTTTTAAAAATAAAATTTTATGGATAAGTTATAAATTATGTATTACAAATAAAAATTATTTTGTTTTTGTGAGTTCAAAAATAAAATGAAGCTTTTTTAATGAGTTAAAAAAATAATATAGATAGATGGGTCGGTCCTGTCTTATGTCTTCTTCTTTAAAATGCACGATCTGATCACCCTACTTAAATGTAAATTTTGTTTGTTATGTTATTAATTTTTTATATTATGGTATCTCCCACCACACTGGTAAGCTTGTATTGTTGCACGGTTAGCAGCTAGGTTATGGAGAGATTATGTAGGAGAATTATTTTATATCATATAAATTATGTTATACAAATTTTATTATTATATTTTATACGTTTTACAAACTTATAATATTTACTATGTGACTTGCGTCCTAATCACATTAACATAGTTAAGAACTATTTTTAACGAACTTAATGAATCTAAGATATGTCTATTATAGGTATTTACATAGGGCTTCAGTAGATAGGATATGGGGTTTCTGGGGCTGTCAGATGACATCACAATATTTTGACAGTTGTTATTTTGAATCTAGTGTTCGTTAATTTGAAAGTGAGAATTAAGTGTAAGGTATAATGAAATAGATTTTAGGATTAGAAGGTTGAGTGATTCAATTAAATGAGAGAATGTTATTTGTTGAAGTTATAGTGCCTAGAGCTGCCGGTGCAGACGCAGTTGTTGATTTCGGAAGTATTAGGTTTTGAAATGGTAGTTGAAATTGGGTAGAGTGGGAGGAAGCTTGAAACTTCAGTAGAGATGGTATATGGTATGTATCCGTCGAAGTTGTTGATAAGTGAACCCGTCGAAGTTGTTGGAAGCATGAAGTTGTTGGAAGCATGGGTTTTGAATAGATTATATTATAAATGCAAAGACATAGTAAAATTATAAAAATACCCCATAGTATGTAGTGAATGTTTGTGGTTTTGTGATAAGAGTTTAAAATTTAAAATTAAGAATTTTGTTTTGCTGTTTTAATTGTTTTATTATTTAAAGGGGGGGTGAAGAATGGATGTTTGTATGATTGTGTCAGCAAAATAGAAATTTTATGTAAGTATCTGTAAAAAGAACGATTTTGAAATAGAAAAATGAAAAAATGAAAAATTGCGGTTTTAATTTTTTTTAAGTTCTTATTGGTCTTATATGAATGATATTATATGAAGCAATAGTGAAAAATTAAAATTGTGCTGATAAGAAAATAAAAAATTTTTTTTTCTCTTCTCTCAACTTAAATTAATTGTACTGATAAGAAAATAAAAAATTTTTAGAAGTAGTAGTTCTTCATTAAAAAAATCAGAAATTACGTCAGGGAATTCCTTTGATTAAAACAATTTAAAGAAAAAACAACGAGATGTATACTACAAAATTTTTTTATTTATTTTTAATGTTTTTCGATATTTACATTTTTTTTCTTGAAATTTCTTTACAATTTTACCTAATCGTAATAGGCATATCTTAGGAAATTTGATTGAACTCTGAGTAAGTAAACCCGTCCATTTATCATCTTTATCTTCTCTCAATGAATTGAATTGGATCAATGTTGACTCAGCATAATTTCCCAAAAAATTTATATGATATTGAATTTCACGTCTATATTTGCTTCTAAAATTTTTTTTATTTTCAAGAAAAAATTTATTAAATACGATAATTGTTCTTGCAAACTCCATTGTAAGTTGAAAACTAAAGAAAACTAATTAAGCCATTAATTTAAAAATAAAATATGAAAATACTGAGAATTAACTAAATCTTCTGCGGGTAGGAGTGTTAAGGGGTATAGAAATCTATTAGGTAAGTTTATGAATGTATTATGTTTAGGTTCGATAGCAATCCTATGATCTTACCCAGAGAAGATGTGTTTTTTTCTAATAATCTTATATTTATTCAAAATTGTATAAAAGGTTACAAGCCTATTACACATCAGTATTTTCATCATTTTCTCATCAGTTCTTATCATTTACCATCAGTAAAATGATGATAAAATGATGAGAAAAAAATAGAAACCGATCCTATTTTCCTATCATTTTCTCATCATTTCTCATAATTTTAGTTTTTATTTCTCATCATTCTCATCATCATTCATCAGACAGCTGAACGATAAAAATGGCTTCTTTTTTTTGAAATTTTATGGGATCGTACAGATAACTATATTTGAAGTTTGTTATGTCAAATGCAAAAATTCAAATTTCATTTATTTTAAACTAAAATTTAAATCAATCCAGCAAACAAGTAGATGAGTTATTTATTTTTTAACATTTTGTGGCGCCAATTTTATTTTTTTAGAAGGTTCCTGAATTTTAAATCGAAGGTTCTACAATTTTAAATCGGAAGATTCCAAGATAAATCGGTTAAATATGGATTTTAATGGTAATTTAAGACATACTTATTTATTTAGATTTTTGCATTTGTTTCTTTTGTTTAGACTTGTATTTACTTTTTTTTTTACTTTATACTATATTTTTTTATTAGATAAAATATTTGAAACAACAAAATTTATTCAGGAGTATAGAAAAAGAGATTGCCTTTGGAATTTGAAGGCCAAAGACTACAAAAATATTGTGCAGAAAAATAGGGCATATGAAGAATTAGGTGCAATATTCAAAACATCTGTATCTGTAGTAAAAAAAAAATTAATACCTTAAGATCAAATTTTTTAAAAGAAGAAAAACGTGTAAGTTTATTTATTCTATAATTAATTTTAATAATTATAACTCATAATATTAACTTTTTAACATCAATTTAGATCAATGCTTCTAAAGCCAGCGGGGCTGGAGTGGATGAATTGTACGAGTCAAGGCTGTACTGGTTTGAAGATATGAAATTCATCAGGGACCTTGCAGTTCCAAGGACAACAAAATCTAACGTAAATTTTTTAGAACTGAAAAGCCAAACGGAAATTATTGAACATATTTAAAGTTTAATACATACATATAAAATAAAAATAGTTTATTATATATTTCGTATATTAAAATTTTATTTATAATAATTTTTATTTTAGGATTACACAGATATTTACCTCGACAATTCCACAGATAGTTTAATAGAATATTGTACATCGTCGCCTTTTTCCCCATTAGGGAATTCAGAAGAAGATGAGGAAATTTTAGAAATTCCATCATCGGAAGCACCTCAAATATTAGAATTACCACAAATAAGAGAAACACCAAAAATAATAGAATCATCCACATCATCAACATCATTCACAAAGCAAACGCAATCAATTTTGAATAGAAAATCTTCATTTAAAAAAATTAAAAAACACGCGTATCGCGCAGAGTCCCCAACTCAATTAAATACCGCGTTAGCTGCAGTAACAAATTTTTATAATAAAGAATCGGATGAAATTCACAATTGGTGCGCACTCTTGGAAAGCCAAGTTCGGTCTTTACCTATATTAGATTCATTCCAAATTATGCAGCAAGTAAACGACATTGTGCTTAAAAAACAAATTGAATGCGAAGAAAATAAACGTGCCAAAATTAATAATTTATTTTAACTAATTCGAAAAAAACATAATTTTAACTGGTCGGAAGAAAACATTTTAATTTTTAATGCTGATGGTGCTGATTTCTATTATTTCTTGTGTTTCTCATATTATAAATTTTTATTACATTGTATTATTTTCAGGTTTTTCATAATAATTTTTTATTTTTAGGTTTACACCGGTCGTGATTTCATTATGCAATTCATTATGCAATATATTTATATGAAGAAGTTTTTTTATTTATTACTTTGATTTTTAATTTGTAGAAATATTTGATTTTTTTTTATATATTTGTTTTTATATTTATATGAAGAAATTGTTTTATTTATTATCTTGTTTTTTAATTTTTAAAAATATTTGTTTTTTTTTGTATATTTATTTTTGTATTTATATGAAGAAATTGTTTTTTTTTTATTATTTTGATTTTTAATTAGAACTATTTGAATTTTCATATTTTTTTAATTTTACTAAAAACTGGGTTTTTTATGTCAATTGGAAAATTATATTGTAATATATGTACATATTTTTAAATTTTCCAGTTGACCTTTTCCCTGCTGAAATGAACTTTATTCTTTTTTTTACTTACAATAATTTCGAATAAATCTTATTGGAAAGTTTCGATACTTCCAATATTTTAGTTACTAAATACACTTACCTTTAAATATTCCCCCTTTAGACTCTCATATATGGCTGCCACCACCTCAGGAATGAACTTTGAGACGGTGGATTCTGAAATTCTTGTCAGAAATTCCAAGCTCTTCTGCGACGAACCATTTGCTACAAATCGTAGTGTCGTAGCAAGTCTCTGTTACAAATGTTTTTTCTCATATGGTTCTCCTTTTTTTGGATTTCAGATTGCACCTATGTTATTAGAAACTGAAAATTACCATAATATCAATCAAATTATTAATAAAAAATTTGGATTACTTTTTAAATAAATGTTTTATTTAAGACGGGAAAAGCCAAACGGAAATTATTGGACGTATTTAAATTTAAAATATTTTATTAATTTCAGTTCGGCGTAAAAACCCTTCTTGTTTCTAAAAATATGTACAAGTTATTATATATGTAAATTAAAAGTTAAATTCAGAGCAAAATAAATTTCAAAAAAATAAACAAAAAAAATTTCATATACATAATATATAAATTAAAATTTAATAAAACAAATGATGCAACATAAGAATTATAGTATTTTCCATTGGAAATTAACAGCTCCCTCTTTCATGAAATAATCAGCAAATTCGTTTCTTATGTCTTGCGATGTTTGTGAAGAACGATTGCTTCTTCTAACATTAAAGTTAGGTACATTTTCATTAATTTCGCAGAAAATTTTTTCGGAGTTTAAAAAATTGTGCAAAGAAACACATGCTAGCACTATGTTTTCAGTAGTTTCAATTTTCAAATCTATATCTCTTTTGAAAATTCTAAAACGTGAAACTAGCCTCCCGAAAGCTCCTTGATATTCCTTGTATGAGATAAACGATAGTTGAAAATTTTTTGTGTTGCTCCTACAGTAGCTTTTTTTGAAAAACGTCTTAAAATATTGTTTGATATTTCACTACTATCATATATGGTACAGCTATACTACGCCCTGGCAATGGTTCTTCTTTGGGTAAACTCAATTTGCTTCCAATTAATTTTTTATATAAAGAGGAATTTTTAAATACACCTCCATCGGAGATGCGCCCCTGGCATCCTACGTTTACATAAATAAAATTTCCTTTTGCATCTACCATTGCCAGGAGTACAATGCTGAATTTACCTTTGTAATTGTAAAAGTATGATCCAGAATTGTGTGGAGCCTCAATAAAAATATGTTTGCCATCTATGGCTCCTACGATGTGAGGGAAATGTAGATGTTTATCAAATTCTTCCGCGATATCTTTCCATTCTTGCTCAGTTTTTGGTACCTGAAAACGGTTAAAATAAATTTATATAATTCATTCATTAATTCATAAGTTTATATAATTTTTAGTATTAAAGCATATTGGGTAAAAAAATAAAAAGAAGGATTATTATTTTCAAAAGAATATTTTTTGTTTTGAGTTTCCTTTTAATATTTTGTGAATACATATATACTATATACTTTATTCTTCTAAAGAATAATTTAATAATTTCAAATGGTGTTATTAACTTAAAAGGAATAATATTATATTAATATTTATAAAATGAAATAAACTAAAGCCAAGTGGAAAACTAAAACTTATTCTTAAAGCAAAGAATAATTTTAACAAAAGCATTTCCCTCTGTTTCAAGTGTATGTAAAATTTGAAACAAATAAATCATACTTAAAGAAACAAATATAACATTTTTAAATTTTGTTTATAATATATCAAATTCAGTATTTGCCTTTAAATATTCTTCCTTTAGGCTGTCGTAAATGGCCAAAATTACCTCTGGGATAAATTTTGAAATGGTGCACTGGGAAATTCTTGTGAGGTACTCCAAACTTTTTTGAGTGCAGCCATTTCCTATGAATCGCAGAGTTGTAGCAAGCCTCACTTTACTGGAAATTGTTTCTCTCATGTGGTTCTCTTGCTTTGTAATTTTTTCTTTTACCTATATTAATAGAAAGATATTTATTAAATATTTAAGTTTTTATTTTATTATTAGAAACTTACCATTAAATGTGATTTTTCAAATATATTGAGATTTAGCCTTAAAAAATTTTTAAAATGCCCCTCGCCATCACTTAACAAATGTGCTAGAAGTTTGTTCTCTAAATCAAAATAGGGCCTATGCTGTAATAATGGCTTTACCCAATATTTTCGTGCCCTTATTCGAAGGGTTTTTTCTCTATTATCTCTCTGAATTTGGGCATCTACGCAGCACAAAAGTAAAGCCGTAGGAGCAGCCCTTTCTTTATCCATACTTTATTAAAATTTTAATTTATATAGAATAACTAGAAAATAGAATATTATATTAGAATAATTTTAATTCAAATATATAAATACTTATCTTTTGTATCGCCAATTTATTTATGTTTAAAATTTTTATTCTCTCTTATAAAATTTATTTTCAAATAATTCATACCAACAGATCAGCAAAATAAAAATTTGTCCAGAAATTACATTTCAAATTCCATATAAATGTTTAGAAATTTATTTAGTACACGCCATCGTCGGTAGATGGTTTGGCAAAATAGCGAATAAAATTTTCAGACACTTCCCAAATCTTAAAATTATTGATACGAAAATGATGGTTCTACTTATTGATGTGTAGTAGCTCATCAGTTTTTACTGTCACTTTTTGTCAGTTACTGACAATAAAAAATGATGAAAATATTGATGTGGAATAGCGGCCTTAATTTTAAGATTAAAAAGTGTTATAAGACGGTTAGTTTAGCAACTGAAAAGATCAAAATGTTTTGGGCTGATAACATTTTACATGGTTATAAATATTGTATTTGCGGCCGAAAATGGACTTCAATCAGTATCGAGGTCCAGCACACTCTATTTGTAATTTGAATTATTCTATTCCAAATTTTATTCCAATTTTCTTGCATAATTTTTCAGGATATGATTGTCATTTATTTATCAAAGTATTAAATGACTAACCGGGGAAAATTCAAGTTATTCCATCTAATAAAGAACATTACATTTCATTATCCAAATTGAACGAAATTGAAAATGAAATATCGTTTGAATTGAGATTTTTAGACTCTTTTAGATTTATGGCATCAAGTTTAGAATCGCTAGCATCTAATTTAGAAGATGTAGAATTAATAAATACTAGAAAAATGTTTCCCTCAAATGATATGTTTAGTCTTATTAGACGGAAAAGAATTTTTCCTTACGAATATTTAGATTCATGGGGAAAATTAAATGAAATAGAATTACCTGTACAAGAATGCTTTAATAATAAATTTACAAATAGTATTTGCTCAGAATCAGATTATCTTCACGCTGTGTGGGAAAAATTTAAATGTAAAAGTTTGAAAGATTATTTAGAAATTTATTTAAAATCTGATGTACTCTTATTAACAGATATATTTCAAAATTTTCGAAAAATTTGCAAACAGATATATTCTTTAAATCCCTGCCAATACTTTACAATTCCAAGGATACTATGTTAAAAAAAACGCGTGTTGAGCTTGAATTATTAACAGACATTAGTATGTATAATTTTTTTAAAAATGGTATTAGAGGAGGTTTAACACAGTGTTCATTAAGACACTCAGTTGCTAATAATAAGTAAATGATTAAATTTAAAGAGTCAGAACCATCATCATATATAGTATATCTTGATGTAAATAATCTCTATGGTTTCGCTCAGTCTCAGTACTTACATCATTCAAATTTTGAATGGAGTGAAAATATTGAAATTGATGTATTAAATATTGCTGATGATTCGGAAATAGGGTATGTTTTGGAAGTAGATTTGGAATATCCTATTTCAATACATGATGAACATAGCAATTTACCATTTTGTGCAGAAAATAAAAAAACATCTAAAATAAAGATTCCAAAATTAATTGCAGATGTAGAGGATAAGAATAATTATATTATTCACTATAGAAATTTAAAGCAATGCTTAAAAAACGGATTAAAACTAAAAAAAATTCATAGAGTTTTAATGTTTAAACAATCATGTTGGTTAAAAAAATTTATTGATTTCAATAATTTATATCGAACCAGAGCTACAAATGAATTCGATAAGAGTTTCTTTAAATTATTAAATAACGCAACTTTTGGTAAAACAACGGAAAATATTGATAAGAGAGTAAATGTTAAAATTGTAAATTCTTGGGAAAGTCAAGGTAGATGTTTAGGAGTGCGTGCATTAACTTCAAGATCAAATTTTCATAGTTTAACACATTTTACAAAGAATATGGTTGCTATTCAAATGAGTAGAGTAAGCACATATTATAATAAACCATTATATGCAGGTTTTACGGTTTTAGAATTATCTAAGTTAAAAATGTATGATGATATTTCTCTAAATTATATGGATACAGACTCTTTCATTTATACTATAAAAACAAAAGATTTTTATAAGGATATATTACCTGACATACAAAATTTCTATAATACTTCAGAATATTCTATTGATAATCCATATAATATTCCTAGAAAAAATATATACACACAAAATTTAAATAAGATATCATTGAGTTATCTAGATGATAAGAGATTTATATTAAATGATGGAATTAGTACTTTACCTTGGAATCATTATTCTATAAAAGAATGAAATAAAAAATTTAAAAAAATATCTCATACATACATATAATCGCAGTCAGTTAGAGTTATTGATAATTTATAATTAAAAAATAAATATAAAAATTATAAGATATAATATTTATATAAAAATAATGTAATGGTAGTCAATTAAATTGTAATGTAATATATTAATTTTAAATCTTTTCAAAATTAATTACTCTCGATTCTCATGTAATGTAAATTTATTAATTAAATTAAAAAAATTATATATTAAATTAATTTGCGGGCTTTACATATATTATAGTTATAATGTTAATTAATATAAGTATCTAAAAAATTTCTATTTTAATTTTTTTGTATCTGAAAATGTTAAGATTAAGTTTGAAATTAATTGAATAAAAAGAACAATATTATTAAGTATATCATTATTTTTTATTTATATCCAATAAAAAAAGTACATTTACTTAACAAAAATTTCGCTTCAAACCGTTTCTGATTTCTGCAGCTTCTTCTTCAAATTCATTTGTTAGCAAGATTTTGCAGTAATTTTTTGTTACACCGCAATTTATACATAGAGGTCCCATTTTTTCAATAAAATCTTTGGCTTCATCTACAGAATCAAAGCCGGCAGTATGATACAGCAACTTAAAACTTCCAGCGCAAGATTTGTTGTTGTGACGTTGTGCTTCTTCGTTTTTACGTAAAAAACAATGAAAACAAAACACCATTTCTTGCGGATTTAAGATGCAAGCTGCGGCAAATTCATAGCTGCAATTAAATATAGATACTCTCAAATCGAAGAATTTATAAACCACACAGCACGGTTTTCCAAATTGTGAGCACTCTAGTATTTGAGAGTTGCAAGGAAATCCATAACATGAATGTCCTACTTTCATAATTTCAATATTGCTTGGCATTTTTTCAAAAAAAATAAATAAAAATTTAAAATATAAGACTATCAAACACAATTGATACTTTCTAACTGAAGCATGCTCATAATAAATTAGTAGCTATGATAAAACAATTTAATTTAAAAAGTTTTGGATATAGATTTCAAATATTAAAATACTTTACAATAATTAGCCTTTGCGAAATTTTCAATTATATATAACTGTAAACATAATATATATTTATATTTATATATAACTGTAAACATAATTATTTGATAAAAATTGTTTAACCGCAAACATTCTATAATAAATTTAGGTTTTAACATGAACTTGCAAACAATAGTGGTATGTTGCAAACAATAGTGGTAATCTTCATAAACAAATTCAAAATATATATTTTTTTGCATTGAATTCACAATTCTAGCAATTGCTTTAAATTTTCATTAAAATATTAGCATACTATAAAACCACATACATCCTTCTATTTAAATTCAGTTATTCTAATTAAAATAATATAACTTAATTTCTTTATTTAGTTTTAATTCAACAGCCGAACTAGACTTTTAAATTTAAATTTAAAATTTAAAAAATTTAAAAAAATAAAAAATGGATACATTTATTGATGACATAAATAATAAATTTAATTATATCATTAAAACTATAAAAGTTTCTGAAATGAAACAAAATAAAAGTTTTAAAGTTATTAACTTGAATAAAATTCCTACTAAATATGGGGAAAGAATAATTTTAACGACTAAAAAGTTTAAAATATTCCTACCCATAAGATATAACAAGTTAACAGAAAAGGAAATGTGGAGATTAGATAATGGAAATTACGTGGTTATAAATGAAAGTGAATGTGGTCCAACACATAAAATTAAATTCAGTAGAGCAGAAATTGAAGAATTCTATGATGAAGATGATGATTCCTCTATAGAAATGGAATAAATATATAATATATATATACACATATGTTAAATTTTTTAAATAAATAAAAGATAAACATTTAAATTTAATTTAGTTTTTTATTTTTAACAATTTTATATTTTTATTTATTTTATTTCAGCTATTTAGGTTGTTTTTGATACTGCTCACTAATTTTCTTTTTATGATATTGACTTCTCATTTCTTCCCCCAATTTCTTTGTAGATTCCGTTGAAGTATCCTTTAATCATTCATAATCTTTTGAAGACTGATTTTTATTGAAGACCTTTTGTATTTTATCCATATTAATTTTTTAAATTATTTAATTAAAACTATCGATAGCCGATCTATCGATTCACGATCACATCAATAGTGAAATGAATATGTTTCAAATAATTTCTCTTCTTAAATACTTTTGAATTACCTAAATCAGCAATTTTAACAGGTAAACATTTTCCAAAGTACTCACACCAATATGGTTAAAAGAACATCTTTTAGAACAATGAATTTGTTGATTCTTCAATATTTTTAAACATGTAGAATCACGATTTCAATATGTTAATAATCCAAGATTGTTTTTCTTCTCCTTTAACATAAATTGCTGTTTGATTAGATATAAAAATTTTTATAAAATTGATGACATAACAAAAATGTGTTTTACCATCCGACCATTGTAAGCCGTGATGATTTTTAGTGAGCGATTTGTTTGTATATTTTGCTTTTGTATCTAAATAATGGTAACCATAAGTTGGTTTTATTATAAAAGGTTGAATTTTATCATTTAATGAAATAATAGCGATTTCTTTTAAAATGAAGTTTTTATTATTATCTCGAAAACCTTGTATATCGATTATTACATATTCCATTTTTTATGTTTCAGAAGAGTAAAAAAAGTAATTCAATCATAAACGCAAGATTTTGAGTTTATTAATGTTACCTTATTTGTATACAAGTTCTATATTTTATAAATTTAAATCATTTCATTTATTTTTATTTAGAAATTTAAATAATTGTATTTACTTCACCTGTTAACGGTTTAAACTCTACTAAGCGATCATGAATAATAAGACAGTAAGCGGTAGTTTTTTCTGAAATTCTTTTGATAGTTTTCAGCTCAATTTTTATATCAACTGCACCCACTTAAGGATCTTCATTTTGGTAGCGGGTGTCAGTTATAAAAATTGGAGATGAATCTTTAAAATTACCCCATGAAACTAAAGGTTCTGATGTTTGAAGATTGTAGGAAGTACTTCGAAAATTCGAGTATGCTTCATATGCTAAATCATAACGAGTTTTTGAGAACTCTAAATTCATATTTTCATACGGATATACTTGAGAATTTAAATATACTTTTAAATTAGAAACATCACAATGATTAAATATTGAAGGGTCTTTTGAAAGATTTTCTTCAATATTTTGTTGATCAGTTTGTAGAGCGAAAATAATAAAACGAGGTTTTTCTAATTGTGTAGATGATTTAACATTCCAAATGAAGTGATTTGCTGGCGGTAATGATGGATTCTCATTTAAGTCCCAACTTCTAAAACCCATTTTCATAACAGAACCATTACCAATACTTTTATATAATTGGTCTTTTGGTGCATCCATCAAATTAATTTGTTGAACTCTCCAGCCTAGTTTTGTAATAGTAATATCCGGCTTCTCAGTAGCATTTGAACATATTAATGAATTGTTGTTGCTTCCAGCGCGTGTTAATATCAATTCATGTTGTGCATTAGGAATATAGTTTTTATAATCTTCCGCAAATCCTAATAATCTCTTTAAAGGAATATAAAAACTGAAATAATGCTCTTCCAACTGAATTGATGTTTTTGGGGACCAACTCGCATTGAATAAAGCACTGCTTTCGTTTTCATTAAGTGAAATATAATTTTTTAGCGTTGAAGTTATACCAACCTTATTATTATGATCAATTTCCTTACCATTAAGCGTATAAGCAATTCTCTCAAATAGAAATGGTGCAGCATTATTAACTAGCTTAGTATTTTTAAGAGTCGTTCTATCGTGATTTGATAGATATCCTTCTATATAAATAAAACTTGTTGAAGGTAATATATTTAAATTCTGATTTTGTATTACTATTCTTATATTACTATTGGTGTTTGTATTGGTTATGTTGAATGGATAATATGTATGCCAGTGAGCACTAATTATAGTTTCATCAAAAACAGGTTCACCAAAAAGGTTCATTTTAATTGGTATCCAAGTAATTTTAGATATTGCTGATTTTCGACAGTTAATTTTTTTCTTGATTTGTAGTGTTGAGTTCCTTCTCCTCCTGCTGACATTAATATATTGCAATGCGAAGATCGACATTGAGAATATAATATATAAGAATCTTGATTTTGATTAAACACTAACATTTTAAACTTTTAAATGCAATCTAAGTGTTATTGCTTCTCCTTGAAAATTAATTAAATTTCCGTTCTGATCAAGTAATTTAATAGTGATAGATTTTATCTGATCATCAGTTACAGGTAGATAAATTACACTTTTAGGAACTTCAATTATTTTATAGCCAGGACTAACACTAATAGAAAATTCATCTAAAATGCATGCTTCCTCTCCATTTATATACGTTCCGGAGATAATATTACATTCTATTCTTACTATATTTATTTTGTTAATATCAACAAAAAGATCTGAAGTATGCCATTTATTAGCTGATTTCTTTTTACTGAAGCCTAATAATCCTCCAATAGTTTCTTCTCTTGAAAAATCAATTTCTTTATCAGCAAAAATTTCGCACTTTAATGTATTATTATTTGCTCATAAAATTAATTTTTCCTTATCTGTTTTAGTTATATTTAACGTTTTTCTAAGAGTTGTTTCAATTTCATATGAACCTATTAGAATTATAATAGGTTTATCATCAATTATAAATTTATTATTTTTCTCATCTATATTGGGTATTGAATTATAGGTTTGAAAATCTACTAAACAGCACGTATATTCTTTCCCCTTTAGGTCTATAGGAGGAAAATAATTAGTTGTCAATATAGAAGAGTTTCCGTTTAAAGTTAATGTTATTGACATATTTTTAATTGAAATAATGAGGTATTTCAGAAATGCATTCCGCTTTTATAGATTTTCAAGGTTAATTCAACACAATAAAAAAAAATTATATATATATATATGCATATATATATAATATGTTTCAATTCAATTTTTTTTTAAATTTTTTTTGTGATAAATTCTAATTATTCTTTATCAGTACTTTTTGTTTCTTTTGAATCTTGAACTTGAACAAAATTATTAATGTAGGTTAGTTTTTAATTAAATCAGACTAATAATAAAGAAAAAATTTTTTTTAATTTTTTCATGTTTTATTTACTGATAATTTTTTTTGTTAACAATATGAAATAAAAATTCTAAACATAGATGACAGCAATTATATGAATTAAAGTTTTGATATTTTGTGTAATTATACACAAGATTATCTCCTAAATATTGAATTACTTCTAATAGGGGTTTTATTTCCAAAACTGTCAAAATATTGCAGAATTTGCGGTTTCTTGTAATAAGCTACCCAATGCGTTCCATTACCAATACAATTATCTAAATTTATTATACCAGTTTCATATTTTTGAGGTTTATGTGCCGGTAATTTATCTCTCATAAAAACTCCTCGGAAAGATTTTAAATACTTTCTTCCAAATTCTTCTAACTCATAATTGTTGAGTGCTTTTTTGGGTAGCTCATTTAATGGTTTTTTGGATTCAAAAACAGACCTAAACCTTTTTTATGTGGTTTTAAATGTAATCCTTTTCCTCCTTTTAATGTTATTGCTTCCATCATTTTATTATGACGCACACTCTCATGTAATTGTTTACGAGCACTTTTAGCATCATGTACAGCTTTTGCTACACCCGCAGTACCGCCAAAAACTGCTCCAATAGCTGATAAACCAGCAAATATAGGGATTAAAGGTAAAACTCCTCCAATTTTTGGTACCGGAATTATTCGAGGGATATACAATTTTTTTTCTGGTTCTTAGAAAATTTTCGAGCTGCATTTAAAGCAATTTTTATAATATTTTTATCATTCATTGGTTTCTTTGTGGTTTTAATAGCTAATTTAACTTCTTTTATAACATTTTGCAAAGGTATTTTTCTTTGAAATATTTTTTTTGTTTTCTTTTTTAAACCCATACCGAGTTTAACTTTAGCTTTCATTGCGTTTGTAACTAGATATGAATTTAACCTTTCACCAAAACTTGAGTCTTTAGCTTTAACTCTTTGCCAAGCGTTTTCTGCTAGTATATTGTCAGCTATATGACACTGATTTTGATTAGAAGTTTTCGAATATGATATATCATGCTCTCAACAAGCTTCATCTAAACCATTAATCCCTTTATCACCACGAGCTAATCGTTTTGCTAATTTTGTCCCCGGTCCGCAATAATTATAGCCAGGTAAATGTGCTTCAAATGGTAATTTATTAATTAATGAGTTAATAATTCCTCTTCCTTTAATGGTTTGTCTATTACTGTTTGAATATTTATTGTGAAGAGACATAATATGCAGTTTAGTTTAAGAAAGTCAATCAAACACTAATTACCTTTTAAAAAATTCATCATCATTTAAAACAAGAATTCTTTTTTTAAGTTAAAAAAATGAAATTTATAAAATTACATAACGCAGTTAAAATTAAAAATTTTGATCAAAATTCAGAAAAAAAAAATAAAAAGCATGGTGAGTGCTTCCAGACAGTATAAGAGGATTAATAGTCGGACCGTCAAATTGTGGTAAAACTAATGTTATGATAAGTATGCTTTTAGATTCTAAAGGTCTTAAATTTCAAAATATATATATTTACTCGAAATCATTACATCAACCTAAATATGAATATTTAAAAAAATTAATAAAACCAATCAAAGGAATGGGATATAACAAATTTTCAAATAACGTTGATGTAATTGAACCTTCAGCCTCACAACCGAACTCAATATTTATTTTCGATGATGTAGCTTGCGATAAGCAAGATAGCATAAGAAACTATTTTTGCATGGGGCGACATCAAGAAGTAGATAGCTTTTATTTGTGTCAGTCTTATACAAGAATTCCAAAGCATTTAATTAGAGATAATGCCAACTTTTTGATTATCTTCAAACAAGATGATTTAAATTTAAAACATATATATAATAATCATATAAATTCTGATATGTCTTATAATGATTTTAAAAAGCTGAGTGCATGGTGCTGGAATGATAAATATGGTTTTCTATTAATTGATAAAGATAGCAATTTAAATAATGGTCGTTATAGAAAAAATTTTGATGCATTTGCTAAATTTTAGTTAACAATTTGTTATTAACTGAACAGGTCATGTAGCAGATAGCAGTTAGCAATTAGCTGTTAACAGTTAGCATTTAGCGGTTACCAGTTAGCAGTTAGCAATAGAACAGTACGGTTGTTAATTTGCAGTTAATAATTGAACAGATTAGTTTCTAATTAAAAAATGGATGAACCACTTATGAAAGATATAAGTAAAACTCGTAAAAGTTTAAAAAAAAAATTCCAATTGAAAGATTTAATTACAACACGTAAAAGTTTAAAAAGAAAATTTCAATTTTTAAAAATTAAAAAGCTTTCAGAAGATGATAATCGGGAAGAAAACTTTACTCCAATTACAAAACCATTAAAAGAATTAACAAATATTATTAAACAACAACGAATTCCAGATATCAAACCGGAAATTGAATGGGGTGATGATAATGAAAAAAAATCTAAGTTAATGAGGACATTTAGGCCGGAAGTTAAAACACCTAGCAACAAAAGTAATACTTACAATGAATTTAAAACTTCAACGCCGAATACTATAAAATTTGATAATGATGAATCACCATCAATTTCACAATTTTTGTTTCTAAACAAGTCAGAACTCGATAAGACATACGGACTCTATTTTGATGAATCATTAAATGTGCGAAAACTTGGTAATGCTAATTTTGAAATAGATGAAATTAATAAAAATATTTTGATTGATAAGGAAGTTTTTGAAGGTACTGATGGTCTATATGAATTAATATTAAAAAAAAAACCTCTAAAATATACTGCAAGTGATCTAAGTACGTATCATCAAATTCTTAACAAAACGAATGCACATAGAAGAAATTATAATCCTTTAGAACAAATAAAGGGAAACAAAGGTTTTAAATTCAAGAATATATTAAGAAAATTATATGAACATGATTATAACACTAGACATAAAAAAAATGGATCAGGTCATACGAAAAAAAATTTTACTCAGTTTTTTCATAAATCTTTAACACCAAAAACCCAATTAAATTATACAAATCAATCAAATCAATATGTTTATTGGGATGATCCTAATGAGTTAGTTGATAGATTAAGATTTCTAATTGCATCACAATCAGCTGGTAACAATAATCATCATAATGAAATTGTATCTATAATTGAAGAATTGAGAGAAGCAAATATAATTCAATAGTATTTTACATTATCAATCAGTAAAAATCAATATGTCCCTTGATAAGTTTGGACGTAGTACAGCTTCTTCTAGAAAACTGCACACTCAAGGTCCTCCAGGTATAGGTTTCAAACTAACTTCTGAAGGAAATTATGATTTAGATAATAAAATTTTATCAAATGTTCAAGATCCAGTTAACGGAAATGATGCAGCAACACAAACATTTGTGAATAACCAAATTTTCTTTCATAAAGAACTAATAAAAAACTACATAGGAGAAATGTTTATCAATTTGATTAGTGAACTTAAATTAACAGAAGAAAATTTAAAAATATTAGAAGAACAAGTACGAGACAGTTTATACATAGTACATCATCAATTTTCTACAATGTTAAATGAACAATTTTCAGAAATGAATGATTTTATTGAATTTCAAATTAAAAAACCAATTAGATTTATTAATGAGAGATTAGAAAAAACTGAAGCCAAAGCTCAATCAGCGTTAGATTTAATTAATAATTCAAGAAATTAATTGTGATTAGTTTTCATTTAACTTCCAAAATGGATATACATCAAATAGGATATTCTTTAAATATTTTTTTAAATAAATATGAAGATATTTTATTGCAGGAACATTATGAACAGTTAAAAGATCATTTCAAATTTTTAAAATTATTTAAAAATTCTCTACAAATTGAAACGAAGGAGTATGGATATCATTGGGATATATGCCGCTATACATCAGATAATATTGAAAGTTTTCCAGATACTTGCCCATGCCATTCAGCAGAACAATGTATGTTACACTGCACCAAACTAATGGAATTATATAAAAGAATTGAAAATAGGTTATAATAAAAGTAAACATACACTATTATACAAATAAAGAATATAAATTTTAATACATTGAACATTTATTGTTCGTTTTATTTATTTTATTTTCTTTATAAATAACTGAAAGAGAGGTACATATATTCTAATTAGTTATTTTCAAGATGAGTAAGGATGAAGTTCTAGATTTATTCGATTGGCTTGAAGCTTCAGATTCGTCTGATGAGAGTGATGAAAAGAAAGATGATATTTCAGTTACTTCTAGTGAAATTTCACATTTATCTGAGGATAGTCATGAGGAAGAGGATTATGATGATGGAAAAAAAGTAAAAAAGAGAGTCAAATTTATGTTAAAGCCTCAAATGCACATATTATATAAATGGAATACAGCATATAAGTTAGCTCGGCAAAAATATTGGGAAGTTATAGCACTGGATCGCTATAGATTTAATAAAAGAATTCAAAATACTGATATTATTATTTCTCAGATTCTACATAGTAATTATCGGGAAATCATTTTCAATCAAAGATTTTCTAATTAGTTATATAATAATTACATACAATTTATTTTATTTTATTTAAAAATAAGTAAAAGAGAGATTGTTGAAGAGCTTCAGAAGCCTGCACGGAGAAATTTTGAACGACGTAGAGTTATAATAAAAGGATTTAATGATCTTTGGCAAGCTGATTTAGTAGAAATGGGTTTATATGCTAAAGAGAACAAAGGTTTTAAATTTTTATTAACTGTCATTGACACCTTTTCTAAGTATGCATGGGTAATCCTTATAAAAACAAAAACTTCAGAGAACGTTACAGAAGCAATGCAAAATATTTTTGTAAATTCTAAAATACAACCTCAAAATTTACAAACCGACGATGGAAAAGAATTTTTTAATAAAATATTTCAAAAACTAATGCATAAATATCATATAAACCATTATTCAACATATAGCACATTAAAAGCATCTATTGTAGAATGTTTTAATAGAACTGTAAAAGAAAAGATGTGGAAAGAATTTAGTTCTAACGGAAATTACAAATGGATTAATATAATTGATGAACTAGTCTAACAATACAACAATACTAAACATCGAACAATTAAGAAAAATCCCTCAGATGTTAATAAACATAATGCTAATAATTTACTCAAAACTGCATACAATCATATTAAAACATATCCGTTTGTTAAATTTAAAGTTGATGATCCAGTTCGAATAAGCAAATATAAACATATTTTTGAAAAAGGTTATAGACCAAATTAGGCAACTGAAATATTTAAAATCAAGAAAGTTCAGATTACCAACCCTGTAACATATTTATTAGAAGATTATCAAGGTCAACCAATACAAGGAGGCTTCTATGAATATGAACTATTAAAAGCTAATCAAAAACATGTATACTTGATTGAAAAAATTCTTAAAACTAAAGGTGATAAAATTTTTGTTAAGTGGTTAGGATTTTCTACTAATCATAATTCATGGATAAATAAAAATGATGTATTATAAAAAAACTTTTTTTTTATTTTTTTTATTTCCAATTACGTAATATATTATTTTATTTTATTTGTAAAAATTATGAAATTCCCATTTGATATGTTGACTTTTGTTTTATTGATCGCAAATCTAGAACTGTGTATTCAGATTTATAATCTGTATCCATAAGTGGAACTGATTCTACCTCTCCAGTACCTGATATTCTATCTGATAAAATTTCGCGGTATTCGAAGCATTGAATTTTGAGAAATTTTTGTTTGAAATTACTATCATATGCACATCGGATATGAATTTCTTCATCAACAGGATATTCTAATTTAAAATATCTGTAAGTAGTATGGATATGCCGGTTCTGGTGCAAGAGGAGCTTTTTTAAAGCTTTTAGTCCTCCTAAAAGTATGCAAAAAAAATTATTTGCATACACCGTCCAAAAAGTATGCAAGTAAAAAGGATTGTGTCTTTGATATTTTAAATTTAAAAAGTACTGAATATTTTAAATCAGGATAAAAATATGAAAAGTTTTTAAAGTTTGGTTTAAAAATTTCAAAGTTTGATTTAAATACAAAATTATAATTAAAGTTTAAACATATTTACCAAACGTCAAATTTACATTCTATTATAACAATTTGAGTTCTCCTAACCTTATGCAAAAAATTAGTAGGGTGAAGATATGAAAAGTTTTTAAAGTTTGGTTTAAATACAAAATTATTATTAAAGTTTCCTCATATTTACCAAAAGTCAAATTTACATTCTATTATAACAATTTGAGTCCTTCTAATCTTATACAAAAAAGTTTATTTGTCTACACTCGTCGGAAAGTATGCAAAAAAACGTTATGAGTAAATACGGTTGATTCTTGCTGATTTTTTAAATTTATAAAATAATTTAAAATTTAATTAAAAGTTATTGAATATTTTAAATTAAACTAAGTGGTTAGTATATCAATTATGTTTTAATTTAAAATTTAAAAAGCTTATATGAAAAATATGAAAAGTTTTTAAAGTTTGCTTTAAATACAAAATTAAAAAAAGTTTTAAAACTTGATGTGATTACATTTAAGTTTTAAGTTGAACAGTTGTAATTAAATAAAATATTATAAGAAAACATTCCATTTAAAAAATTATTTTGTATATGTGCGGTTTAAATAAAACGGTAAGA
The DNA here is from genome assembly GCA_947095535.1 of Poecilobothrus nobilitatus. Taxonomy (NCBI): domain Eukaryota; kingdom Metazoa; phylum Arthropoda; class Insecta; order Diptera; family Dolichopodidae; genus Poecilobothrus; species Poecilobothrus nobilitatus. The sequence continues at coordinate 122,187,823 of OX352772.1, forward strand.
ATTATATTGTTAATAATATAAGCCGTGGTCATGAAATACAAATTAAAAACGTGATCAAGTTCAAGTTAAAAGTAAAAAAAATTAACAAGTAAAAATAACAGTAAGTCGATGCAACCGACTTATTTATACCCTACACCTAAAAAATTCAAATTAAATTTAAAATCCATAAGTTATTTTAGTTAGGTATTTAATACAAGCTAAAAAAATAAATGCTGTTACAACCTTTGTACAAAATTTCAGGTTTCTATCTTTATTAAATTCGAAAATATGATTGTTAAGTCTTGGGAAGTGTGTGAAGGCACGCGGACCACCACCCCAATTAATCTCAAATTTTAGAGACATCAACAGGGTAGAACATTCTTATATCAAATTTCAAGTTTATATATTTATTAATTTCGAAGATATGCTTGTTTGGTCTTAGGAGTTGTGTGGCAGATACCCGAACAACCATTCGAATTCATCTTAAATTTTGGACAAATCAGGGATTCAGGAAACAACACCCTTGTACCAAATTTGAAGTTTCTGTCTTTATTAATTTCGAAGATATGCTTGTTCGGTTTTGGGAGTTGTATGGGAGGTACTCGAACAACCATTCGAATTCATCTCAAATTTTGGACAAATCATGGATTCAGGAAACAACACCCTTGTACCAAAGTTGAAGTTTCTGTCTTTATTAATTTCGAAGATATGCTTGTTCGGTTTTGGGAGTTATATGGGAGGTACCCGAACGACCACTCCAATTCATCTCAAATTTTGGACAAATCAGGGATTCAGGAAACAACACCCTCGTATCAAATTTAAAGTTCCTATCTTTATTAATTTCGAAGATATGCTTGTTCGGTTTTGGGAGTTGTATGGGAGGTACCCGAACGACCACTCCAATTCATCGCAAATTTTAGACAAATCAGGGATTTAGGAAACAGCACCCTCGTATCAAATTTGAAGTTCCTATCTTTATTAATTTCGAAGATATGCATGTTCGGTTTTGGGAGTTGTATGGGAGGTACCCGAACGGCTCCTCCGATTCATCTCAAATTTTGGACAAATCAGGGATTCAGGAAACAACACCCTAGTACCAAATTTGAAGTTTCTGTCTTTATTAATTTCGAAGATATGCTTGTTCGGTTTTGGGAGTTGTATGGGAGGTACCCGAACGACCACTCCAATTCATCTCAAATTTTAGTCAAATCAGGGATTTAGGAAACAGCACCCTCGTATCAAATTTAAAGTTCCTATCTTTATTAATTTCGAAGATATGCTTGTTCGGTTTTGGGAGTTGTATGGGAGGTACCCGAACAACCACTCCAATTCATCTCAAATTTTGGGGTTATCAGGGATTCAGAAAAACACACCCTCGTACAAAATTTTAAGTTTCTATCTTTATTAATTTCGAAAATATGCGTATTAGGTTTTGGGAGTTGTATGGCAGGTGCTCGAACGCATGGTCCGATTTTGCCCATTTACAATCCCCGCCTTACCTTAGTCGTTGTTAACCTACAGTATAAATTTCATCAAGATAGCATCATTATTTCTTGAGTTATCGTGCGTACGGACTGACGGACGGACGGACGGACATCGCTAAATCGACTCAGGCGGTGATCCTGATTCAGAATATATATACCTGTCTATACCTAACTCGCTTCCTTTTGGTGGTTACAAACACCATACCAAAGTTAATATACCCTATACTTAATGTGTAGGGTATAATAAAACCTAGGTTTAAAAAGTTATTTTTTAATATTAAATAACAGCATTGCATTTCCTACTAAAAGTTTATAAATTATTTTTTCATTAAATAATATCTTGCTTATTTATCCATGGATCATGTTTTTTATCAAAGCCAAGCTACCTAACCAATTTCCAATGATTTCTTTTTTTTCTTATTATTTTTCTACAAGGTAAACATTAGGAAATTTAGCAGATGTAAGTTCAGGTTCATAAAAACTGCCTTTTATTGGTTTTTGTGTGTAATCAAGTAAATTGTATGTTATTGGATCAGTTATTTTTATTTTCGCTATTGTATAAATTTCTGTTGACCAATTAGGTTGATAACCTTTTGCAAATATACCTTTAAATTTACTTATACGAACAAAATCTCCAACTTTGTAGTTTGCTTTTCGGAATACTTTTAATTTATTGTAGACAGTTTTTAATAGCAATTTCTTATTTTTCTTTGTAACCTTTTTAGGTGGAAGTTTAATTGTATGATGATATGTTGAGTTATATTTTTCTATTAGCGATGGTAGAATAGTTAACCATTTATATGTAAACCTTGTAAACTAAATTGTTTCCACATCGTGTTTTTTAGGGTACGATTAAAACGTTCTACAATTGATGCTTTTAGTTCTGAATATGTATGATAATGGTTAATTTTATTTTTCTTCATTAAATTTTGAAATTTTTTGTTGAAAAAATCCGTACCTTGATCAGATTGTAAATTTTTTGGTTTTTTACCAGCACTCTTAAAAATATTTTTCATTGCGGTTAAAACATTATCAGAGCTTTTATTTTTAACCGGTTCAGCATACGCAAATTTGGAAAATGTATCAATATCTATTAATAAATATTTATATCCCTTATTGAATTTTGCATATGGAATCATTTCAACCAAATCAATTTGCCTAGTATCATTTAAACCCTTTTGAATAAATTTTCTTCGTGTAAATTTTCTTCTAGCACCTCTATGAATTTCTGACACAACTTGTAACCTTGACATTATTCTCATACCATTTAATTAAATTCTTTAAAGTGATTCTATACTTTTCTATTGTATGACATTCACATGTGTCTGGTCCAGAAGTAGAATTATCATATGCCCATGGACAAAGGGCAAAATGAGTACCACAAATTGAAGTGTACTTATTTACTCCAGAACAATTTTTAATGTGTTTAAATAGATGTAATATTAGTTTCTTATAATCATTTAATAAGACGGAGGAATATATATTTAAGAACTCCTCTACTTCCATAATTTTATTAATTTTATTCATCCATTTACAATGATGATAGCAGGACCATCTGGATGTGAAAAAACAACATTTGTGTGTAATTTAATTGAAAATATTAACAGATTGATTTACCCGAAAATTGAAACAATAAAATGGTGTAACCCAGAAATTTCTGCTATCCCGAACAATATAGATTTTCCTGATATAGACTAAAGAATTTAGTGGGAATGAAAATAGACCTACTTTAATTGTTTTAGATGACTTAATGTTAGATTCTGCAAATAAACAAGTATGCGAACTATTTACTAAAGGTTCGCACCATCGTAATTTATCTATTGTATTGCTAACGCAAAACGTTTTTCATCAGGGGAAATTTTCAAGAGATATTTCATTAAATTGTAAATATTTAGTGCTTTTCAAAAACCCTCGAGACAAATCGCAGATTTTTCCTCTTGCTAAACAACTATATCCAGAAAATATAAAGGATTTTTTGAAAGTATATAATGAGTCAACATCAAAACCACATGGTTATATTGTGTTGGATTTAACACAAGACATTAACGACTTATTTCGTATTAGAACTAATATTTTTTCAAATGATTTGAACGACAGTTGTCAAAAATATGAAACGATTGAAGAAAAACCAACATATATTATATGTACTAGGAAAGTGCAACAAGAAGAAAATTCGTGAAAATATTCTTAAATATTGTGATGATGATATTATAAAAACTATTGCTGAAATTGCAATCAATATATTAAATGGAAATAATAAAATAACACCAGGACAAAAAGCAAAATTAAAAAAACATAAAACACAATTAAGATTCCTAGTCTGTGCAAAGAACAGTATAAAAGCCAAACGAAAAATTTTAGTTCAACATGATGAATTTTTACCAACTTTAATAGGAACTATATTATCTGGTGTAATAGGAAAATTGCTCAGTAAGACATAATGCAGCGATTGATTGTTATGTCACCAGAAATATTTTCAAAATTTAGCAAATTATTTCAAGATGATAAAAATTTGGATATATTAGATCAAAAAATGAAAAAAGTTTTATATGATAAAAAATTAAAACCATTGCAAAAATGGTACTTATACCGTCAAAACCTCCTCAAATATGGAATTAACAAAAGACAAGCAAAAAGGTTACGAGACAAGGCTAATAATCTTACATTTGATACAGGTACTCAAACAAAATTCTTTTCTAAACGAAATACAAATACAAATCAACATCAACACAGACCAATTTTGTACCTTTAGTTACTGATGATGTTTTTGAATATGACCCTAAAAAAGAACATTCAGATATGGATATCGATTTAACACATTACGATTTGGATGATGAAAATTCATTTAAAAAATTAGCTCGAACTGAAATGTTGAAAGATGAAAAATTAGTGGAAAGACCATCTCTAAGCTCTGATTATCGAATGTTTGAAACACCGAGTGGTGATGTAATTACCGTTGCTGTACCATCTCCTGAAAAGAAGAAGACACTAAGATCGGCCGGCAGTACAATATCCTCAACTATACTCTCACAGTTTCCTGAAACAAAAAAACGAAAACTAAAACCATTACTAAGAAGTCCAAAACTAAGAACTTCATCAACACCGGAATGGACAACATATAAATAGTGCAACATTTTATGTTTTAGAAGAATTTAACAAAGATGGATAGTCAAGATGACTTCTATGTAACATTGTTTAGCAATGATAATCTAAAACTATTTCCAGACAACACTTTAGCTTCATTCGAAAATAAATTACCTATTCACTTTGATTTAAGAAATGGAAATTGGAAAGTTGGTCTTTCAGAAATATATCTGAACGATTTCCTACAAACAGAAGAATTTAACAAAGAGCAATGTGCTTTTATCAATATTGGGCAATATAATTTTACATAAGAAACATTGAAAAACCTCTTGAAAAAATCAAAGTAACCAAATCTATAGGTTACACATATTATTCATATAACGATTCGGAATTACATTTGGATGGTTGGAAAAATATAACTCCTAATCCGGGATTTACTCGAAACCAAGTTTTCAAAGAATTTTTTAATGAAGTTTTGACATATATCTCTACTCCTAAAAATTATGATGATGTAACATTTAAAAAAATGTCAGAATCTAACCAACGTGATTTCATACGAATATCGCAGACATTTGATGAAGATAGTTTCTATATAAAAGTTAATCACAGTTATAATATCAAAACATTATTATCTGAATTATTTCAACAAAAAAAAAATATAAAAAATTTCAATATAAAATTACCTGAACTATTCAAATTAGCTGTTGCTAATAATAAAGATGAATTGAATGGAATGGTGATGATTTATTCAGATATAGTTGAATCATCTGTTTTTGGAAGTAGCAAAGTGCGTGCATTGAGAGCTATCAACATAGAAAATTGTAGAATACCTACAAATATTGAATTTGAAAATGTCCATTACATACCTATAGAAAAAAATTGTTTTGAAACGATAGCGATTAAAATTTGCAATCAATACGGTGATGGAATAAATTCTGTTTCCAGTTACTATCCAACAAAAATTATATTACATTTTAAAAAGCATTGATTGCTCCTCAATTAAAACAATATAAATACTACTACTCAAATATGATATCCTGTCAAACATGGAAAGAGCTTACGTGAGATATTATTCCTCTCAAGTAGGTGGAGGAATCGACGATATTGGGCCTTTATTACAATTTTATCCAGCTATACAAAAAGGTCGTGGTTTTGGAAATATATTCGGAAGTTTAATTCGTTACTTAAAACCCGTTTTTACATCAGGTTGGGACTTAATTAAAAAAGAGGCTGTCAACACAGGTAAAAATATTTTTAATGATATATCATCCGGTGCAAACATAAAAGAAGCTGTAATTGACTAAAGCAAAGGCAGCATAAAAAATTTACGAAAATCAGTAGTTAACCAACTGCATTCGATGTATGGTGGAAAACGAAGAGCTATAAAAAGACGAAGAACTATAAAAAGACGAGCAATTTCTAAAAAGACACATTTGAAGTCGAAAAAAAGACGAAAAAAGCATATTAAAACCTCTGATAAATGGAATGTATGAAATCTGAACTTGACCTTTTTGCGCCATTACCCGTACAAACAAGTATCTTGCGTTCAGAAGAGGTAGCATACAATCCTTTAGCTTCTTTAGAGGCATCACCGTCAACTATTGAATTCGTTTCACTTGGAAATGGAGATACATATCGGGATTTATCCTCAACCTACATCAAATTTAAAGTTCAAAAATTAAAAAAAGATGGATCAGTTTGGAGTGCAAACGATAAAATAGGAACCGGTAATGAAGCAAGGGCAAATGATTAAATGATTTTAACAATTCTGGTTCTATATCAAGACAAAAATCATACAATAATTCTGCAATAGTAGAATTAATGGGAAAATTACATGTAGATTTTTTCAATACTTCTAAATTACTTTTAAATAATGTTGACATTCGAATTGCTTTAGCATTAGAGAAACAAGATTTTTTTATTTTCTTTAACGATGCCGATGAAAGCTATTTAAAAATTCTCGAAGCTACGTTATACATGAAACATTTAACAATTAATCCTAGCATATTGATAGCACATAATACTGTATTGGAAAAGGCTAACGCGAAATATTTTTATACAAGAAGTGAAATCAAAACATTTACAATTCCAGCTAACACTTCCAACATATCATTGGATAATATATTTATAGGGCAAATACCAAAAGCTCTAGTATTTTGTATGGTTAATAATGAAAATTTCAATGGTAAAAGATCAAAAAATCCATACCATTTCGAACATCAAAAGCTCACACAATTTCAATTATATCTGAATGGAGTGCCTACACCAAACTCTGCAATTGAAACAAATTTTACATTGAATAATCTTTGCAATTCTCGTGCATATTTAACATTATTTAGCGGAACAGGTATACATCATTCTGATAGAGGACATCAAATTTCAAAAGAACTATTTTCAAAAGGTTATACAGTACTGGCTTTTGATTTATCAGTAGACGGCTCGGGAACAGATACATGAAAGTTTATTAAACCAGGGAGTAGTAAAGATTGAAGCAAAACTAAGTTCTCCATTAACTTCAACATTAACATGTATTGTGTTTGCAGAATTTGATGCTAATATAGAAATTGATAAAAATCGTAACGTTTACGTAAACATATAAAAAGGAAGTTCAGGCGACCCTTTCACCTCACTTAAAAATGGCATGTGCTATAGTAGATTTATCGTTCTGTACGGATGATAACAATACAATATTTGTAAAAAATCTTATTGTGGTTGGAATAAAAGAAAAATGTAAAACTATTTCAAAAGAATTAAAGTATAAATTCCCAACCAGAGATTTAAAAAGAACAGAAATCAAGAATTTTTCTTTTGCGCATATGGACAACAACAAAACAACTAATAATTTAATAAATTTATTGGAAAAATTCGATATAGTGTTGACAAATGGAAAACTTAAAGTTGAATTTTTAACAGCATACATAAATGGAAATATCAACTAATTGATATTTCTCATTTACAAAACAATAATGAATACACTTCAGATAGAGAAAGTGTTGAAATGAAATAGTGCAACCAGAAAACTATTTAAAGGTGTTTTTGCTGTTGATCAAATACCGAAAAATATTTCAAAACCTGGTATTTTAGTAATAAATACCGATACTTCTGCTAAAAAAGGAACACATTGGCTAGCAATTTTTGTATCAGTTCAAGGCTGTGTAGAATATTTTGATGCATTTGGAAATCCACCATTCCACAGTGAGATTGTGAAATTTCTACAAAATCAATCAAAATGTTTTATTTTCAACAATAACCGTTTACAAAGTGACTTTACATCAGTCTGTGGCCAATATTGTTGTGTATAATTATGGATGCGATGTAACTGCAAGAGCATGAAAGGTTTTATTAATTTAACATCATCCCCACTTAAAAACGATAAAAATATACAAAGAATGTTTCGAAGAATTTTAAAAAAAAAATGAAAACGAAACTGAGAAAACTATTTCGAACTAATATAAATATAAATTTTTTAAATCAAGATAAATCCCTGCTGAAATGAAATTTTCCCTGCTGAAATGAACTTTATTCTTTTTTTTACTTACAATAATTTCGAATAAATCTTATTGGAAAGTTTCGATACTTCCAATATTTTAGTTACTAAATACACTTACCTTTAAATATTCCCCCTTTAGACTCTCATATATGGCTGCCACCACCTCAGGAATGAACTTTGAGACGGTGGATTCTGAAATTCTTGTCAGAAATTCCAAGCTCTTCTGCGACGAACCATTTGCTACAAATCGTAGTGTCGTAGCAAGTCTCTGTTACAAATGTTTTTTCTCATATGGTTCTCCTTTTTTTGGATTTCAGATTGCACCTATGTTATTAGAAACTGAAAATTACCATAATATCAATCCAATTATTAATAAAAAATTTGGATTACTTTTTAAATAAATGTTTTATTTAAGACGGGAAAAGCCAAACGGAAATTATTGGACGTATTTAAATTTAAAATATTTTATTAATTTCAGTTCGGCGTAAAAACCCTTCTTGTTTCTAAAAATATGTACAAGTTATTATATATGTAAATTAAAAGTTAAATTCAGAGCAAAATAAATTTCAAAAAAATAAACAAAAAAAATTTCATATACATAATATATAAATTAAAATTTAATAAAACAAATGATGCAACATAAGAATTATAGTATTTTCCATTGGAAATTAACAGCTCCCTCTTTCATGAAATAATCAGCAAATTCGTTTCTTATGTCTTGCGATGTTTGTGAAGAACGATTGCTTCTTCTAACATTAAAGTTAGGTACATTTTCATTAATTTCGCAGAAAATTTTTTCGGAGTTTAAAAAATTGTGCAAAGAAACACATGCTAGCACTATGTTTTCAGTAGTTTCAATTTTCAAATCTATATCTCTTTTGAAAATTCTAAAACGTGAAACTAGCCTCCCGAAAGCTCCTTGATATTCCTTGTATGAGATAAACGATAGTTGAAAATTTTTTGTGTTGCTCCTACAGTAGCTTTTTTTGAAAAACGTCTTAAAATATTGTTTGATATTTCACTACTATCATATATGGTACAGCTATACTACGCCCTGGCAATGGTTCTTCTTTGGGTAAACTCAATTTGCTTCCAATTAATTTTTTATATAAAGAGGAATTTTTAAATACACCTCCATCGGAGATGCGCCCCTGGCATCCTACGTTTACATAAATAAAATTTCCTTTTGCATCTACCATTGCCAGGAGTACAATGCTGAATTTACCTTTGTAATTGTAAAAGTATGATCCAGAATTGTGTGGAGCCTCAATAAAAATATGTTTGCCATCTATGGCTCCTACGATGTGAGGGAAATGTAGATGTTTATCAAATTCTTCCGCGATATCTTTCCATTCTTGCTCAGTTTTTGGTACCTGAAAATGGTTAAAATAAATTTATATAATTCATTCATAATTTCATAAGTTTATATAATTTTTAGTATTAAAGCATATTGGGTAAAAAAATAAAAAGAAGGATTATTATTTTCAAAAGAATATTTTTTGTTTTGAGTTTCCTTTTAATATTTTGTGAATACATATATACTATATACTTTATTCTTCTAAAGAATAATTTAATAATTTCAAATGGTGTTATTAACTTAAAAGGAATAATATTATATTAATATTTATAAAATGAAATAAACTAAAGCCAAGTGGAAAACTAAAACTTATTCTTAAAGCAAAGAATAATTTTAACAAAAGCATTTCCCTCCGTTTCAAGTGTATGTAAAATTTGAAACAAATAAATCATACTTAAAGAAACAAATATAACATTTTTAAATTTTGTTTATAATATATCAAATTCAGTATTTGCCTTTAAATATTCTTCCTTTAGGCTGTCGTAAATGGCCAAAATTACCTCTGGGATAAATTTTGAAATGGTGCATTGGGAAATTCTTGTGAGGTACTCCAAACTTTTTTGAGTGCAGCCATTTCCTATGAATCGCAGAGTTGTAGCAAGCCTCACTTTACTGGAAATTGTTTCTCTCATGTGGTTCTCTTGCTTTGTAATTTTTTCTTTTACCTATATTAATAGAAAGATATTTATTAAATATTTAAGTTTTTATTTTATTATTAGAAACTTACCATTAAATGTGATTTTTCAAATATATTGAGATTTAGCCTTAAAAAATTTTTAAAATGCCCCTCGCCATCACTTAACAAATGTGCTAGAAGTTTGTTCTCTAAATCAAAATAGGGCCTATGCTGTAATAATGGCTTTACCCAATATTTTCGTGCCCTTATTCGAAGGGTTTTTTCTCTATTATCTCTCTGAATTTGGGCATCTACGCAGCACAAAAGTAAAGCCGTAAGAGCAGCCCTTTCTTTATCCATACTTTATTAAAATTTTAATTTATATAGAATAACTAGAAAATAGAATATTATATTAGAATAATTTTAATTCAAATATATAAATACTTATCTTTTGTATCGCCAATTTATTTATGTTTAAAATTTTTATTCTCTCTTATAAAATTTATTTTCAAATAATTCATACCAACAGATCAGCAAAATAAAAATTTGTCCAGAAATTACGTTTCAAATTCCATATAAATGTTTAGAAATTTATTTATTACACGCCATCGTCAGTAGATGGTTTGGCAAAATAGCGAATAAAATTTTCAGACACTTCCCAAATCTTAAAATTATTGATACGAAAATGATGGTTCTACTTATTGATGTGTAGTAGCTCATCAGTTTTTACTGTCACTTTTTGTCAGTTACTGACAATAAAAAATGATGAAAATATTGATGTGGAATAGCGGCCTTAATTTTAAGATTAAAAAGTGTTATAAGACGGTTAGTTTAGCAACTGAAAAGATCAAAATGTTTTGGGCTGATAACATTTTACATGGTTATAAATATTGTATTTGCGGCCGAAAATGGACTTCAATCAGTATCGAGGTCCAGCACACTCTATTTGTAATTTGAATTATTCTATTCCAAATTTTATTCCAATTTTCTTGCATAATTTTTCAGGATATGATTGTCATTTATTTATCAAAGTATTAAATGACTAACCGGGGAAAATTCAAGTTATTCCATCTAATAAAGAACATTACATTTCATTATCCAAATTGAACGAAATTGAAAATGAAATATCGTTTGAATTGAGATTTTTAGACTCTTTTAGATTTATGGCATCAAGTTTAGAATCGCTAGCATCTAATTTAGAAGATGTAGAATTAATAAATACTAGAAAAATGTTTCCCTCAAATGATATGTTTAGTCTTATTAGACGGAAAAGAATTTTTCCTTACGAATATTTAGATTCATGGGGAAAATTAAATGAAATAGAATTACCTGTACAAGAATGCTTTAATAATAAATTTACAAATAGTATTTGCTCAGAATCAGATTATCTTCACGCTGTGTGGGAAAAATTTAAATGTAAAAGTTTGAAAGATTATTTAGAAATTTATTTAAAATCTGATGTACTCTTATTAACAGATATATTTCAAAATTTTCGAAAAATTTGCAAACAGATATATTCTTTAAATCCCTGCCAATACTTTACAATTCCAAGGATACTATGTTAAAAAAAACGCGTGTTGAGCTTGAATTATTAACAGACATTAGTATGTATAATTTTTTTAAAAATGGTATTAGAGGAGGTTTAACACAGTGTTCATTAAGACACTCAGTTGCTAATAATAAGTAAATGATTAAATTTAAAGAGTCAGAACCATCATCATATATAGTATATCTTGATGTAAATAATCTCTATGGTTTCGCTCAGTCTCAGTACTTACATCATTCAAATTTTGAATGGAGTGAAAATATTGAAATTGATGTATTAAATATTGCTGATGATTCGGAAATAGGGTATGTTTTGGAAGTAGATTTGGAATATCCTATTTCAATACATGATGAACATAGCAATTTACCATTTTGTGCAGAAAATAAAAAAACATCTAAAATAAAGATTCCAAAATTAATTGCAGATGTAGAGGATAAGAATAATTATATTATTCACTATAGAAATTTAAAGCAATGCTTAAAAAACGGATTAAAACTAAAAAAAATTCATAGAGTTTTAATGTTTAAACAATCATGTTGGTTAAAAAAATTTATTGATTTCAATAATTTATATCGAACCAGAGCTACAAATGAATTCGATAAGAGTTTCTTTAAATTATTAAATAACGCAACTTTTGGTAAAACAACGGAAAATATTGATAAGAGAGTAAATGTTAAAATTGTAAATTCTTGGGAAAGTCAAGGTAGATGTTTAGGAGTGCGTGCATTAACTTCAAGATCAAATTTTCATAGTTTAACACATTTTACAAAGAATATGGTTGCTATTCAAATGAGTAGAGTAAGCACATATTATAATAAACCATTATATGCAGGTTTTACGGTTTTAGAATTATCTAAGTTAAAAATGTATGATGATATTTCTCTAAATTATATGGATACAGACTCTTTCATTTATACTATAAAAACAAAAGATTTTTATAAGGATATATTACCTGACATACAAAATTTCTATAATACTTCAGAATATTCTATTGATAATCCATATAATATTCCTAGAAAAAATATATACACACAAAATTTAAATAAGATATCATTGAGTTATCTAGATGATAAGAGATTTATATTAAATGATGGAATTAGTACTTTACCTTGGAATCATTATTCTATAAAAGAATGAAATAAAAAATTTAAAAAAATATCTCATACATACATATAATCGCAGTCAGTTAGAGTTATTGATAATTTATAATTAAAAAATAAATATAAAAATTATAAGATATAATATTTATATAAAAATAATGTAATGGTAGTCAATTAAATTGTAATGTAATATATTAATTTTAAATCTTTTCAAAATTAATTACTCTCGATTCTCATGTAATGTAAATTTATTAATTAAATTAAAAAAATTATATATTAAATTAATTTGCGGGCTTTACATATATTATAGTTATAATGTTAATTAATATAAGTATCTAAAAAATTTCTATTTTAATTTTTTTGTATCTGAAAATGTTAAGATTAAGTTTGAAATTAATTGAATAAAAAGAACAATATTATTAAGTATATCATTATTTTTTATTTATATCCAATAAAAAAAGTACATTTACTTAACAAAAATTTCGCTTCAAACCGTTTCTGATTTCTGCAGCTTCTTCTTCAAATTCATTTGTTAGCAAGATTTTGCAGTAATTTTTTGTTACACCGCAATTTATACATAGAGGTCCCATTTTTTCAATAAAATCTTTGGCTTCATCTACAGAATCAAAGCCGGCAGTATGATACAGCAACTTAAAACTTCCAGCGCAAGATTTGTTGTTGTGACGTTGTGCTTCTTCGTTTTTAAGTAAAAAACAATGAAAACAAAACACCATTTCTTGCGGATTTAAGATGCAAGCTGCGGCAAATTCATAGCTGCAATTAAATATAGATACTCTCAAATCGAAGAATTTATAAACCACACAGCACGGTTTTCCAAATTGTGAGCACTCTAGTATTTGAGAGTTGCAAGGAAATCCATAACATGAATGTCCTACTTTCATAATTTCAATATTGCTTGGCATTTTTTCAAAAAAAATAAATAAAAATTTAAAATATAAGACTATCAAACACAATTGATACTTTCTAACTGAAGCATGCTCATAATAAATTAGTAGCTATGATAAAACAATTTAATTTAAAAAGTTTTGGATAAAGATTTCAAATATTAAAATACTTTACAATAATTAGCCTTTGCGAAATTTTCAATTATATATAACTGTAAACATAATATATATTTATATTTATATATAACTGTAAACATAATTATTTGATAAAAATTGTTTAACCGCAAACATTCTATAATAAATTTAGGTTTTAACATGAACTTGCAAACAATAGTGGTATGAAAAAAAAACTTTCTAGTTAATTTAAATTTTATAATCTTCATAAACAAATTCAAAATATATATTTTTTTGCATTGAATTCACAATTCTAGCAATTGCTTTAAATTTTCATTAAAATATTAGCATACTATAAAACCACATACATCCTTCTATTTAAATTCAGTTATTCTAATTAAAATAATATAACTTAATTTCTTTATTTAGTTTTAATTCAACAGCCGAACTAGACTTTTAAATTTAAATTTAAAATTTAAAAAATTTAAAAAAATAAAAAATGGATACATTTATTGATGACATAAATAATAAATTTAATTATATCATTAAAACTATAAAAGTTTCTGAAATGAAACAAAATAAAAGTTTTAAAGTTATTAACTTGAATAAAATTCCTACTAAATATGGGGAAAGAATAATTTTAACGACTAAAAAGTTTAAAATATTCCTACCCATAAGATATAACAAGTTAACAGAAAAGGAAATGTGGAGATTAGATAATGGAAATTACGTGGTTATAAATGAAAGTGAATGTGGTCCAACACATAAAATTAAATTCAGTAGAGCAGAAATTGAAGAATTCTATGATGAAGATGATGATTCCTCTATAGAAATGGAATAAATATATAATATATATATACACATATGTTAAATTTTTTAAATAAATAAAAGATAAACATTTAAATTTAATTTAGTTTTTTATTTTTAACAATTTTATATTTTTATTTATTTTATTTCAGCTATTTAGGTTGTTTTTGATACTGCTCACTAATTTTCTTTTTATGATATTGACTTCTCATTTCTTCCCCCAATTTCTTTGTAGATTCCGTTGAAGTATCCTTTAAACTTTCATAATCTTTTGAAGACTGATTTTTATTGAAGACCTTTTGTATTTTATCCATATTAATTTTTTAAATTATTTAATTAAAACTATCGATAGCCGATCTATCGATTCACGATCACATCAATAGTGAAATGAATATGTTTCAAATAATTTCTCTTCTTAAATACTTTTGAATTACCTAAATCAGAAATTTTAACAGGTAAACATTTTCCAAAGTACTCACACCAATATGGTTAAAAGAACATCTTTTAGAACAATGAATTTGTTGATTCTTCAATATTTTTAAACATGTAGAATCACGATTTCAATATGTTAATAATCCAAGATTGTTTTTCTTCTCCTTTAACATAAATTGCTGTTTGATTAGATATAAAAATTTTTATAAAATTGATGACATAACAAAAATGTGTTTTACCATCCGACCATTGTAAGCCGTGATGATTTTTAGTGAGCGATTTGTTTGTATATTTTGCTTTTGTATCTAAATAATGGTAACCATAAGTTGGTTTTATTATAAAAGGTTGAATTTTATCATTTAATGAAATAATAGCGATTTCTTTTAAAATGAATTTTTTATTATTATCTCGAAAACCTTGTATATCGATTATTACATATTCCATTTTTTATGTTTCAGAAGAGTAAAAAAAGTAATTCAATCATAAACGCAAGATTTTGAGTTTATTAATGTTACCTTATTTGTATACAAGTTCTATATTTTATAAATTTAAATCATTTCATTTATTTTTATTTAGAAATTTAAATAATTGTATTTACTTCACCTGTTAACGGTTTAAACTCTACTAAGCGATCATGAATAATAAGACAGTAAGCGGTAGTTTTTTCTGAAATTCTTTTGATAGTTTTCAGCTCAATTTTTATATCAACTGCACCCACTTAAGGATCTTCATTTTGGTAGCGGGTGTCAGTTATAAAAATTGGAGATGAATCTTTAAAATTACCCCATGAAACTAAAGGTTCTGATGTTTGAAGATTGTAGGAAGTACTTCGAAAATTCGAGTATGCTTCATATGCTAAATCATAACGAGTTTTTGAGAACTCTAAATTCATATTTTCATACGGATATACTTGAGAATTTAAATATACTTTTAAATTAGAAACATCACAATGATTAAATATTGAAGGGTCTTTTGAAAGATTTTCTTTGATATTTTGTTGATCAGTTTGTAGAGCGAAAATAATAAAACGAGGTTTTTCTAATTGTGTAGATGATTTAACATTCCAAATGAAGTGATTTGCTGGCGGTAATGATGGATTCTCATTTAAGTCCCAACTTCTAAAACCCATTTTCATAACAGAACCATTACCAATACTTTTATATAATTGGTCTTTTGGTGCATCCATCAAATTAATTTGTTGAACTCTCCAGCCTAGTTTTGTAATAGTAATATCCGGCTTCTCAGTAGCATTTGAACATATTAATGAATTGTTGTTGCTTCCAGCGCGTGTTAATATCAATTCATGTTGTGCATTAGGAATATAGTTTTTATAATCTTCCGCAAATCCTAATAATCTCTTTAAAGGAATGTAAAAACTGAAATAATGCTCTTCCAACTGAATTGATGTTTTTGGGGACCAACTCGCATTGAATAAAGCACTGCTTTCGTTTTCATTAAGTGAAATATAATTTTTTAGCGTTGAAGTTATACCAACCTTATTATTATGATCAATTTCCTTACCATTAAGCGTATAAGCAATTCTCTCAAATAGAAATGGTGCAGCATTATTAACTAGCTTAGTATTTTTAAGAGTCGTTCTATCGTGATTTGATAGATATCCTTCTATATAAATAAAACTTGTTGAAGGTAATATATTTAAATTCTGATTTTGTATTACTATTCTTATATTACTATTGGTGTTTGTATTGGTGTTTGTATTGGTTATGTTGAATGGATAATATGTATGCCAGTGAGCACTAATTATAGTTTCATCAAAAACAGGTTCACCAAAAAGGTTCATTTTAATTGGTATCCAAGTAATTTTAGATATTGCTGATTTTCGACAGTTAATTTTTTTCTTGATTTGTAGTGTTGAGTTCCTTCTCCTCCTGCTGACATTAATATATTGCAATGCGAAGATCGACATTGAGAATATAATATATAAGAATCTTGATTTTGATTAAACACTAACATTTTAAACTTTTAAATGCAATCTAAGTGTTATTGCTTCTCCTTGAAAATTAATTAAATTTCCGTTCTGATCAAGTAATTTAATAGTGATAGATTTTATCTGATCATCAGTTACAGGTAGATAAATTACACTTTTAGGAACTTCAATTATTTTATAGCCAGGACTAACACTAATAGAAAATTCATCTAAAATGCATGCTTCCTCTCCATTTATATACGTTCCGGAGATAATATTACATTCTATTCTTACTATATTTATTTTGTTAATATCAACAAAAAGATCTGAAGTATGCCATTTATTAGCTGATTTCTTTTTACTGAAGCCTAATAATCCTCCAATAGTTTCTTCTCTTGAAAAATCAATTTCTTTATCAGCAAAAATTTCGCACTTTAATGTATTATTATTTGCTCATAAAATTAATTTTTCCTTATCTGTTTTAGTTATATTTAACGTTTTTCTAAGAGTTGTTTCAATTTCATATGAACCTATTAGAATTATAATAGGTTTATCATCAATTATAAATTTATTATTTTTCTCATCTATATTGGGTATTGAATTATAGGTTTGAAAATCTACTAAACCGCACGTATATTCTTTCCCCTTTAGGTCTATAGGAGGAAAATAATTAGTTGTCAATATAGAAGAGTTTCCGTTTAAAGTTAATGTTATTGACATATTTTTAATTGAAATAATGAGGTATTTCAGAAATGCATTCCGCTTTTATAGATTTTCAAGGTTAATTCAACACAATAAAAAAAATTATATATATATATATGCATATATATATAATATGTTTCAATTCAATTTTTTTTTAAATTTTTTTTGTGATAAATTCTAATTATTCTTTATCAGTACTTTTTGTTTCTTTTGAATCTTGAACTTGAACAAAATTATTAATGTAGGTTAGTTTTTAATTAAATCAGACTAATAATAAAGAAAAATTTTTTTTTTATTTTTTCATGTTTTATTTACTGATAATTTTTTTTGTTAACAATATGAAATAAAAATTCTAAACATAGATGACAGCAATTATATGAATTAAAGTTTTGATATTTTGTGTAATTATACACAAGATTATCTCCTAAATATTGAATTACTTCTAATAGGGGTTTTATTTCCAAAACTGTCAAAATATTGCACAATTTGCGGTTTCTTGTAATAAGCTACCCAATGCGTTCCATTACCAATACAATTATCTAAATTTATTATACCAGTTTCATATTTTTGAGGTTTATGTGCCGGTAATTTATCTCTCATAAAAACTCCTCGGAAAGATTTTAAATACTTTCTTCCAAATTCTTCTAACTCATAATTGTTGAGTGCTTTTTTGGGTAGCTCATTTAATGGTTTTTTGGATTCAAAAACAGACCTAAACCTTTTTTATGTGGTTTTAAATGTAATCCTTTTCCTCCTTTTAATGTTATTGCTTCCATCATTTTATTATGACGCACACTCTCATTTAATTGTTTACGAGCACTTTTAGCATCATGTACAGCTTTTGCTACACCCGCAGTACCGCCAAAAACTGCTCCAATAGCTGATAAACCAGCAAATATAGGGATTAAAGGTAAAACTCCTCCAATTTTTGGTACCGGAATTATTCGAGGGATATACAATTTTTTTTCTGGTTCTTAGAAAATTTTCGAGCTGCATTTAAAGCAATTTTTATAATATTTTTATCATTCATTGGTTTCTTTGTGGTTTTAATAGCTAATTTAACTTCTTTTATAACATTTTGCAAAGGTATTTTTCTTTGAAATATTTTTTTTGTTTTCTTTTTTAAACCCATACCGAGTTTAACTTTAGCTTTCATTGCGTTTGTAACTAGATATGAATTTAACCTTTCACCAAAACTTGAGTCTTTAGCTTTAACTCTTTGCCAAGCGTTTTCTGCTGTATATTGTCAGCTATATGACACTGATTTTGATTAGAAGTTTTCGAATATGCTATATCATGCTCTCGACAAGCTTCATCTAAACCATTAATCCCTTTATCACCACGAGCTAATCGTTTTGCTAATTTTGTCCCCGGTTCGCAATAATTATAGCCAGGTAAATGTGCTTCAAATGGTAATTTATTAATTAATGAGTTAATAATTCCTCTTCCTTTAATGGTTTGTCTATTACTGTTTGAATTTATTGTGAAGAGACATAATATGCAGTTTAGTTTAAGAAAGTCAATCAAACACTAATTACCTTTTAAAAAATTCATCATCATTTAAAACAAGAATTCTTTTTTTAAGTTAAAAAAATGAAATTTATAAAATTACATAACGCAGTTAAAATTAAAAATTTTGATCAAAATTCAGAAAAAAAAAATAAAAAGCATGGTGAGTGCTTCCAGACAGTATAAGAGGATTAATAGTCGGACCGTCAAATTGTGGTAAAACTAATGTTATGATAAGTATGCTTTTAGATTCTAAAGGTCTTAAATTTCAAAATATATATATTTACTCGAAATCATTACATCAACCTAAATATGAATATTTAAAAAAATTAATAAAATCAATCAAAGGAATGGGATATAACAAATTTTCAAATAACGTTGATGTAATTGAACCTTCAGCCTCACAACCGAACTCAATATTTATTTTCGATGATGTAGCTTGCGATAAGCAAGATAGCATAAGAAACTATTTTTGCATGGGGCGACATCAGGAAGTAGATAGCTTTTATTTGTGTCAGTCTTATACAAGAATTCCAAAGCATTTAATTAGAGATAATGCCAACTTTTTGATTATCTTCAAACAAGATGATTTAAATTTAAAACATATATATATAATAATCATATAAATTCTGATATGTCTTATAATGATTTTAAAAAGCTGAGTGCATGGTGCTGGAATGATAAATATGGTTTTCTATTAATTGATAAAGATAGCAATTTAAATAATGGTCGTTATAGAAAAAATTTTGATGCATTTGCTAAATTTTAGTTAACAATTTGTTATTAACTGAACAGGTCATGTAGCAGATAGCAGTTAGCAATTAGCTGTTAACAGTTAGCATTTAGCGGTTACCAGTTAGCAGTTAGCAATAGAACAGTACGGTTGTTAATTTGCAGTTAATAATTGAACAGATTAGTTTCTAATTAAAAAATGGATGAACCACTTATGAAAGATTTAAGTAAAACTCGTAAAAGTTTAAAAAAAAAATTCCAATTGAAAGATTTAATTACAACACGTAAAAGTTTAAAAAGAAAATTTCAATTTTTAAAAATTAAAAAGCTTTCAGAAGATGATAATCGGGAAGAAAACTTTACTCCAATTACAAAACCATTAAAAGAATTAACAAATATTATTAAACAACAACGAATTCCAGATATCAAACCGGAAATTGAATGGGGTGATGATAATGAAAAAAAATCTAAGTTAATGAGGACATTTAGGCCGGAAGTTAAAACACCTAGCAACAAAAGTAATACTTACAATGAATTTAAAACTTCAACGCCGAATACTATAAAATTTGATAATGATGAATCACCATCAATTTCACAATTTTTGTTTCTAAACAAGTCAGAACTCGATAAGACATACGGACTCTATTTTGATGAATCATTAAATGTGCGAAAACTTGGTAATGCTAATTTTGAAATAGATGAAATTAATAAAAATATTTTGATTGATAAGGAAGTTTTTGAAGGTACTGATGGTCTATATGAATTAATATTAAAAAAAAAACCTCTAAAATATACTGCAAGTGATCTAAGTACGTATCATCAAATTCTTAACAAAACGAATGCACATAGAAGAAATTATAATCCTTTAGAACAAATAAAGGGAAACAAAGGTTTTAAATTCAAGAATATATTAAGAAAATTATATGAACATGATTATAACACTAGACATAAAAAAAATGGATCAGGTCATACGATAAAAAATTTTACTCAGTTTTTTCATAAATCTTTAACACCAAAAACCCAATTAAATTATACAAATCAATCAAATCAATATGTTTATTGGGATGATCCTAATGAGTTAGTTGATAGATTAAGATTTCTAATTGCATCACAATCAGCTGGTAACAATAATCATCATAATGAAATTGTATCTATAATTGAAGAATTGAGAGAAGCAAATATAATTCAATAGTATTTTACATTATCAATCAGTAAAAATCAATATGTCCCTTGATAAGTTTGGACGTAGTACAGCTTCTTCTAGAAAACTGCACACTCAAGGTCTTCCAGGTATAGGTTTCAAACTAACTTCTGAAGGAAATTATGATTTAGATAATAAAATTTTATCAAATGTTCAAGATCCAGTTAACGGAAATGATGCAGCAACACAAACATTTGTGAATAACCAAATTTTCTTTCATAAAGAACTAATAAAAAACTACATAGGAGAAATGTTTATCAATTTGATTAGTGAACTTAAATTAACAGAAGAAAATTTAAAAATATTAGAAGAACAAGTACGAGACAGTTTATACATAGTACATCATCAATTTTCTACAATGTTAAATGAACAATTTTCAGAAATGAATGATTTTATTGAATTTCAAATTAAAAAACCAATTAGATTTATTAATGAGAGATTAGAAAAAACTGAAGCCAAAGCTCAATCAGCGTTAGATTTAATTAATAATTCAAGAAATTAATTGTGATTAGTTTTCATTTAACTTCCAAAATGGATATACATCAAATAGGATATTCTTTAAATATTTTTTTAAATAAATATGAAGATATTTTATTGCAGGAACATTATGAACAGTTAAAAGATCATTTCAAATTTTTAAAATTATTTAAAAATTCTCTACAAATTGAAACGAAGGAGTATGGATATCATTGGGATATATGCCGCTATACATCAGATAATATTGAAAGTTTTCCAGATACTTGCCCATGCCATTCAGCAGAACAATGTATGTTACACTGCACCAAACTAATGGAATTATATAAAAGAATTGAAAATAGGTTATAATAAAAGTAAACATACACTATTATACAAATAAAGAATATAAATTTTAATACATTGAACATTTATTGTTCGTTTTATTTATTTTATTTTCTTTATAAATAACTGAAAGAGAGGTACATATATTCTAATTAGTTATTTTCAAGATGAGTAAGGATGAAGTTCTAGATTTATTCGATTGGCTTGAAGCTTCAGATTCGTCTGATGAGAGTGATGAAAAGGAAGATGATATTTCAGTTACTTCTTGTGAAATTTCACATTTATCTGAGGATAGTCATGAGGAAGAGGATTATGATGATGGAAAAAAAGTAAAAAAGAGAGTCAAATTTATGTTAAAGCCTCAAATGCACATATTATACAAATGGAATACAGCATATAAGTTAGCTCGGCAAAAATATTGGGAAGTTATAGCACTGGATCGCTATAGATTTAATAAAAGAATTCAAAATACTGATATTATTATTTCTCAGATTCTACATAGTAATTATCGGGAAATCATTTTCAATCAAAGATTTTCTAATTAGTTATATAATAATTACATACAATTTATTTTATTTTATTTAAAAATAAGTAAAAGAGAGATTGTTGAAGAGCTTCAGAAGCCTGCACGGAGAAATTTTGAACGACGTAGAGTTATAATAAAAGGATTTAATGATCTTTGGCAAGCTGATTTAGTAGAAATGGGTTTATATGCTAAAGAGAACAAAGGTTTTAAATTTTTATTAACTGTCATTGACACCTTTTCTAAGTATGCATGGGTAATCCTTATAAAAACAAAAACTTCAGAGAACGTTACAGAAGCAATGCAAAATATTTTTGTAAATTCTAAAACAC
Organism: Poecilobothrus nobilitatus; assembly: GCA_947095535.1. Classification (NCBI taxonomy): domain Eukaryota; kingdom Metazoa; phylum Arthropoda; class Insecta; order Diptera; family Dolichopodidae; genus Poecilobothrus; species Poecilobothrus nobilitatus. The sequence goes on from OX352772.1 coordinate 122,210,461, forward strand.
AACCTCAAAATTTACAAACCGACGATGGAAAAGAATTTTTTAATAAAATATTTCAAAAACTAATGCATAAATATCATATAAACCATTATTCAACATATAGCACATTAAAAGCATCTATTGTAGAATGTTTTAATAGAACTGTAAAAGAAAAGATGTGGAAAGAATTTAGTTCTAACGGAAATTACAAATGGATTAATTTAATTGATGAACTAGTCTAACAATACAACAATACTAAACATCGAACAATTAAGAAAAATCCCTCAGATGTTAATAAACATAATGCTAATAATTTACTCAAAACTGCATACAATCATATTAAAACATATCCGTTTGTTAAATTTAAAGTTGATGATCCAGTTCGAATAAGCAAATATAAACATATTTTTGAAAAAGGTTATAGACCAAATTAGGCAACTGAAATATTTAAAATCAAGAAAGTTCAGATTACCAACCCTGTAACATATTTATTAGAAGATTATCAAGGTCAACCAATACAAGGAGGCTTCTATGAATATGAACTATTAAAAGCTAATCAAAAACATGTATACTTGATTGAAAAAATTCTTAAAACTAAAGGTGATAAAATTTTTGTTAAGTGGTTAGGATTTTCTACTAATCATAATTCATGGATAAATAAAAATGATGTATTATAAAAAAACTTTTTTTTTATTTTATTAATTTCCAATTACGTAATATATTATTTTATTTTATTTGTAAAAATTATGAAATTCCCATTTGATATGTTGACTTTTGTTTTATTGATCGCAAATCTAGAACTGTGTATTCAGATTTATAATCTGTATCCATAAGTGGAACTGATTCTACCTCTCCAGTACCTGATATTCTATCTGATAAAATTTCGCGGTATTCGAAGCATTGAATTTTGAGAAATTTTTGTTTGAAATTACTATCATATGCACATCGGATATGAATTTCTTCATCAACAGGATATTCTAATTTAAAATATCTGTAAGTAGTATGGATATGCCGGTTCTGGTGCAAGAGGAGCTTTTTTAAAGCTTTTAGTCCTCCTAAAAGTATGCAAAAAAAATTATTTGCATACACCGTCCAAAAAGTATGCAAGTAAAAAGGATTGTGTCTTTGATATTTTAAATTTAAAAAGTACTGAATATTTTAAATCAGGATAAAAATATGAAAAGTTTTTAAAGTTTGGTTTAAAAATTTCAAAGTTTGATTTAAATACAAAATTATAATTAAAGTTTAAACATATTTACCAAACGTCAAATTTACATTCTATTATAACAATTTGAGTTCTCCTAACCTTATGCAAAAAATTAGTAGGGTGAAGATATGAAAAGTTTTTAAAGTTTGGTTTAAATACAAAATTATTATTAAAGTTTCCTCATATTTACCAAAAGTCAAATTTACATTCTATTATAACAATTTGAGTCCTTCTAATCTTATACAAAAAAGTTTATTTGTCTACACTCGTCGGAAAGTATGCAAAAAAACGTTATGAGTAAATACGGTTGATTCTTGCTGATTTTTTAAATTTATAAAATAATTTAAAATTTAATTAAAAGTTATTGAATATTTTAAATTAAACTAAGTGGTTAGTATATCAATTATGTTTTAATTTAAAATTTAAAAAGCTTATATGAAAAATATGAAAAGTTTTTAAAGTTTGCTTTAAATACAAAATTAAAAAAAGTTTTAAAACTTGATGTGATTACATTTAAGTTTTAAGTTGAACAGTTGTAATTAAATAAAATATTATAAGAAAACATTCCATTTAAAAAATTATTTTGTATATGTGCGGTTTAAATAAAACGGTAAAAATTATACCCTACACCTAAAAAATTCAAATTAAATTTAAAATCCATAAGTTATTTTAGTTAGGTATTTAATACAAGCTAAAAAAATAAATGCTGTTACAACCTTTGTACAAAATTTCAGGTTTCTATCTTTATTAAATTCGAAAATATGATTGTTAAGTCTTGGGAAGTGTGTGAAGGCACGCGGACCACCACCCCAATTAATCTCAAATTTTAGAGACATCAACAGGGTAGAACATTCTTATATCAAATTTCAAGTTTATATATTTATTAATTTCGAAGATATGCTTGTTTGGTCTTAGGAGTTGTGTGGCAGATACCCGAACAACCATTCGAATTCATCTTAAATTTTGGACAAATCAGGGATTCAGGAAACAACACCCTTGTACCAAATTTGAAGTTTCTGTCTTTATTAATTTCGAAGATATGCTTGTTCGGTTTTGGGAGTTGTATGGGAGGTACTCGAACAACCATTCGAATTCATCTTAAATTTTGGACAAATCAGGGATTCAGGAAACAACACCCTTGTACCAAATTTGAAGTTTCTGTCTACACTCGTCGGAAAGTATGCAAAAAAACGTTATGAGTAAATAGGGTTGATTCTTGCTGATTTTTTAAATTTATAAAATAATTTAAAATTTAATTAAAAGTTATTGAATATTTTAAATTAAACTAAGTGGTTAGTATATCAATTATGTTTTAATTTAAAATTTAAAAAGCTTATATGAAAAATATGAAAAGTTTTTAAAGTTTGCTTTAAATACAAAATTAAAAAAAGTTTTAAAACTTGATGTGATTACATTTAAGTTTTAAGTTGAACAGTTGTAATTAAATAAAATATTATAAGAAAACATTCCATTTAAAAAATTATTTTGTATATGTGCGGTTTAAATAAAACGGTAAAAATTATACCCTACACCTAAAAAATTCAAATTAAATTTAAAATCCATAAGTTATTTTAGTTAGGTATTTAATACAAGCTAAAAAAATAAATGCTGTTACAACCTTTGTACAAAATTTCAGGTTTCTATCTTTATTAAATTCGAAAATATGATTGTTAAGTCTTGGGAAGTGTGTGAAGGCACGCGGACCACCACCCCAATTAATCTCAAATTTTAGAGACATCAACAGGGTAGAACATTCTTATATCAAATTTCAAGTTTATATATTTATTAATTTCGAAGATATGCTTGTTTGGTCTTAGGAGTTGTGTGGCAGATACCCGAACAACCATTCGAATTCATCTTAAATTTTGGACAAATCAGGGATTCAGGAAACAACACCCTTGTACCAAATTTGAAGTTTCTGTCTTTATTAATTTCGAAGATATGCTTGTTCGGTTTTGGGAGTTGTATGGGAGGTACTCGAACAACCATTCGAATTCATCTTAAATTTTGGACAAATCAGGGATTCAGGAAACAACACCCTTGTACCAAATTTGAAGTTTCTGTCTTTATTAATTTCGAAGATATGCTTGTTCGGTTTTGGGAGTTGTATGGGAGGTACCCGAACGACCACTCCAATTCATCTCAAATTTTGGACAAATCAGGGATTCAGGAAACAACACCCTCGTATCAAATTTAAAGTTCCTATCTTTATTAATTTCGAAGATATGCTTGTTCGGTTTTGGGAGTTGTATGGGAGGTATCCGAACGACCACTCCAATTCATCTCAAATTTAGGACAAATCAGGGATTCAGGAAACAACACCCTCGTATCAAATTTAAAGTTCCTATCTTTATTAATTTCGAAGATATGCTTGTTCGGTTTTGGGAGTTGTATGGGAGGTACCCGAACAACCACTCCAATTCATCTCAAATTTTGGGGTTATCAGGGATTCAGAAAAACACACCCTCGTACAAAATTTTAAGTTTCTATCTTTATTAATTTCGAAAATATGCGTATTAGGTTTTGGGAGTTGTATGGCAGGTGCTCGAACGCATGGTCCGATTTTGCCCATTTACAATCCCCGCCTTACCTTAGTCGTTGTTAACCTACAGTATAAATTTCATCAAGATAGCATCATTATTTCTTGAGTTATCGTGCGTACGGACTGACGGACGGACGGACGGACATCGCTAAATCGACTCAGGCGGTGATCCTGATTCAGAATATATATACCTGTCTATACCTAACTCGCTTCCTTTTGGTGGTTACAAACACCATACCAAAGTTAATATACCCTATACTTAATGTGTAGGGTATAATAAAACCTAGGTTTAAAAAGTTATTTTTTAATATTAAATAACAGCATTGCATTTCCTACTAAAAGTTTATAAATTATTTTTTCATTAAATAATATCTTGCTTATTTATCCATGGATCATGTTTTTTATCAAAGCCAAGCTACCTAACCAATTTCCAATGATTTCTTTTTTTTCTTATTATTTTTTCTACAAGGTAAACATTAGGAAATTTAGCAGATGTAAGTTCAGGTTCATAAAAACTGCCTTTTATTGGTTTTTGTGTGTAATCAAGTAAATTGTATGTTATTGGATCAGTTATTTTTATTTTCGCTATTGTATAAATTTCTGTTGACCAATTAGGTTGATAACCTTTTGCAAATATACCTTTAACTTTACTTATACGAACAAAATCTCCAACTTTGTAGTTTGCTTTTCGGAATACTTTTAATTTATTGTAGACACTTTTTAATAGCAATTTCTCATTTTTCTTTGTAACCTTTTTAGGTGGAAGTTTAATTGTATGATGATATGTTGAGTTATATTTTTCTATTAGCGATGGTAGAATAGTTAACCATTTATATGTAAACCTTGTAAACTAAATTGTTTCCACATCGTGTTTTTTAGGGTACGATTAAAACGTTCTACAATTGATGCTTTTAGTTCTGAATATGTATGATAATGGTTAATTTTATTTTTCTTCATTAAATTTTGAAATTTTTTGTTGAAAAAATCCGTACCTTGATCAGATTGTAAATTTTTTGGTTTTTTACCAGCACTCTTAAAAATATTTTTCATTGCGGTTAAAACATTATCAGAGCTTTTATTTTTAACCGGTTCAGCATACGCAAATTTGGAAAATGTATCAATATCTATTAATAAATATTTATATCCCTTATTGAATTTTGCATATGGAATAGTTTCAACCAAATCAATTTGCCAAGTATCATTTAAACCCTTTTGAATAAATTTTCTTCGTGTAAATTTTCTTCTAGCACCTCTATGAATTTCTGACACAACTTGTAACCTTGACATTATTCTCATACCATTTAATTAAATTCTTTAAAGTGATTCTATACTTTTCTATTGTATGACATTCACATGTGTCTGGTCCAGAAGTAGAATTATCATATGCCCATGGACAAAGGGCAAAATGAGTACCACAAATTGAAGTGTACTTATTTACTCCAGAACAATTTTTAATGTGTTTAAATAGATGTAATATTAGTTTCTTATAATCATTTAATAAGACGGAGGAATATATATTTAAGAACTCCTCTACTTCCATAATTTTATTAATTTTGTTCATCCATTTACAATGATGATAGCAGGACCATCTGGATGTGAAAAAACAACATTTGTGTGTAATTTAATTGAAAATATTAACAGATTGATTTACCCGAAAATTGAAACAATAAAATGGTGTAACCCAGAAATTTCTGCTATCCCGAACAATATAGATTTTCCTGATATAGACTAAAGAATTTAGTGGGAATGAAAATAGACCTACTTTAATTGTTTTAGATGACTTAATGTTAGATTCTGCAAATAAACAAGTATGCGAACTATTTACTAAAGGTTCGCACCATCGTAATTTATCTATTGTATTGCTAACGCAAAACGTTTTTCATCAGGGGAAATTTTCAAGAGATATTTCATTAAATTGTAAATATTTAGTGCTTTTCAAAAACCCTCGAGACAAATCGCAGATTTTTCCTCTTGCTAAACAACTATATCCAGAAAATATAAAGGATTTTTTGAAAGTATATAATGAGTCAACATCAAAACCACATGGTTATATTGTGTTGGATTTAACACAAGACATTAACGACTTATTTCGTATTAGAACTAATATTTTTTCAAATGATTTGAACGACAGTTGTCAAAAATATGAAACGATTGAAGAAAAACCAACATATATTATATGTACTAGGAAAGTGCAACAAGAAGAAAATTCGTGAAAATATTCTTAAATATTGTGATGATGATATTATAAAAACTATTGCTGAAATTGCAATCAATATATTAAATGGAAATAATAAAATAACACCAGGACAAAAAGCAAAATTAAAAAAACATAAAACACAATTAAGATTCCTAGTCTGTGCAAAGAACAGTATAAAAGCCAAACGAAAAATTTTAGTTCAACATGATGAATTTTTACCAACTTTAATAGGAACTATATTATCTGGTGTAATAGGAAAATTGCTCAGTAAGACATAATGCAGCGATTGATTGTTATGTCACCAGAAATATTTTCAAAATTTAGCAAATTATTTCAAGATGATAAAAATTTGGATATATTAGATCAAAAAATGAAAAAAGTTTTATATGATAAAAAATTAAAACCATTGCAAAACAAAAGACAAGCAAAAAGGTTACGAGACAAGGCTAATAATCTTACATTTGATACAGGTACTCAAACAAAATTCTTTTCTAAACGAAATACAAATACAAATCAACATCAACACAGACCAATTTTGTACCTTTAGTTACTGATGATGTTTTTGAATATGACCCTAAAAAAGAACATTCAGATATGGATATCGATTTAACACATTACGATTTGGATGATGAAAATTCATTTAAAAAATTAGCTCGAACTGAAATGTTGAAAGATGAAAAATTAGTGGAAAGACCATCTCTAAGCTCTGATTATCGAATGTTTGAAATACCGAGTGGTGATGTAATTACCGTTGCTGTACCATCTCCTGAAAAGAAGAAGACACTAAGATCGGCCGGCAGTACAATATCCTCAACTATACTCTCACAGTTTCCTGAAACAAAAAAACGAAAACTAAAACCATTACTAAGAAGTCCAAAACTAAGAACTTCATCAACACCGGAATGGACAACATATAAATAGTGCAACATTTTATGTTTTAGAAGAATTTAACAAAGATGGATAGTCAAGATGACTTCTATGTAACATTGTTTAGCAATGATAATCTAAAACTATTTCCAGACAACACTTTAGCTTCATTCGAAAATAAATTACCTATTCACTTTGATTTAAGAAATGGAAATTGGAAAGTTGGTCTTTCAGAAATATATCTGAACGATTTCCTACAAACAGAAGAATTTAACAAAGAGCAATGTGCTTTTATCAATATTGGGCAATATAATTTTACATAAGAAACATTGAAAAACCTCTTGAAAAAATCAAAGTAACCAAATCTATAGGTTACACATATTATTCATATAACGATTCGGAATTACATTTGGATGGTTGGAAAAATATAACTCCTAATCCGGGATTTACTCGAAACCAAGTTTTCAAAGAATTTTTTAATGAAGTTTTGACATATATCTCTACTCCTAAAAATTATGATGATGTAACATTTAAAAAAATGTCAGAATCTAACCGACGTGATTTCATACGAATATCGCAGACATTTGATGAAGATAGTTTCTATATAAAAGTTAATCACAGTTATAATATCAAAACATTATTATCTGAATTATTTCAACAAAAAAAAAATATAAAAAATTTCAATATAAAATTACCTGAACTATTCAAATTAGCTGTTGCTAATAATAAAGATGAATTGAATGGAATGGTGATGATTTATTCAGATATAGTTGAATCATCTGTTTTTGGAAGTAGCAAAGTGCGTGCATTGAGAGCTATCAACATAGAAAATTGTAGAATACCTACAAATATTGAATTTGAAAATGTCCATTACATACCTATAGAAAAAAATTGTTTTGAAACGATAGCGATTAAAATTTGCAATCAATACGGTGATGGAAAAAATTCTGTTTCCAGTTACTATCCAACAAAAATTATATTACATTTTAAAAAGCATTGATTGCTCCTCAATTAAAACAATATAAATACTACTACTCAAATATGATATCCTGTCAAACATGGAAAGAGCTTACGTGAGATATTATTCCTCTCAAGTAGGTGGAGGAATCGACGATATTGGGCCTTTATTACAATTTTATCCAGCTATACAAAAAGGTCGTGGTTTTGGAAATATATTCGGAAGTTTAATTCGTTACTTAAAACCCGTTTTTACATCAGGTTGGGACTTAATTAAAAAAGAGGCTGTCAACACAGATAAAAATATTTTTAATGATATATCATCCGGTGCAAACATAAAAGAAGCTGTAATTGACTAAAGCAAAGGCAGCATAAAAAATTTACGAAAATCAGTAGTTAACCAACTGCATTCGATGTATGGTGGAAAACGAAGAGCTATAAAAAGACGAAGAACTATAAAAAGACGAGCAATTTCTAAAAAGACACATTTGAAGTCGAAAAAACGACGAAAAAAGCATATTAAAACCTCTGATAAATGGAATGTATGAAATCTGAACTTGACCTTTTTGCGCCATTACCCGTACAAACAAGTATCTTGCGTTCAGAAGAGGTAGCATACAATCCTTTAGCTTCTTTAGAGGCATCACCGTCAACTATTGAATTCGTTTCACTTGGAAATGGAGATACATATCGGGATTTATCCTCAACCTACATCAAATTTAAAGTTCAAAAATTAAAAAAAGATGGATCAGTTTGGAGTGCAAACGATAAAATAGGAAACGGTAATGAAGCAAGGGCAAATGATTAAATGATTTTAACAATTCTGGTTCTAAATCAAGACAAAAATCATACAATAATTCTGCAATAGTAGAATTAATGGGAAAATTACATGTAGATTTCTTCAATACTTCTAAATTACTTTTAAATAATGTTGACATTCGAATTGCTTTAGCATTAGAGAAACAAGATTTTTTTATTTTCTTTAACGATGCCGATGAAAGCTATTTAAAAATTCTCGAAGCTACGTTATACATGAAACATTTAACAATTAATCCTAGCATATTGATAGCACATAATACTGTATTGGAAAAGGCTAACGCGAAATATTTTTATACAAGAAGTGAAATCAAAACATTTACAATTCCAGCTAACACTTCCAACATATCATTGGATAATATATTTATAGGGCAAATACCAAAAGCTCTAGTATTTTGTATGGTTAATAATGAAAATTTCAATGGTAAAAGATCAAAAAATCCATACCATTTCGAACATCAAAATCTCACACAATTTCAATTATATCTGAATGGAGTGCCTACACCAAACTCTGCAATTGAAACAAATTTTACATTGAATAATCTTTGCAATTCTCGTGCATATTTAACATTATTTAGCGGAACAGGTATACATCATTCTGATAGAGGACATCAAATTTCAAAAGAACTATTTTCAAAAGGTTATACAGTACTGGCTTTTGATTTATCAGTAGACGGCTCGGGAACAGATACATGAAAGTTTATTAAACCAGGGAGTAGTAAAGATTGAAGCAAAACTAAGTTCTCCATTAACTTCAACATTAACATGTATTGTGTTTGCAGAATTTGATGCTAATATAGAAATTGATAAAAATCGTAACGTTTACGTAAACATATAAAAAGGAAGTTCAGGCGACCCTTTCACCTCACTTAAAAATGGCATGTGCTATAGTAGATTTATCGTTCTGTACGGATGATAACAATACAATATTTGTAAAAAATCTTATTGTGGTTGGAATAAAAGAAAAATGTAAAACTATTTCAAAAGAATTAAAGTATAAATTCCCAACCAGAGATTTAAAAAGAACAGAAATCAAGAATTTTTCTTTTGCGCATATGGACAACAACAAAACAACTAATAATTTAATAAATTTATTGGAAAAATTCGATATAGTGTTGACAAATGGAAAACTTAAAGTTGAATTTTTAACAGCATACATAAATGGAAATATCAACTAATTGATATTTCTCATTTACAAAACAATAATGAATACACTTCAGATAGAGAAAGTGTTGAAATGAAATAGTGCAACCAGAAAACTATTTAAAGGTGTTTTTGCTGTTGATCAAATACCGAAAAATATTTCAAAACCTGGTATTTTAGTAATAAATACCGATACTTCTGCTAAAAAAGGAACACATTGGCTAGCAATTTTTGTATCAGTTCAAGGCTGTGTAGAATATTTTGATGCATTTGGAAATCCACCATTCCACAGTGAGATTGTGAAATTTCTACAAAATCAATCAAAATGTTTTATTTTCAACAATAACCGTTTACAAAGTGACTTTACATCAGTCTGTGGCCAATATTGTTGTGTATATTTATGGATGCGATGTAACTGCAAGAGCATGAAAGGTTTTATTAATTTAACATCATCCCCACTTAAAAACGATAAAAATATACAAAGAATGTTTCGAAGAATTTTTAAAAAAAAATGAAAACGAAACTGAGAAAACTATTTCGAACTAATATAAATATAAATTTTTTAAATATATATTCCATCAGTTTAAAAAAAAATAAAATGGAGTCAACATCAAATATCGAAACATTTGAAAAGCAAAGCAAAGGCAACAGAAGCAGCAGCAACAGCAACGAATCACAAGTTACATTTATTCTCTTATTAAGTTACATTTATTATTTAGATAAAAAACAAACAACAAAAATACAAATTGGATTTAATGTTGAAAATGTCGCTGCTACAAAAATTTTCCAACGTAATCGTAAAGTTATTAGCGAAATGAATTATTTGGAGTGATATGCATTTTATCAAGATTTTACAAGCAACCAACTCCATAAATTAAATTCAAATAAATTTCCACTAAAATTTAATTATGCTGGAGGAACAATTAAAAAACTAACATTGGAACTAGATGAGTATACCCGATTTTGTCTTATGTTAGACTTTATTCAAGTGATGTCATATAACAATTGAGCCGAATTGAATGTACGAGAATATGTATTAAAATATTTTGAGAGATGTATTGCAAAGAATAAGCTTAAACTGGAACAAGAAGATTTCTATATTCCTATGAATTATATATAGCTATATATTCCTATGAATAGCATATAGCTCAATGCAACTATTCCCGGCTCTTTTATGAAATACCATTATTTATGTCTGAAAAAATATATTGGTCAACAATAAATAAAACAAATATTTTCTAAAACCAATTTTTTTTATTATCTTTTATTAAAAACATATATAAATTCATACAATTTTTTACAGCACATCTTTGCAAATTTTCCGTATTTTGATGGTGGGGACAAATGGTGATGAAATTCCTTAGTTTTTGTAGAGGTGTAATTTTATTATCTAAATTGATAACTTCTACTATTGAATTTGAAAAAAAGCTATCTAAAAATTGTTTTTTTTTTAAGACCTTTTACATAAATGATATCAAATAATGTTAAATGTTTCTCTAAGATATTTTTTAATTGTAGATATTCTATAAAACCATCATTCCAGTCCAACATATTAATTTTCTTTTTGTTATATTCATTTTGTTGTTTAGCATCAAAATTTAATTCTTCAAATGAATATGGTGCTTTAAACATAAATAGCATTGGTACAAGAGAATCATCAGATATCACAGAAAATTCTTTTAAAAAATATTCTCTATATTTTTTATTCTTTACTACTCGTACATATTAAAATAAACCAATAGTGTAATAGCAAACAATAGTAGCAACAGCATTAGCATTTTATTTATACTTTTGATTTCAGCAACCATCTGGTGGGAGGGAGGGGGGGGTACCTAAAGATTGTTATTATTATTTTTTTTTTAAATGTTTATTTGTTGTAAATCAACGCTAAAGTCTGGCAACAGTTGACCCGGAGACATGGCAATGACTTCGTCGCAGCCCTGGGCCCTCAGCCCCTCCGGGCGCTAGATCACAAGAGCCGGGAACGTTGTTAGAGCCAGTCTTCCGGAAGTCCGTTACCGGAACCGGTCCTCTGGAAGTCCGTTGCCAGAATCGGTCTTCCGGAAGTCCGTTGCCAGAATCGGTCTTCCAGAAGTCTGTTTCTAGAACCGGTCTTCTGGAAGTCCATTGCCGGAGCCGGTCTTCCGGAAGTTTGATGTCGGAGCCGGTCCTGCTGAAATAAGACATTGATGCTTATGGGTAGTAATAGGGGGTAAATAAAAAAAAAAACAAAACAAAATTACTAATATAAAATTATAATATATATTTTAATAATTTTTCTTGGGAATTTATATCTACAGCAGGAATAAGATCAAACAATGCCATATTCCATCTGTCCTTCTCACGTCCCGTAAATTTAAAATAAAAATAAGTACTATTTAATTCAGTCAATTGTGACTGAGTTGTTACCTTTTTGGAGAATCGCTCTGGCATGAAAAATATAGAAATTTCCTTGCTCAATGGGTCTTGCACTTCACACTGTTTGTCCTCTTTTCGTATCTAAAAATCTCCAAGATACCACCTCATACATTTTATCTTTTATCAAAAAATCAATGTTTCGGTATGGTTCATTTTCACCCTTCCCCAGCGAAATTAAGTTTTCAATAAAAGCCATATACATATATATATATGTATATATATGTAAATAGATATAGAAAATAATATAGAATTAATTTAACAATAAGAATAAGAAAAAAAAAAATCTTACCATTTTTTTTTTTTTTTTTTGTAGTTTTTTTCAATATGAACTGATTTTGTTTTTTTGATATAAGTTAATTAAAATCAGTTTATATACATTTGTAAAATATTATAGAAGAAGGAGAAAATCATGCCTCCCTACCTACTATATGTTTTTAACATGATATAATATTATTAAATTTTTTTTTTTTCTTGTATCCAATATCAATTTATTTGTAATTATAATGAACACACATCTAACCACCAAATATTACGCATTAAATATTTATGAATTTATTATGCAATACCTGTTGTAAATTTTTCAATGTATAAATTAGTTGTTATTAAAATAAAATATAAAATGTAATGTAAACATCATTTTAAAGACATTATAAAAAAAAAAAAAAAACATTGATTTGACTATTTACACATTGTTGTACATTCATTTGACTCATTAAACATATGTGTGTTATTAACATACTTAAAACTTTTAACACATAAACACACACACACACATGTCCCAGACAGCACATTATTTAGTAAATTTTTTTTCTAATATGATGCAATATTGGTTAGTACATATTTATTATTATTATTTTATAATTTAACAGAGTATTTCTATATACTAAATAAAGCATAAATTATGTATTTATCAAGTTGTTGTTGTTTCATTAATTTATATTGGTTATTGATTTTGTGGTTAGAAAACGTAACTACCTCAAAAAAAAAAAAAAAAACACCTGCAACTTTGTTGCATTCATTAGATATTATTTACACAAATTAATTTTGTAAATATATATATGGAAGTTAGACATACATTTTTTTTTTTTTTTTTTTAATTTTACAGGTTTTAAATGTTTATATTTTTTTTTTTATATTGAAAATTGGATGTTCCTTTCACTTTTTTATATAGTGTTATAATAAAATAATATAAAAAATTTTGTGTATATCTTAAATACTTTGACATCTATTATGAAAAGTGCAAGTGCAATTTTCCACATCATGACTTTGTTGGTATATAGTTTCAATTTTGTAATAATTTGATTAATATGCAACATTATAGTAATTCATTAGAAAACCTCAATATTCCTTTTATGTTCTGATATGTTATATATATATATATACATTCAAATTATGCAATCAAGTTAGTTTCGGTTTATCTATATAGAATTAGAAAAATTTATATATATATACAATTAACTTCTTCAGTTTACGTGTTAAATCACTAAATTTAAGACTAAGTTAAAGTCATTTATAGACTAAATTAATATTGTTTTAATATAAGAAAAGGACACTAACAAAAAAAAAAAAATAAATAAAAATGAGTTCAGAAAACAAAAGAATTAAATTGCAATGTGATAAATGTGAAAAAGTGTTCAGAAGATCTGACAATTTAAAAAGACATAAATGTGAAACACAATTAAAACATAATTGTGAAATATGTAAAAAATCATTTAATAGAAATGATAGTTTATTAAGACATAAAAAGAGACATCAAAAAAATTTGGAAAATGTAAAATTTTGCAGTTAGTGCAAATCAAACGTTACTATCGCTTTGTGGAACTACCACATCCGAACAAATAAACATAAAAGTAATGCAGCAGAAGTAATTAGGTCTAATGTTAGACATATTGATGAATGTTTTCAAAATAGAATAGAAACGGTTATTAGAGATAATGATGATGAAAGCATACTAAACCCATCAAACTTTCTGGAAAAGGCTCAGACCGATATAATTGAATTATTGATGCAATCATTAAAAAAGCACAACGCTATAAAAGTAAATCTTGAGCTTTTTGGTGAATATATAAAGCCAACAGAAGAAGAGTTTGAAAATATATCAATCAAATCTTTTTAAACTCGAATGTTTAGTATTACACAAGCAGATGATCTTAATGATTTTTTTGAAAAGGCTAAAGAACTTATTCAACAACAAGCAGAAGACTTCCAAAAAAATACAGTGGTTGGGCGGTAATCAGGATTTTACATATTGAAATAAATATCAATAAATTTGAACCAATACGTGTGTCTAGTTATATTAAACTACCGAAAAGCATAGAAGACAAAAATCATGCGTTAATATTCAAAATAAAGACAACTTCTGTTTCAAGTGGTGTTTAGTATCAGCTTTGCAAACTTGTATTCAAAATGCTGAACGAACATCTTCATATAAACTTAATAATATTTCTCTACCCATAGTCGAGCTAGAGTTTGGTGATGTACAACAGCTTAATTTTAGCACTATGCAATTTCCAGCTAAATTGAACGAGTTAAATTTATTTGAAGAACTAAATAGTGAAATAAGTATTAATTTGTTTGGACTGGAAGTTATTAATAAAAAATATGAGGTTGTAGGACCATTCTATTTAACAAAATCAGAAAAAAAATACCATGTAAATTTATTGCTATTGGAAAAGGATGATAAATTTCATTTTGTTTATATTAAAAATTTATCAAGGTAAATAAGTAGTTCTGTAACAAAATATATACATGAAATTTATATTTGTAATATGTGTTTGCAACATTTTCATACATTACAACAGCGTGATTTACATAAAATTGAGTGCAATAAAGTCGTTACAAAACTTCCATCTATTGAGAAAAATACGCTCGAGTTTAAAAATTATCAACAACAATTAGAAACACCTTTTGTTATTTATGCTGATGCTGAAAGTATTTTACAACCTATTGCAATATGCAATTCTAATCCAATGATGTCTTCAACAACAAATATTCATAAACACGTTCCAGTAGCTTTCTCCTACTACATTAAATGTTCTTTTGATGATAATCAAAGCTGTTACAAAGAGTTTGTTGGAGCTAACTGTGCTAAGGAATTTGTCATATCGTTAACAAAAACATGTAGTGAATTATATAAAAATATATTTATGATGCCAAAGCCAATGAATCTATTAACACTTGATGAGCTGCTTCAACAATTAATTCAGGAAAATTGTCACATATGTGGTAAGCATTTAGCTTTTAATGATAGAATTAGAGATTATTGTCACTTTACTGGTAATTATAGAGGACCCGCTCATTCTAAATGTAATTTATTATATTCAAATTACATTTATATGGCGGCCAAATTTTTTTCCTATATTTTTTCACAATTTTTCCGGTTATGATTGTCATCTTTTATTTAAAGAACTAAACGAAGTGAATGGACATATTGGTGTCATTCCTTTGAATAAAGAACGTTATATTTCATTATCTAAAAAAATTACAATAGATAAAAATCATTCATTTTATTTACGTTTTCTCGATAGCTTTAGATTTATGGCTTCTAGCCTTGATTCTTTATGTAAAAATTTAAATGAAAACGATTTGTTTCATATAAAAAGAGAATTCAATAATAATGAAAAAATTAAACTTAGTAGGAGTTTTTCCCTATGAGTATTTAAATTCTATTAAACGACTTGACGAAAGAAGTTTACCTTCACAAGAAGCTTTTACCTATCATATGACAAACACATCATGTTCTGATGAAGACTACATTCATGCCATTAATGTATGGAATACTTTTGATTGTCTAAACTTATGGGACTATTTAAAACTTTACCTTAAAACAGATGTGCTTATTTTGACTGATATTTTTAAAAACTTTCGAAAAATATGTTACAAAATCTATTTTTTAGATCCTGCAAACTTTTATACTACCCCAGGTTTGTCATGGGCAGCTATGTTAAAATACACTGATATCAAATTACAATTAGTAACTGATATTGATATGTATAATTTCTTTAAAAAAGGGATACGTGGTGGAATTAGTCTATGCTCACTTAGACATTCAGTAGCAAATAATAAATTCATGGGAGAATCTTATAAAAGAAACGAACCTTCCAAATACATAGTATATGAAGACGCTAACAATTTATATGGATGGGCAATGATCCAATATTTACCACATAAAGATTTTCAGTGGGTTGACGTTACTGAAAATATTGATGTCCTTTCAGTTGCCGATGATTCGGAAACTGGTTACGTTTTAGAAGTGGATTTAGATTACCCACAACATTTACATGATTTGCACAATGATTTTCCTTTTTGTGCTGAAAACAAAGTTCCATCAACAGGTAAAATTCCCAAACTCTTAGTTGACTTAACAAACAAACACAAATACATAATCCATTATCGAAATTTAAAACAGTGTCTTCGAAACGGTTTAATTCTTAAGAAAATTTATAGAGTGCTAAAATTCACACAAAGCAATTGGTTAAAAAAATATATTGATTTAAATAACTCACATAGGTCAGTTGCTAAAAATGCTTTCGAAAAAGATTATTTTAAATAATAATGCCGTTTTCGATAAAACCATGGAAAATGTAGATAAGAAAAGATAAGAAAAAATGTTAAAATAGCTACCTCTTGGGAAAGTCAAGGAAGACATTTAGGTGCACGAGCATTAATAGCAAAACCAAATTATCATAGTCACTCTAGATTCACTGAAAACTTGATAGCCGTTCAGCTTAATCATATAAATGTATATTATGATAAACCTATATCTTTAGGATTTACAGTACTAGAACAATCTAAAATACTTATGTATGATTTTCATTATGATTACATTAAACCTAAATATGGCAGTAAAGTTTTTTTAAATTACACAGAAACTGACAGTTTTATTTACACTGTACAGACAGATGATTTTTACGCTGACATATACAGTGTTATACCACAACGTTTTGATACATCCGATTATCCATCTGACACATTATTTAATTTCCCTCTATTGAATAAAAAAGTTCTTAGTCTTTTTAAAGATGAATTTAATGGAAAAATTGTTTCTGAATTTATAGGATTAAAATCTAAAATGTATTTTCTTCAAACACATGAAAATAAAACTGTTAAAAAAGCAAAAGGAATAAAAAAATATATTGTCAATAGTTTAACGTTAGATAACTATAAAAATTGTTTGTTAAAAAATGAAGTTTGTTTAAGAGAAATGAAAATATTTAGATCACATTTACATACAATTTATACACAGAATTTAAATAAAGTAGCTTTAAGTTCATTAGATAATAAAAGATATATAATCGCAAATAAAATAAACACATATGCTTGGGGGCATTATGCCATTGAGCAATAATTGTACAAAAAAAAAAAAAGTTTTTGTTAGTTTAGTTATATAATAATAAAAAAATAATATAATTAATAAAGTAAAAAAAGTAATAAAAAAAAAATATAATTTAAAGATGAATAAAAAGAAAAAATATATATTATTTAAAACAACAGGAACAAACTTGTTTTTTATTATTACAAAAAAAAAAAAAATCGAATCTTAAGTGTGTTCAATAATTTTTAGCTTAGCGAAGTTTTTAAGCTATTGAAAAATTTAAATAAAACCAGAGACAAATAAAAAACGTTTCTTAAATATAAAAATATATAAATTGACAGTAAAAGTTTAAATAAAATTCAAATTTATCTGATTATTTATATTTTAATTTAACTATAAAACTTCTCAAAGTTCATAATATTTCATTATATTTCAACCGTTTAACTAAAAACTTTTATTATTTATTTTATAAATAATATATTTATTATAACAAAACATTTCATTTAAAATTATTTTGTATACATATATTTCTTTATGTACCTATTCAAATCAAACTTTTTTTTCAAGTAAATATTAAAGTTTAAACTTTAATAATAATGAATTTTGAAAACTTTTCATATCTTTACCTTACTAATTTTTTTGCTTAAGGTTAATATTTGTTTTTATATTTATATGAAGAAATTGTTTTTTTTTTTATTATTTTGATTTTTAATTAGAACTATTTGAATTTTCATATTTTTTTAATTTTAATAAAAACTGGGTTTTTTATGTCAATTGGAAAATTATATTGTAATATATGTACATATTTTTAAATTTTCCAGTTGACTTTTTCCCTGCTGAAATGAACTTTATTCTTCTTTTTACTTACAATAATTTTGAATAAATCTTATTGGAAAGTTTCGATACTTCCAATATTTTAGTTACTAAATACACTTACCTTTAAATATTCCCCCTTTAGCCTCTCATATATGGCTGCCACCACCTCAGGAATGAACTTTGAGACGGTGGATTCTGAAATTCTTGTCAGAAATTCCAAGCTCTTCTGCGACGAACCATTTGCTACAAATCGTAGTGTCGTAGCAAGTCTCTGTTACAAATGTTTTTTCTCATATGGTTCTCCTTTTTTTGGATTTCAGATTGCACCTATGTTATTAGAAACTGAAAATTACCATAATATCAATCCAATTATTAATAAAAAATTTGGATTACTTTTTAAATAAATGTTTTATTTAAGACGGGAAAAGCCAAACGGAAATTATTGGACGTATTTAAATTTAAAATATTTTATTAATTTCAGTTCGGCGTAAAAACCCTTCTTGTTTCTAAAAATATGTACAAGTTATTATATATGTAAATTAAAAGTTAAATTCAGAGCAAAATAAATTTCAAAAAAATAAACAAAAAAAATTTCATATACATAATATATAAATTAAAATTTAATAAAACAAATGATGCAACATAAGAATTATAGTATTTTCCATTGGAAATTAACAGCTCCCTCTTTCATGAAATAATCAGCATATTCGTTTCTTATGTCTTGCGATGTTTGTGAAGAACGATTGCTTCCTCTAACATTAAAGTTAGGTACATTTTCATTAATTTCGCAGAAAATTTTTTCGGAGTTTAAAAAATTGTGCAAAGAAACACATGCTAGCACTATGTTTTCAGTAGTTTCAATTTTCAAATCTATATCTCTTTTGAAAATTCTAAAACGTGAAACTAGCCTCCCGAAAGCTCGTTCTACGATATTCCTCGTATGAGATAAACGATAGTTGAAAATTTTTTGCGTTGCTCCTACAGTAGCTTTTTTTGAAAAACGTCTTAAAATATTGTTTGAAAGACCAAACGCATCGTCCCCCACTATCATATATGGTACAGCTATACTACGCCCTGGCAATGGTTCTTCTTTGGGTAAACTCAATTTGCTTCCAATTAATTTTTTATATAAAGAGGAATTTTTAAATACACCTCCATCGGAGATGCGCCCCTGGCATCCTACGTTTACATAAATAAAATTTCCTTTTGCATCTACCATTGCCAGGAGTACAATGCTGAATTTACCTTTGTAATTGTAAAAGTATGATCCAGAATTGTGTGGAGCCTCAATAAAAATATGTTTGCCATCTATGGCTCCTACGATGTGAGGGAAATGTAGATGTTTATCAAATTCTTCCGCGATATCTTTCCATTCTTGCTCAGTTTTTGGTACCTGAAAATGGTTAAAATAAATTTATATAATTCATTCATTAATTCATAAGTTTATATAATTTTTAGTATTAAAGCATATTGGGTAAAAAAATAAAAAGAAGGATTATTATTTTCAAAAGAATATTTTTTGTTTTGAGTTTCCTTTTAATATTTTGTGAATACATATATACTATATACTTTATTCTCCTAAAGAATAATTTAATAATTTCAAATGGTGTTATTAACTTAAAAGGAATAATATTATATTAATATTTATAAAATGAAATAAACTAAAGCCAAGTGGAAAACTAAAACTTATTCTTAAAGCAAAGAATAATTTTAACAAAAGCATTTCCCTCCGTTTCAAGTGTATGTAAAATTTGAAACAAATAAATCATACTTAAAGAAACAAATATAACATTTTTAAATTTTGTTTATAATATATCAAATTCAGTACTTGCCTTTAAATATTCTTCCTTTAGGCTGTCGTAAATGGCCCAAATTACCTCTGGGATAAATTTTGAAATGGTGCACTGGGAAATTCTTGTGAGGTACTCCAAACTTTTTTGAGTGCAACCACTTCCTATGAATCGCAGAGTTGTAGCAAGCCTCACTTTACTGGAAATTGTTTCTCTCATGTGGTTCTCTTGCTTTGTAATTTTTTCTTTTACCTATATTAATAGAAAGATATTTATTAAATATTTAAGTTTTTATTTTATTATTAGAAACTTACCATTAAATGTAATTTTTCAAATATATTGAGATTTAGCCTTAAAAAATTTTTAAAATGCCAATCGCCATCACTTAACAAATGTGCTAGAAGTTTGTTCTCTAAATCAAAATAGGGCCTATGCTGTAATGATGGCTTTACCCAATATTTTCGTGCCCTTATTCGAAGGGTTTTTTCTCTATTATCTCTCTGAATTTGGGCATCTACGCAGCACAAAAGTAAAGCCGTAAGAGCAGCCCTTTCTTTATCCATACTTTATTAAAATTTTAATTTATATAGAATAACTAGAAAATAGAATATTATATTAGAATAATTTTAATTCAAATGTATAAATACTTATCTTTTGTATCGCCAATTTATTTATGTTTAAAATTTTTATTCTCTCTTATAAAATTTATTTTCAAATAATTCATACCAACAGATCAGCAAAATAAAAATTTGTCCAGAAATTACATTTCAAATTCCATATAAATGTTTAGAAATTTATTTAGTACACCCCATCGTCGGTAGATGGTTTGGCAAAATAGCGAATAAAATTTTCAGACACTTCCCAAATCTTAAAATTATTGATACGAAAATGATGGGTCTACTTATTGATGTGTAGTAGCTCATCAGTTTTTACTGTCATTTTTTGTCAGTTACTGACAATAAAAAATGATGAAAATATTGATGTGGAATAGCGGCCTTAATTTTAAGATTAAAAAGTGTTATAAGACGGTTAGTTTAGCAACTGAAAAGATCAAAATGTTTTGGGCTGATAACATTTTACATGGTTATAAATATTGTATTTGCGGCCGAAAATGGACTTCAATCAGTATCGAGGTCCAGCACACTCTATTTGTAATTTGAATTATTCTATTCCAAATTTTATTCCAATTTTCTTGCATAATTTTTCAGGATATGATTGTCATTTATTTATCAAAGTATTAAATGACTAACCGGGGAAAATTCAAGTTATTCCATCTAATAAAGAACATTACATTTCATTATCCAAATTGAACGAAATTGAAAATGAAATATCGTTTGAATTGAGATTTTTAGACTCTTTTAGATTTATGGCATCAAGTTTAGAATCGCTAGCATCTAATTTAGAAGATGTAGAATTAATAAATACTAGAAAAATGTTTCCCTCAAATGATATGTTTAGTCTTATTAGACGGAAAAGAATTTTTCCTTACGAATATTTAGATTCATGGGGAAAATTAAATGAAATAGAATTACCTGTACAAGAATGCTTTAATAATAAATTTACAAATAGTATTTGCTCAGAATCAGATTATCTTCACGCTGTGTGGGAAAAATTTAAATGTAAAAGTTTGAAAGATTATTTAGAAATTTATTTAAAATCTGATGTACTCTTATTAACAGATATATTTCAAAATTTTCGAAAAATTTGCAAACAGATATATTCTTTAAATCCCTGCCAATACTTTACAATTCCAGGATTAGCATGAGATGCTATGTTAAAAAAAACGCGAGTTGAGCTTGAATTATTAACAGACATTAGTATGTATAATTTTCTTAAAAATGGTATTAGAGGAGGTTTAACACAGTGTTCATTAAGACACTCAGTTGCTAATAATAAGTAAATGATTAAATTTAAAGAGTCAGAACCATCATCATATATAGTATATCTTGATGTAAATAATCTCTATGGTTTCGCTCAGTCTCAGTACTTACATCATTCAAATTTTGAATGAAGTGAAAATATTGAAATTGATATATTAAATATTGCTGATGATTCGGAAATAGGGTATGTTTTGGAAGTAGATTTGGAATATCCTATTTCAATACATGATGAACATAGCAATTTACCATTTTGTGCAGAAAATAAAAAAACATCTAAAATAAAGATTCCAAAATTAATTGCAGATGTAGAGGATAAGAATAATTATATTATTCACTATAGAAATTTAAAGCAATGCTTAAAAAACGGATTAAAACTAAAAAAAATTCATAGAGTTTTAATGTTTAAACAATCATGTTGGTTAAAAAAATTTATTGATTTCAATAATTTATATCGAACCAGAGCTACAAATGAATTCGATAAGAGTTTCTTTAAATTATTAAATAACGCAACTTTTGGTAAAACAACGGAAAATATTGATAAGAGAGTAAATGTTAAAATTGTAAATTCTTGGGAAAGTCAAGGTAGATGTTTAGGAGTGCGTGCATTAACTTCAAGATCAAATTTTCATAGTTTAACACATTTTACAAAGAATATGGTTGCTATTCAAATGAGTAGAGTAAGCACATATTATAATAAACCATTATATGCAGGTTTTACGGTTTTAGAATTATCTAAGTTAGAAATGTATGATAATATGTATGATGATATTTCTCTAAATTATATGTATACAGACTCTTTCATTTATACTATAAAAACAAAAGATTTTTATACGGATATATTACCTGACATACAAAATTTCTATAATACTTCAGAATATTCTATTGATAATCCTTATAATATTCCTAGAAAAAATATATACACACAAAATTTAAATAAGATATCATTGAGTTATCTAGATGATAAGAGATTTATATTAAATGATGGAATTAGTACTTTACCTTGGAATCATTATTCTATAAAAGAATGAAATAAAAAATTTAAAAAAATATCTCATACATACATATAATCGCAGTCAGTTAGAGTTATTGATAATTTATAATTAAAAAATAAATATAAAAATTATAAGATATAATATTTATATAAAAATAATGTAATGGTAGTCAATTAAATTGTAATGTAATATATTAATTTTAAATCTTTTCAAAATTAATTACTCTCGATTCTCATGTAATGTAAATTTATTAATTAAATTAAAAAAATGATATATTAAATTAATTTGCGGGCTTTACATATATTATAGTTATAATGTTAATTAATATAAGTATCTAAAAAATTTCTATTATAATTTTTTTGGATCTGAAAATGTTAAGATTAAGTTTGAAATTAATTGAATAAAAAGAACAATATTATTAAGTATATCATTATTTTTTATTTATATCCAATAAAAAAAGTACATTTACTTAACAAAAATTTCGCTTCAAACCGTTTCTGATTTCTGCAGCTTCTTCTTCAAATTCATTTGTTAGCAAGATTTTGCAGTAATTTTTTGTTACACCGCAATTTATACATAGAGGTCCCATTTTTTCAATAAAATCTTTGGCTTCATCCACAGAATCAAAGCCGGCAGTATGATACAGCAACTTAAAACTTCCAGCGCAAGATTTGTTGTTGTGACGTTGTGCTTCTTCGTTTTTACGTAAAAAACAATGAAAACAAAACACCATTTCTTGCGGATTTAAGATGCAAGCTGCGGCAAATTCATAGCTGCAATTAAATATAGATACTCTCAAATCGAAGAATTTATAAACCACACAGCACGGTTTTCCAAATTGTGAGCACTCTAGTATTTGAGAGTTGCAAGGAAATCCATAACATGAATGTCCATAATGAATGTCCATGAATGTCCCATAATTTCATAATTTCAATATTGCTTGGCATTTTTTCAAAAAAAATAAATAAAAATTTAAAATATAAGACTATCAAACACAATTGATACTTTCTAACTGAAGCATGCTCATAATAAATTAGTAGCTATGATAAAACAATTTAATTTAAAAAGTTTTGGATAAAGATTTCAAATATTAAAATACTTTACAATAATTAGCCTTTGCGAAATTTTCAATTATATATAACTGTAAACATAATATATATTTATATTTATATATAACTGTAAACATAATTATTTGATAAAAATTGTTTAACCGCAAACATTCTATAATAAATTTAGGTTTTAACATGAACTTGCAAACAATAGTGGTATGAAAAAAAAACTTTCTAGTTAATTTAAATTTTATAATCTTCATAAACAAATTCAAAATATATATTTTTTTGCATTGAATTCACAATTCTAGCAATTGCTTTAAATTTTCATTAAAATATTAGCATACTATAAAACCACATACATCCTTCTATTTAAATTCAGTTATTCTAATTAAAATAATATAACTTAATTTCTTTATTTAGTTTTAATTCAACAGCCAACCGAATTAGACTTTTAAATTTAAATTTAAAATTTAAAAAATTTAAAAAAATAAAAAATGGATACATTTATTGATGACATAAATAATAAATTTAATTATATCATTAAAACTATAAAAGTTTCTGAAATGAAACAAAATAAAAGTTTTAAAGTTATTAACTTGAATAAAATTCCTACTAAATATGGGGAAAGAATAATTTTAACGACTAAAAAGTTTAAAATATTCCTACCCATAAGATATAACAAGTTAACAGAAAAGGTAATGTGGAGATTAGATAATGGAAATTACGTGGTTATAAATGAAAGTGAATGTGGTCCAACACATAAAATTAAATTCAGTAGAGCAGAAATTGAAGAATTCTATGATGAAGATGATGATTCCTCTATAGAAATGGAATAAATATATAATATATATATACACATATGTTAAATTTTTTAAATAAATAAAAGATAAACATTTAAATTTAATTTAGTTTTTTATTTTTAACAATTTTATATTTTTATTTATTTTATTTCAGCTATTTAGGTTGTTTTTGATACTGCTCACTAATTTTCTTTTTATGATATTGACTTCCATTTCTTCCCCCAATTTCTTTGTAGATTCCGTTGAAGTATCCTTTAAACTTTCATAATCTTTTGAAGACTGATTTTTATTGAAGACCTTTTGTATTTTATCCATATTAATTTTTTAAATTATTTAATTAAAACTATCGATAGCCGATCTATCGATTCACGATCACATCAATAGTGAAATGAATATGTTTCAAATAATTTCTCTTCTTAAATACTTTTGAATTACCTAAATCAGCAATTTTAACAGGTAAACATTTTCCAAAGTACTCACACCAATATGGTTAAAAGAACATCTTTTAGAACAATGAATTTGTTGATTCTTCAATATTTTTAAACATGTAGAATCACGATTTCAATATGTTAATAATCCAAGATTGTTTTTCTTCTCCTTTAACATAAATTGCTGTTTGATTAGATATAAAAATTTTTATAAAATTGATGACATAACAAAAATGTGTTTTACCATCCGACCATTGTAAGCCGTGATGATTTTTAGTGAGCGATTTGTTTGTATATTTTGCTTTTGTATCTAAATAATGGTAACCATAAGTTGGTTTTATTATAAAAGGTTGAATTTTATCATTTAATGAAATAATAGCGATTTCTTTTAAAATGAATTTTTTATTATTATCTCGAAAACCTTGTATATCGATTATTACATATTCCATTTTTTATGTTTCAGAAGAGTAAAAAAAGTAATTCAATCATAAACGCAAGATTTTGAGTTTATTAATGTTACCTTATTTGTATACAAGTTCTATATTTTATAAATTTAAATCATTTCATTTATTTTTATTTAGAAATTAATTGTAATAATTGTATTTACTTCACTTGTTAACGGTTTAAACTCTACTAAGCGATCATGAATAATAAGACAGTAAGCGGTAGTTTTTTCTGAAATTCTTTTGATAGTTTTCAGCTCAATTTTTATATCAACTGCACCCACTTAAGGATCTTCATTTTGGTAGCGGGTGTCAGTTATAAAAATTGGAGATGAATCTTTAAAATTACCCCATGAAACTAAAGGTTCTGATGTTTGAAGATTGTAGGAAGTACTTCGAAAATTCGAGTATGCTTCATATGCTAAATCATAACGAGTTTTTGAAAACTCTAAATTCATATTTTCATACGGATATACTTGAGAATTTAAATATACTTTTAAATTAGAAACATCACAATGATTAAATATTGAAGGGTCTTTTGAAAGATTTTCTTCGATATTTTGTTGATCAGTTTGTAGAGCGAAAATAATAAAACGAGGTTTTTCTAATTGTGTAGATGATTTAACATTCCAAATGAAGTGATTTGCTGGCGGTAATGATGGATTCTCATTTAAGTCCCAACTTCTAAAACCCATTTTCATAACAGAACCATTACCAATACTTTTATATAATTGGTCTTTTGGTGCATCCATCAAATTAATTTGTTGAACTCTCCAGCCTAGTTTTGTAATAGTAATATCCGGCTTCTCAGTAGCATTTGAACATATTAATGAATTGTTGTTGCTTCCAGCGCGTGTTAATATCAATTCATGTTGTGCATTAGGAATATAGTTTTTATAATCTTCCGCAAATCCTAATAATCTCTTTAAAGGAATGTAAAAACTGAAATAATGCTCTTCCAACTGAATTGATGTTTTTGGGGACCAACTCGCATTGAATAAAGCACTGCTTTCGTTTTCATTAAGTGAAATATAATTTTTTAGCGTTGAAGTTATACCAACCTTATTATTATGATCAATTTCCTTACCATTAAGCGTATAAGCAATTCTCTCAAATAGAAATGGTGCAGCATTATTAACTAGCTTAGTATTTTTAAGAGTCGTTCTATCGTGATTTGATAGATATCCTTCTATATAAATAAAACTTGTTGAAGGTAATATATTTAAATTCTGATTTTGTATTACTATTCTTATATTACTATTGGTGTTTGTATTGGTGTTTGTATTGGTTATGTTGAATGGATAATATGTATGCCAGTGAGCACTAATTATAGTTTCATCAAAAACAGGTTCACCAAAAAGGTTCATTTTAATTGGTATCCAAGTAATTTTAGATATTGCTGATTTTCGACAGTTAATTTTTTTCTTGATTTGTAGTGTTGAGTTCCTTCTCCTCCTGCTGACATTAATATATTGCAATGCGAAGATCGACATTGAGAATATAATATATAAGAATCTTGATTTTGATTAAACACTAACATTTTAAACTTTTAAATGCAATCTAAGTGTTATTGCTTCTCCTTGAAAATTAATTAAATTTCCGTTCTGATCAAGTAATTTAATAGTGATAGATTTTATCTGATCATCAGTTACAGGTAGATAAATTACACTTTTAGGAACTTCAATTATTTTATAGCCAGGACTAACACTAATAGAAAATTCATCTAAAATGCATGCTTCCTCTCCATTTATATACGTTCCGGAGATAATATTACATTCTATTCTTACTATATTTATTTTGTTAATATCAACAAAAAGATCTGAAGTATGCCATTTATTAGCTGATTTCTTTTTACTGAAGCCTAATAATCCTCCAATAGTTTCTTCTCTTGAAAAATCAATTTCTTTATCAGCAAAAATTACGCACTTTAATGTATTATTATTTGCTCATAAAATTAATTTTTCCTTATCTGTTTTAGTTATATTTAACGTTTTTCTAAGAGTTGTTTCAATTTCATATGAACCTATTAGAATTATAATAGGTTTATCATCAATTATAAATTTATTATTTTTCTCATCTATATTGGGTATTGAATTATAGGTTTGAAAATCTACTAAACCGCACGTATATTCTTTCCCCTTTAGGTCTATAGGAGGAAAATAATTAGTTGTCAATATAGAAGAGTTTCCGTTTAAAGTTAATGTTATTGACATATTTTTAATTGAAATAATGAGGTATTTCAGAAATGCATTCCGCTCTTATAGATTTTCAAGGTTAATTCAACACAATAAAAAAAAATTATATATATATATAATATGATTCAATTCAATTTTTCTTTAAATTTTTTTTGTGATAAATTCTAATTATTCTTTATCAGTACTTTTTGTTTCTTTTGAATCTTGAACTTGAACAAAATTATTAATGTAGGTTAGTTTTTAATTAAATCAGACTAATAATAAAGAAAAATTTTTTTTTTATTTACTGATAATTTTTTTTGTTAACAATATGAAATAAAAATTCTAAACATAGATGACAGCAATTATATGAATTAAAGTTTTGATATTTTGTGTAATTATACACAAGATTATCTCCTAAATATTGAATTGCTTCTAATGGGGGTTTTATTTCCAAAACTGTCAAAATATTGCACAATTTGCGGTTTCTTGTAATAAGCTACCCAATGCGTTCCATTACCAATACAATTATCTAAATTTATTATACCAGTTTCATATTTCCGAGGTTTATGTGCCGGTAATTTATCTCTCATAAAAACTCCTCGGAAAGATTTTAAATACTTTCTTCCAAATTCTTCTAACTCATAATTGTTGAGTGCTTTTTTGGGTAGCTCATTTAATGGTTTTTTGGATTCAAAAACAGACCTAAACCTTTTTTATGTGGTTTTAAATGTAATCCTTTTCCTCCTTTTAATGTTATTGCTTCCATCATTTTATTATGACGCACACTCTCATGTAATTGTTTACGAGCACTTTTAGCATCATGTACAGCTTTTGCTACACCCGCAGTACCGCCAAAAACTGCTCCAATAGCTGATAAACCAGCAAATATAGGGATTAAAGGTAAAACTCCTCCAATTTTTGGTACCGGAATTATTCGAGGGATATACAATTTTTTTTCTGGTTCTTAGAAAATTTTCGAGCTGCATTTAAAGCAATTTTTATAATATTTTTATCATTCATTGGTTTCTTTGTGGTTTTAATATCTAATTTAACTTCTTTTATAACATTTTGCAAAGGTATATTTCTTTGAAATATTTTTTTTCTTTTCTTCTTTAAACCCATACCGAGTTTAACTTTAGCTTTCATTGCGTTTGTAACTATTTACTATTTGGTTTGTCTATTACTGTTTGAATATTTATTGTGAAGAGACATAATATGCAGTTTAGTTTAAGAAAGTCAATCAAACACTAATTACCTTTTAAAAAATTCATCATCATTTAAAACAAGAATTCTTTTTTTAAGTTAAAAAAATGAAATTTATAAAATTACATAACGCAGTTAAAATTAAAAATTTTGATCAAAATTCAGAAAAAAAAAATAAAAAGCATGGTGAGTGCTTCCAGACAGTATAAGAGGATTAATAGTCGGACCGTCAAATTGTGGTAAAACTAATGTTATGATAAGTATGCTTTTAGATTCTAAAGGTCTTAAATTTCAAAATATATATATTTACTCGAAATCATTACATCAACCTAAATATGAATATTTAAAAAAATTAATAAAACCAATCAAAGGAATGGGATATAACAAATTTTCAAATAACGTTGATGTAATTGAACCTTCAGCCTCACAACCGAACTCAATATTTATTTTCGATGATGTAGCTTGCGATAAGCAAGATATCATAAGAAACTATTTTTGCATGGGGCGACATCAAGAAGTAGATAGCTTTTATTTGTGTCAGTCTTATACAAGAATTCCAAAGCATTTAATTAGAGATAATGCCAACTTTTTGATTATCTTCAAACAAGATGATTTAAATTTAAAACATATATATAATAATCATATAAATTCTGATATGTCTTATAATGATTTTAAAAAGCTGAGTGCATGGTGCTGGAATGATAAATATGGTTTTCTATTAATTGATAAAGATAGCAATTTAAATAATGGTCGTTATAGAAAAAATTTTGATGCATTTGCTAAATTTTAGTTAATAATTTGTTATTAACTGAACAGGTCATGTAGCAGATAGCAGTTAGCAATTAGCTGTTAACAGTTAGCATTTAGCGGTTACCAGTTAGCAGTTAGCAATAGAACAGTACGGTTGTTAATTTGCAGTTAATAATTGAACAGATTAGTTTCTAATTAAAAAATGGATGAACCACTTATGAAAGATTTAAGTAAAACTCGTAAAAGTTTAAAAAAAAATTCCAATTGAAAGATTTAATTACAACACGTAAAAGTTTAAAAAGAAAATTTCAATTTTTAAAAATTAAAAAGCTTTCAGAAGATGATAATCGGGAAGAAAACTTTACTCCAATTACAAAACCATTAAAAGAATTAACAAATATTATTAAACAACAACGAATTCCAGATATCAAACCGGAAATTGAATGGGGTGATGATAATGAAAAAAAATCTAAGTTAATGAGGACATTTAGGCCGGAAGTTAAAACACCTAGCAACAAAAGTAATACTTACAATGAATTTAAAACTTCAACGCCGAATACTATAAAATTTGATAATGATGAATCACCATCAATTTCACAATTTTTGTTTCTAAACAAGTCAGAACTCGATAAGACATACGGACTCTATTTTGATGAATCATTAAATGTGCGAAAACTTGGTAATGCTAATTTTGAAATAGATGAAATTAATAAAAATATTTTGATTGATAAGGAAGTTTTTGAAGGTACTGATGGTCTATATGAATTAATATTAAAAAAAAAACCTCTAAAATATACTGCAAGTGATCTAAGTACGTATCATCAAATTCTTAACAAAACGAATGCACATAGAAGAAATTATAATCCTTTAGAACAAATAAAGGGAAACAAAGGTTTTAAATTCAAGAATATATTAAGAAAATTATATGAACATGATTATAACACTAGACATAAAAAAAATAGATCAGGTCATACGAAAAAAAATTTTACTCAGTTTTTTCATAAATCTTTGACACCAAAAACCCAATTAAATTATACAAATCAATCAAATCAATATGTTTATTGGGATGATCCTAATGAGTTAGTTGATAGATTAAGATTTCTAATTGCATCACAATCAGCTGGTAACAATAATCATCATAATGAAATTGTATCTATAATTGAAGAATTGAGAGAAGCAAATATAATTCAATAGTATTTTACATTATCAATCAGTAAAAATCAATATGTCCCTTGATAAGTTTGGACGTAGTACAGCTTCTTCTAGAAAACTGCACACTCAAGGTCCTCCAGGTATAGGTTTTAAACTAACTTCTGAAGGAAATTATGATTTAGATAATAAAATTTTATCAAATGTTCAAGATCCAGTTAACGGAAATGATGCAGCAACACAAACATTTGTGAATAACCAAATTTTCTTTCATAAAGAACTAATAAAAAACTACATAGGAGAAATGTTTATCAATTTGATTAGTGAACTTAAATTAACAGAAGAAAATTTAAAAATATTAGAAGAACAAGTACGAGACAGTTTATACATAGTACATCATCAATTTTCTACAATGTTAAATGAACAATTTTCAGAAATGAATGATTTTATTGAATTTCAAATTAAAAAACCAATTATATTTATTATAAATAAATATGAAGATATTTTATTGCAGGAACATTATGAACAGTTAAAAGATCATTTCAAATTTTTAAAATTATTTAAAAATTCTCTACAAATTGAAACGAAGGAGTATGGATATCATTGGGATATATGCCGCTATACATCAGATAATATTGAAAGTTTTCCAGATACTTGCCCATGCCATTCAGCAGAACAATGTATGTTACACTGCACCAAACTAATGGAATTATATAAAAGAATTGAAAATAGGTTATAATAAAAGTAAACATATACTATTATACAAATAAAGAATATAAATTTTAATACATTGAACATTTATTGTTCGTTTTATTTATTTTATTTTCTTTATAAATAACTGAAAGAGAGGTACATATATTCTAATTAGTTATTTTCAAGATGAGTAAGGATGAAGTTCTAGATTTATTCGATTGGCTTGAAGCTTCAGATTCGTCTGATGAGAGTGATGAAAAGAAAGATGATATTTCAGTTACTTCTTGTGAAATTTCACATTTATCTGAGGATAGTCATGAGGAAGAGGATTATGATGATGGAAAAAAAGGAAAAAAGAGAGTCAAATTTATGTTAAAGCCTCAAATGCACATATTATATAAATGGAATACAGCATATAAGTTAGCTCGGCAAAAATATTGGGAAGTTATAGCACTGGATCGCTATAGATTTAATAAAAGAATTCAAAATACTGATATTATTATTTCTCAGATTCTACATAGTAATTATCGGGAAATCATTTTCAATCAAAGATTTTCTAATTAGTTATATAATAATTACATACAATTTATTTTATTTTATTTAAAAATAAGTAAAAGAGAGATTGTTGAAGAGCTTCAGAAGCCTGCACGGAGAAATTTTGAACGACGTAGAGTTATAATAAAAGGATTTAATGATCTTTGGCAAGCTGATTTAGTAGAAATGGGTTTATATGCTAAAGAGAACAAAGGTTTTAAATTTTTATTAACTGTCATTGACACCTTTTCTAAGTATGCATGGGTAATCCTTATAAAAACAAAAACTTCAGAGAACGTTACAGAAGCAATGCAAAATATTTTTGTAAATTCTAAAACACAACCTCAAAATTTACAAACCGACGATGGAAAAGAATTTTTTAATAAAATATTTCAAAAACTAATGCATAAATATCATATAAACCATTATTCAACATATAGCACATTAAAAGCATCTATTGTAGAATGTTTTAATAGAACTGTAAAAGAAAAGATGTGGAAAGAATTTAGTTCTAACGGAAATTACAAATGGATTAATATAATTGATGAACTAGTCTAACAATACAACAATACTAAACATCGAACAATTAAGAAAAATCCCTCAGATGTTAATAAACATAATGCTAATAATTTACTCTAAACTGCATACAATCATATTAAAACATATCCGTTTGTTAAATTTAAAGTTGATGATCCAGTTCGAATAAGCAAATATAAACATATTTTTGAAAAAGGTTATAGACCAAATTAGGCAACTGAAATATTTAAAATCAAGAAAGTTCAGATTACCAACCCTGTAACATATTTATTAGAAGATTATCAAGGTCAACCAATACAAGGAGGCTTCTATGAATATGAACTATTAAAAGCTAATCAAAAACATGTATACTTGATTGAAAAAATTCTTAAAACTAAAGGTGATAAAATTTTTGTTAAGTGGTTAGGATTTTCTACTAATCATAATTCATGGATAAATAAAAATGATGTATTATAAAAAAACTTTTTTTTTATTTTATTAATTTCCAATTACGTAATATATTATTTTATTTTATTTGTAAAAATTATGAAATTCCCATTTGATATGTTGACTTTTGTTTTATTGATCGCAAATCTAGAACTGTGTATTCAGATTTATAATCTGTATCCATAAGTGGAACTGATTCTACCTCTCCAGTACCTGATATTCTATCTGATAAAATTTCGCGGTATTCGAAGCATTGAATTTTGAGAAATTTTTGTTTGAAATTACTATCATATGCACATCGGATATGAATTTCTTTATCAACAGGATATTCTAATTTAAAATATCTGTAAGTAGTATGGATTTGCCGGTTCTGGTGCAAGAGGAGCTTTTTTAAAGCTTTTAGTCCTCCTAAAAGTATGCAAAAAAATTATTTGCATACACCGTCCAAAAAGTATGCAAGTAAAAAGGATTGTGTCTTTGATATTTTAAATTTAAAAAGTGCTGAATATTTTAAATCAGGATAAAAATATGAAAAGTTTTTAAAGTTTGGTTTAAAAATTTCAAAGTTTGATTTAAATACAAAATTATAATTAAAGTTTAAACATATTTACCAAACGTCAAATTTACATTCTATTATAACAATTTGAGTTCTCCTAACCTTATGCAAAAAATTAGTAGGGTGAAGATATGAAAAGTTTTTAAAGTTTGGTTTAAATACAAAATTATTATTAAAGTTTCCTCATATTTACCAAAAGTCAAATTTACATTCTATTATAACAATTTGAGTCCTTCTAATCTTATACAAAAAAGTTTATTTGTCTACACTCGTCGGAAAGTATGCAAAAAAACGTTATGAGTAAATAGGGTTGATTCTTGCTGATTTTTTAAATTTATAAAATAATTTAAAATTTAATTAAAAGTTATTGAATATTTTAAATTAAACTAAGTGGTTAGTATATCAATTATGTTTTAATTTAAAATTTAAAAAGCTTAAGCTATAGTGCTGAATATTGGTAAAAATATGAAAAGTTTTTAAAGTTTGCTTTAAATACAAAATTAAAAAAAGTTTTAAAACTTGATGTGATTACATTTAAGTTTTAAGTTGAACAGTTGTAATTAAATAAAATATTATAAGAAACATTCCATTTAAAAAATTATTTTGTATATGTGCGGTTTAAATAAAACGGTAAGAATTATATTGTTAATAATATAAGCCGTGGTCATGAAATACAAATTAAAAACGTGATCAAGTTCAAGTTAAAAGTAAAAAAAATTAACAAGTAAAAATAACAGTAAGTCGATGCAACCGACTTATTTATACCCTACACCTAAAAAATTCAAATTAAATTTAAAATCCATAAGTTATTTTAGTTAGGTATTTAATACAAGCTAAAAAAATAAATGCTGTTACAACCTTTGTACAAAATTTCAGGTTTCTATCTTTATTAAATTCGAAAATATGATTGTTAAGTCTTGGGAAGTGTGTGTAGGCACGCGGACCACCACCCCAATTAATCTCAAATTTTAGAGACATCAACAGGGTAGAACATTCTTATATCAAATTTCAAGTTTATATATTTATTAATTTCGAAGATATGCTTGTTTGGTCTTAGGAGTTGTGTGGCAGATACCCGAACAACCATTCGAAATCATCTTAAATTTTGGACAAATCAAGGATTCAGGAAACAACACCCTTGTACGAAATTTGAAGTTTCTGTCTTTATTAATTTCGAAGATATGCTTGTTCGGTTTTGGGAGTTGTATGGGAGGTACTCGAACGACCACTCCAATTCATCTCAAATTTTGGACAAATCAGGGATTCAGGAAACAACACCTTAGTACCAAATTTGAAGTTTCTGTCTTTATTAATTTCGAAGATATGCTTGTTCGGTTTTGGGAGTTGTATGGGAGGTACCCGAAGGACCACTCCAATTCATCTCAAATTTTAGTCAAATCAGGGATTTAGGAAACAGCAGCCTCGTATCAAATTTAAAGTTCCTATCTTTATTAATTTCGAAGATATGCTTGTTCGGTTTTGGGAGTTGTATGGGAGGTACCCGAACAACCACTCCAATTCATCTCAAATTTTGGGGTTATCAGGGATTCAGAAAAGCACACCCTCGTACAAAATTTTAAGTTTCTATCTTTATTAATTTCGAAAATATGCGTATTAGGTTTTGGGAGTTGTATGGCAGGTGCTCGAACGCATGGTCCGATTTTGCCCATTTACAATCCCCGCCTTACCTTAGTCGTTGTTAACCTACAGTATAAATTTCATCAAGATAGCATCATTATTTCTTGAGTTATCGTGCGTACGGACTGACGGACGGACGGACGCACATCGCTAAATCGACTCAGGCGGTGATCCTGATTCAGAATATATATACCTGTCTATACCTAACTCGCTTCCTTTTGGTGGTTACAAACACCATACTAAAGTTAATATACCCTATACTTAATGTGTAGGGTATAATAAAACCTAGGTTTAAAAAGTTATTTTTTAATATTAAATAACAGCATTGCATTTCCTACTAAAAGTTTATAAATTATTTTTTCATTAAATAATATCTTGCTTATTTATCCATGGATCATGTTTTTTATCAAAGCCAAGCTACCTAACCAATTTCCAATGATTTCTTTTTTGTCTTATTATTTTTTCTACAAGGTAAACATTAGGAAATTTAGCAGATGTAAGTTCAGGTTCATAAAAACTGCCTTTTATTGGTTTTTGTGTGTAATCAAGTAAATTGTATGTTATTGGATCAGTTATTTTTATTTTCGCTATTGTATAAATTTCTGTTGACCAATTAGGTTGATAACCTTTTGCAAATATACCTTTAAATTTACTTATACGAACAAAATCTCCAACTTTGTAGTTTGCTTTTCGGAATACTTTTAATTTATTGTAGACAGTTTTTAATAGCAATTTCTCATTTTTCTTTGTAACCTTTTTAGGTGGAAGTTTAATTGTATGATGATATGTTGAGTTATATTTTTCTATTAGCGATGGTAGAATAGTTAACCATTTATATGTAAACCTTGTAAACTAAATTGTTTCCACATCGTGTTTTTTAGGGTACGATTAAAACGTTCTACAATTGATGCTTTTAGTTCTGAATATGTATGATAATGGTTAATTTTATTTTTCTTCATTAAATTTTGAAATTTTTTGTTGAAAAAATCCGTACCTTGATCAGATTGTAAATTTTTTGGTTTTTTACCAGCACTCTTAAAAATATTTTTCATTGCGGTTAAAACATTATCAGAGCTTTTATTTTTAACCGGTTCAGCATACGCAAATTTGGAAAATGTATCAATATCTATTAATAAATATTTATATCCCTTATTGAATTTTGCATATGGAATCATTTCAACCAAATCAATTTGCCAAGTATCATTTAAACCCTTTTGAATAAATTTTCTTCGTGTAAATTTTCTTCTAGCACCTCTATGCATTTCTGACACAACTTGTAACCTTGACATTATTCTCATACCATTTAATTAAATTCTTTAAAGTGATTCTATACTTTTCTATTGTATGACATTCACATGTGTCTGGTCCAGAAGTAGAATTATCATATGCCCATGGACAAAGGGCAAAATGAGTACCACAAATTGAAGTGTACTTATTTACTCCAGAACAATTTTTAATGTGTTTAAATAGATGTAATATTAGTTTCTTATAATCATTTAATAATACGGAGGAATATATATTTAAGAACTCCTCTACTTCCATAATTCAAAATGAATGTACCAAGAATATGTTCGCTGCTTTTATATTAACTTTCAATTTGTATTTTAAACTCAGTTTCTCATCAGAGACAGATCAAAAATGATTAATTTTATTCATCCATTTACAATGATGATAGCAGGACCATCTGGATGTGAAAAAACAACATTTGTGTGTAATTTAATTGAAAATATTAACAGATTGATTTACCCGAAAATTGAAACAATAAAATGGTGTAACCCAGAAATTTCTGCTATCCCGAACAATATAGATTTTCCTGATATAGACTAAAGAATTTAGTGGGAATGAAAATAGACCTACTTTAATTGTTTTAGATGACTTAATGTTAGATTCTGCAAATAAACAAGTATGCGAACTATTTACTAAAGGTTCGCACCATCGTAATTTATCTATTGTATTGCTAACGCAAAACGTTTTTCATCAGGGGAAATTTTCAAGAGATATTTCATTAAATTGTAAATATTTAGTGCTTTTCAAAAACCCTCGAGACAAATCGCAGATTTTTCCTCTTGCTAAACAACTATATCCAGAAAATATAAAGGATTTTTTGAAAGTATATAATGAGTCAACATCAAAACCACATGGTTATATTGTGTTGGATTTAACACAAGACATTAACGACTTATTTCGTATTAGAACTAATATTTTTTCAAATGATTTGAACAACAGTTGTCAAAAATATGAAACGATTGAAGAAAAACCAACATATATTATATGTACTAGGAAAGTGCAACAAGAAGAAAATTCGTGAAAATATTCTTAAATATTGTGATGATGATATTATAAAAACTATTGCTGAAATTGCAATCAATATATTAAATGGAAATAATAAAATAACACCAGGACAAAAAGCAAAATTAAAAAAACATAAAACACAATTAAGATTCCTAGTCTGTGCAAAGAACAGTATAAAAGCCAAACGAAAAATTTTAGTTCAACATGATGAATTTTTACCAACTTTAATAGGAACTATATTATCTGGTGTAATAGGAAAATTGCTCAGTAAGACATAATGCAGCGATTGATTGTTATGTCACCAGAAATATTTTCAAAATTTAGCAAATTATTTCAAGATGATAAAAATTTGGATATATTAGATCAAAAAATGAAAAAAGTTTTATATGATAAAAAATTAAAACTATTGCAAAAATGGTACTTATACCGTCAAAACCTCCTCAAATATGGAATTAACAAAAGACAAGCAAAAAGGTTACGAGACAAGGCTAATAATCTTACATTTGATACAGGTACTCAAACAAAATTCTTTTCTAAACGAAATACAAATACAAATCAACATCAACACAGACCAATTTTGTACCTTTAGTTACTGATGATGTTTTTGAATATGACCCTAAAAAAGAACATTCAGATATGGATATCGATTTAACACATTACGATTTGGATGATGAAAATTCATTTAAAAAATTAGCTCGAACTGAAATGTTGAAAGATGAAAAATTAGTGGAAAGACCATCTCTAAGCTCTGATTATCGAATGTTTGAAACACCGAGTGGTGATGTAATTACCGTTGCTGTACCATCTCCTGAAAAGAAGAAGACACTAAGATCGGCCGGCAGTACAATATCCTCAACTATACTCTCACAGTTTCCTGAAACAAAAAAACGAAAACTAAAACCATTACTAAGAAGTCCAAAACTAAGAACTTCATCAACACCGGAATGGACAACATATAAATAGTGCAACATTTTATGTTTTAGAAGAATTTAACAAAGATGGATAGTCAAGATGACTTCTATGTAACATTGTTTAGCAATGATAATCTAAAACTATTTCCAGACAACACTTTAGCTTCATTCGAAAATAAATTACCTATTCACTTTGATTTAAGAAATGGAAATTGGAAAGTTGGTCTTTCAGAAATATATTTGAACGATTTCCTACAAACAGAAGAATTTAACAAAGAGCAATGTGCTTTTATCAATATTGGGCAATATAATTTTACATAAGAAACATTGAAAAACCTCTTGAAAAAATCAAAGTAACCAAATCTATAGGTTACACATATTATTCATATAACGATTCGGAATTACATTTGGATGGTTGGAAAAATATAACTCCTAATCCGGGATTTACTCGAAACCAAGTTTTCAAAGAATTTTTTAATGAAGTTTTGACATATATCTCTACTCCTAAAAATTATGATGATGTAACATTTAAAAAAATGTCAGAATCTAACCGACGTGATTTCATACGAATATCGCAGACATTTGATGAAGATAGTTTCTATATAAAAGTTAATCACAGTTATAATATCAAAACATTATTATCTGAATTATTTCAACAAAAAAAAAATATAAAAAATTTCAATATAAAATTACCTGAACTATTCAAATTAGCTGTTGCTAATAATAAAGATGAATTGAATGGAATGGTGATGATTTATTCAGATATAGTTGAATCATCTGTTTTTGGAAGTAGCAAAGTGCGTGCATTGAGAGCTATCAACATAGAAAATTGTAGAATACCTACAAATATTGAATTTGAAAATGTCCATTACATACCTATAGAAAAAAATTGTTTTGAAACGATAGCGATTAAAATTTGCAATCAATACGGTGATGGAATAAATTCTGTTTCCAGTTACTATCCAACAAAAATTATATTACATTTTAAAAAGCATTGATTGCTCCTCAATTAAAACAATATAAATACTACTACTCAAATATGATATCCTGTCAAACATGGAAAGAGCTTACGTGAGATATTATTCCTCTCAAGTAGGTGGAGGAATCGACGATATTGGGCCTTTATTACAATTTTATCCAGCTATACAAAAAGGTCGTGGTTTTGGAAATATATTCGGAAGTTTAATGCGTTACTTAAAACCCGTTTTTACATCAGGTTGGGACTTAATTAAAAAAGAGGCTGTCAACACAGGTAAAAATATTTTTAATGATATATCATCCGGTGCAAACATAAAAGAAGCTGTAAGGCAGCATAAAAAATTTACGAAAATCAGTAGTTAACCAACTGCATTCGATGTATGGTGGAAAACGAAGAGCTATAAAAAGACGAAGAACTATAAAAAGACGAGCAATTTCTAAAAAGACACATTTGAAGTCGAAAAAACGACGAAAAAAGCATATTAAAACCTCTGATAAATGGAATGTATGAAATCTGAACTTGACCTTTTTGCGCCATTATCCGTACAAACAAGTATCTTGCGTTCAGAAGAGGTAGCATACAATCCTTTAGCTTCTTTAGAGGCATCACCGTCAACTATTGAATTCGTTTCACTTGGAAATGGAGATACATATCGGGATTTATCCTCAACCTACATCAAATTTAAAGTTCAAAAATTAAAAAAAGATGGATCAGTTTGGAGTGCAAACGATAAAATAGGAACCGGTAATGAAGCAAGGGCAAATGATTAAATGATTTTAACAATTCTGGTTCTAAATCAAGACAAAAATCATACAATAATTCTGCAATAGTAGAATTAATGGGAAAATTACATGTAGATTTCTTCAATACTTCTAAATTACTTTTAAATAATGTTGACATTCGAATTGCTTTAGCATTAGAGAAACAAGATTTTTTTATTTTCTTTAACGATGCCGATGAAAGCTATTTAAAAATTCTCGAAGCTACGTTATACATGAAACATTTAACAATTAATCCTAGCATATTGATAGCACATAATACTGTATTGGAAAAGGCTAACGCGAAATATTTTTATACAAGAAGTGAAATCAAAACATTTACAATTCCAGCTAACACTTCCAACATATCATTGGATAATATATTTATAGGGCAAATACCAAAAGCTCTAGTATTTTGTATGGTTAATAATGAAAATTTCAATGGTAAAAGATCAAAAAATCCATACCATTTCGAACATCAAAAGCTCACACAATTTCAATTATATCTGAATGGAGTGCCTACACCAAACTCTGCAATTGAAACAAATTTTACATTGAATAATCTTTGCAATTCTCGTGCATATTTAACATTATTTAGCGGAACAGGTATACATCATTCTGATAGAGGACATCAAATTTCAAAAGAACTATTTTCAAAAGGTTATACAGTACTGGCTTTTGATTTATCAGTAGACGGCTCGGGAACAGATACATGAAAGTTTATTAAACCAGGGAGTAGTAAAGATTGAAGCAAAACTAAGTTCTCCATTAACTTCAACATTAACATGTATTGTGTTTGCAGAATTTGATGCTAATATAGAAATTGATAAAAATCGTAACGTTTACGTAAACATATAAAAAGGAAGTTCAGGCGACCCTTTCACCTCACTTAAAAATGGCATGTGCTATAGTAGATTTATCGTTCTGTACGGATGATAACAATACAATATTTGTAAAAAATCTTATTGTGGTTGGAATAAAAGAAAAATGTAAAACTATTTCAAAAGAATTAAAGTATAAATTCCCAACCAGAGATTTAAAAAGAACAGAAATCAAGAATTTTTCTTTTGCGCATATGGACAACAACAAAACAACTAATAATTTAATAAATTTATTGGAAAAATTCGATATAGTGTTGACAAATGGAAAACTTAAAGTTGAATTTTTAACAGCATACATAAATGGAAATATCAACTAATTGATATTTCTCATTTACAAAACAATAATGAATACACTTCAGATAGAGAAAGTGTTGAAATGAAATAGTGCAACCAGAAAACTATTTAAAGGTGTTTTTGCTGTTGATCAAATACCGAAAAATATTTCAAAACCTGGTATTTTAGTAATAAATACCGATACTTCTGCTAAAAAAGGAACACATTGGCTAGCAATTTTTGTATCAGTTCAAGGCTGTGTAGAATATTTTGATGCATTTGGAAATCCACCATTCCACAGTGAGATTGTGAAATTTCTACAAAATCAATCAAAATGTTTTATTTTCAACAATAACCGTTTACAAAGTGACTTTACATCAGTCTGTGGCCAATATTGTTGTGTATATTTATGGATGCGATGTAACTGCAAGAGCATGAAAGGTTTTATTAATTTAACATCATCCCCACTTAAAAACGATAAAAATATACAAAGAATGTTTCGAAGAATTTTAAAAAAAAAATGAAAACGAAACTGAGAAAACTATTTCGAACTAATATAAATATAAATTTTTTAAATATATATTCCATCAGTTTAAAAAAAAATAAAATGGAGTCAACATCAAATATCGAAACATTTGAAAAGCAAAGCAAAGGCAACAGAAGCAGCAGCAACAGCAACGAATCACAAGTTACATTTATTCTCTTATTAAGTTACATTTATTATTTAGATAAAAAACAAACAACAAAAATACAAATTGGATTTAATGTTGAAAATGTCGCTGCTACAATAATTTTCCAACGTAATCGTAAAGTTATTAGCGAAATGAATTATTTGGAGTGATATGCATTTTATCAAGATTTTACAAGCAACCAACTCCATAAATTAAATTCAAATAAATTTCCACTAAAATTTAATTATGCTGGAGGAACAATTAAAAAACTAACATTGGAACTAGATGAGTATACCCGATTTTGTCTTATGTTAGACTTTATTCAAGTGATGTCATATAACAATTGAGCCGAATTGAATGTACGAGAATATGTATTAAAATATTTTGAGAGATGTATTGCAAAGAATAAGCTTAAACTGGAACAAGAAGATTTCTATATTCCTATGAATTATATATAGCTATATATTCCTATGAATTATATATAGCATATAGCTCAATGCAACTATTCCCGGCTCTTTTATGAAATACCATTATTTATGTCTGAAAAAATATATTGGTCAACAATAAATAAAACAAATATTTTCTAAAACCAATTTTTTTTATTATCTTTTATTAAAAACATATATAAATTCATACAATTTTTTACAGCACATCTTTGCAAATTTTCCGTATTTTGATGGTGGGGACAAATGGTGATGAAATTCCTTAGTTTTTGTAGAGGTGTAATTTTATTATCTAAATTGATAACTTCTACTATTGAATTTGAAAAAAAGCTATCTAAAAATTGTTTTTTTTTTAAGACCTTTTACATAAATGATATCAAATAATGTTAAATGTTTCTCTAAGATATTTTTTAATTGTAGATATTCTATAAAACCATCATTCCAGTCCAACATATTAATTTTCTTTTTGTTATATTCATTTTGTTGTTTAGCATCAAAATTTAATTCTTCAATAAATGAATATGGTGCTTTAAACATAAATAGCATTGGTACAAGAGAACCATCAGATATTACAGAAAATTCTTTTAAAAAATATTCTCTATTATTTCCAATAACAAATTGTAAATCAACTATAGCCCTCCTGCCGCTGTTGTTGTTGTTGCTGCTGTTCATTTTTTATTCTTTACTACTCGTACATATTAAAATAAACCAATAGTGTAATAGCAAACACTAGTAGCAACAGCATTAGCATTTTATTTATACTTTTGATTTCAGCAACCATCTGGTGGGGGGAGAGGGATACCTAAAGATTGTTATTATTATTTTTTTTTTTTTTTAAGGTTTATTTGTTGTAAATCAACGCTAAAGTCTGGCAACAGTTGACCCGGAGACATGGCAATGACTTCGTCGCAGCCCTGGGCCCTCAGCCCCTCCGGGCGCTAGATCCCAAGAGCCGGGAACGTTGTTAGAGCCAGTCTTCCGGAAGTCCGTTACCGGAACCGGTCCTCTGGAAGTCCGTTGCCAGAATCGGTCTTCCGGAAGTCCGTTGCCAGAATCGGTCTTCCAGAAGTCTGTTTCTAGAACCGGTCTTCTGGAAGTCCATTGCCGGAGCCGGTCTTCCGGAAGTTTGATGTCGGAGCCGGTCTTCCGGAAGTCCATTGTCAGAGCCGGTCCTGCTGAAATAATTCATTGATGCATTATTATTTCTTGCAGACATTATTTGTAATTATAATGAACACACATCTAACCACCAAATATTACACATTAAATATTTATGAATTTATTATGCAATACCTGTTGTAAATTTTTCAATGTATAAATTAGTTGTTATTAAAATAAAATATAAAATGTAATGTAAACATCATTGAAAGACATTATAAAAAAAAAAAAAAACATTGATTTGACTATTTACACATTGTTGCACATTCATTTGACTCATTAAACATATGTGTGTTATTAACATACTTAAAACTTTTAACACATAAACACACACACACACATATCCCAGACAGCACATTATTTAGTAAATTTTTTTTCTAATATGATGCAATATTGGTTAGTACATATTTATTATTATTATTTTATAATTTAACAGAGTATTTCTATATACTAAATAAGGCATAAATTATGTATTTGTCAAGTTGTTGTTGTTTCATTAATTTATATTGATTATTGATTTTGTGGTTAGAAAACGTAACTACCTCAAAAAAAAAAAAAAACACCTGCAACTTTGTTGCATTCATTAGATATTATTTACACAAATTAATTTTGTAAATATATATATGGAAGTTGGACATACATTTTTTTTTTTTTTTTTTTAATTTTACAGGTTTTAAATGTTTATATTTTTTTTTTTTTATTGAAAATTGGATATTCCTTTCACTTTTTTATATAGTGTTATAATAAAATAATATAAAAAATTTTGTGTATATCTTAAATACTTTGACATCTATTATGAAAAGTGCAAGTGCAATTTTCCACATCATGACTTTGTTGGTATATAGTTTCAATTTTGTAATAATTTGATTAATATGCAACATTATAGTAATTCATTAGAAAACCTCAATATTCCTTTTATGTTCTGATATGTTATATATATATATATATACATTCAAATTATGCAATCAAGTTAGTTTCGGTTTATCTATATAGAATTAGAAAAATTTGTATATATATACAATTAACTTCTTCAGTTTACGTGTTAAATCACTAAATT
This sequence comes from Poecilobothrus nobilitatus, assembly GCA_947095535.1. NCBI lineage: Eukaryota > Metazoa > Arthropoda > Insecta > Diptera > Dolichopodidae > Poecilobothrus > Poecilobothrus nobilitatus. The sequence continues at coordinate 122,255,185 of OX352772.1, forward strand.
TAAGACTAAGTTAAAGTCATTTAGAGACTAAATTAATATTGTTTCAATATAAGAAAAGGACACTAACAAAAAAAAAAAATAAATAAAAATGAGTTCAGAAAACAAAAGAATTAAATTGCAATGTGATAAATGTGAAAAAGTGTTCACAAGATCTGACAATTTAAAAAGACATAAATGTGAAAAACAATTAAAACATAATTGTGAAATATGTAAAAAATCATTTAATAGAAATGATAGTTTATTAAGACATAAAAAGAGACATCAAAAAAATTTGGAAAATGTAAAATTTTGCAGTTAGTGCAAATCAAACGTTACTATCACTTTGTGGAACTACCACATCCGAACAAATAAACATAAAAGTAATGCAGCAGAAGTAATTAGGTCTAATGTTAGACATATTGATGAATGTTTTCAAAATAGAATAGAAACGGTTATTAGAGATAATGATGATGAAAGCATACTAAACCCATCAAACTTTCTGGAAAAGGCTCAGACCGATATAATTGAATTATTGATGCAATCATTAAAAAAGCACAACGCTATAAAAGTAAATCTTGAGCTTTTTGGTGAATATATAAAGCCAACAGAAGAAGAGTTTGAAAATATATCAATCAAATCTTTTTAAACTCGAATGTTTAGTATTACACAAGCAGATGATCTTAATGATTTTTTTGAAAAGGCTAAAGAACTTATTCAACAACAAGCAGAAGACTTCCAAGAAAAATACAGTGGTTGGGCGGTAATCAGGATTTTACATATTGAAATAAATATCAATAAATTTGAACCAATACGTGTGTCTAGTTATATTAAACTACCGAAAAGCATAGAAGACAAAAATCACGCGTTAATATTCAAAATAAAGACAACTTCTGTTTCAAGTGGTGTTTAGTATCAGCTTTACAAACTTGTATTCAAAATGCTGAACGAACATCTTCATATAAAATTAATAATATTTCTCTACCCATAGTCGAGCTAGAGTTTGGTGATGTACAACAGCTTAATTTTAGCACTATGCAATTTCCAGCTAAATTGAACGAGTTAAATTTATTTGAAGAGCTAAATAGTGAAATAAGTATTAATTTGTTTGGACTGGAAGTTATTAATAAAAAATATGAGGTTGTAGGACCATTCTATTTAACAAAATCAGAAAAAAAATACCATGTAAATTTATTGCTATTGGAAAAGGATGATAAATTTCATTTTGTTTATATTAAAAATTTATCAAGGTAAATAAGTAGTTCTGTAACAAAACATATACATGAAATTTATATTTGTAATATGTGTTTGCAACATTTTCATACATTACAACAGCGTGATTTACATAAAATTGAGTGCAATAAAGTCGTTACAAAACTTCCATCTATTGAGAAAAATACGCTCGAGTTTAAAAATTATCAACAACAATTAGAAACACCTTTTGTTATTTATGCTGATGCTGAAAGTATTTTACAACCTATTGCAATATGCAGTTCTAATCCAATGATGTCTTCAACAACAAATATTCATAAACACGTTCCAGTAGCTTTCTCCTACTACATTAAATGTTCTTTTGATGATAATCAAAGCTGTTACAAAGAGTTTGTTGGAGCTAACTGTGCTAAGGAATTTGTCATATCGTTAACAAAAACATGTAGTGAATTATATAAAAATATATTTATGATGCCAATGAATCTATTAACACTTGATGAGCTGCTTCAACAATTAATTCAGGAAAATTGTCACATATGTGGTAAGCATTTAGCTTTTAATGATAGAATTAGAGATTATTGTCACTTTACTGGTAATTTTAGAGGACCCGCTCATTCTAAATGTAATTTATTATATTTAAATTACATTTATATGGCGGCCAAATTTTTTTCCTATATTTTTTCACAATTTTTCCGGTTATGATTGTCATCTTTTATTTAAAGAACTAAACGAAGTGAATGGACATATTGGTGTCATTCCTTTGAATAAAGAACGTTATATTTCATTATCTAAAAAAATTACAATAGATAAAAATCATTCATTTTATTTACGTTTTCTCGATAGCTTTAGATTTATGGCTTCTAGCCTTGATTCTTTATGTAAAAATTTAAATGAAAACGATTTGTTTCATATAAAAAGAGAATTCAATAATAATGAAAAAATTAAACTTAGTAGGAGTTTTTCCCTATGAGTATTTAAATTCTATTGAACGACTTGACGAAAGAAGTTTACCTTCACAAGAAGCTTTTACCTATCATATGACAAACACATCATGTTCTGATGAAGACTACATTCATGCCATTAATGTATGGAATACTTTTGATTGTCTAAACTTATGGGACTATTTAAAACTTTACCTTAAAACAGATGTGCTTATTTTGACTGATGTTTTTGAAAACTTTCGAAAAATATGTTACAAAATCTATTTTTTAGATCCTGCAAACTTTTATACTACCCCAGGTTTGTCATGGGCAGCTATGTTAAAATACACTGATATCAAATTACAATTAGTAACTGATATTGATATGTATAATTTCTTTAAAAAAGGGATACGTGGTGGAATTAGTCTGTGCTCACTTAGACATTCAGTAGCAAATAATAAATTCATGGGAGAATCTTATAAAAGAAACGAACCTTCCAAATACATAGTATATGAAGACGCTAACAATTTATATGGATGGGCAATGATCCAATATTTACCACATAAAGATTTTCAGTGGGTTGACGTTACTGAAAATATTGATGTCCTTTCAGTTGCCGATGATTCGGAAACTGGTTACGTTTTAGAAGTGGATTTAGATTACCCACAACATTTACATGATTTGCACAATGATTTTCCTTTTTGTGCTGAAAACAAAGTTCCATCAACAGGTAAAATTCCCAAACTCTTAGTTGACTTAACAAACAAACACAAATACATAATCCATTATCGAAATTTAAAACAGTGTCTTCGAAACGGTTTAATTCTTAAGAAAATTTATAGAGTGCTAAAATTCACACAAAGCAATTGGTTAAAAAAATATATTGATTTAAATAACTCACATAGGTCAGTTGCTAAAAATGCTTTCGAAAAAGATTATTTTAAATAATAATGCCGTTTTCGATAAAACCATGGAAAATGTAGATAAGAAAAGATAAGAAAAAATGTTAAAATAGCTACCTCTTGGGAAAGTCAAGGAAGACATTTAGGTGCACGAGCATTAATAGCAAAACCAAATTATCATAGTCACTCTAGATTCACTGAAAACTTGATAGCCGTTCAGCTTAATCATATAAATGTATATTATGATAAACCTATATCTTTAGGATTTACAGTACTAGAACAATCTAAAATACTTATTTATGATTTTCATTATGATTACATTAAACCTAAATATGGCAGTAAAGTTTTTTTAAATTACACAGAAACTGACAGTTTTATTTACACTGTACAGACAGATGATTTTTACGCTGACATATACAGTGATATACCACAACGTTTTGATACATCCGATTATCCATCTGACACATTATTTAATTTCCCTCTATTGAATAAAAAAGTTCTTGGTCTTTTTAAAGATGAATTTAATGGAAAAATTGTTTCTGAATTTATAGGATTAAAATCTAAAATGTATTTTCTTCAAACACATGAAAATAAAACTGTTAAAAAAGCAAAAGGAATAAAAAAATATATTGTCAATAGTTTAACGTTAGATAACTATAAAAATTGTTTGTTAAAAAATGAAGTTTGTTTAAGAGAAATGAAAATATTTAGATCACATTTACATACAATTTATACACAGAATTTAAATAAAGTAGCTTTAAGTTCATTAGATAATAAAAGATATATAATCGCAAATAAAATAAACACATATGCTTGGGGGCATTATGCCATTGAGCAATAATTGTAAAAAAAAAAAAAAAGTTTTTGTTAGTTTAGTTATATAATAATAAAAAAATAATATAATTAATAAAGTAAAAAAAGTAATAAAAAAAAAATATAATTTAAAGATGAATAAAAAGAAAAAACCAAATTATTTAAACCAACAGGAACAAACTTGTTTTTTATTATTACAAAAAAAAAAAAAAATCGAATCGAAAATCGAAGTTTTTAAGCTATTGAAAAATTTAAATAAAACCAGAGACAAATAAAAAACGTTTCTTAAATATAAAAATATATAAATTGACAGTAAAAGTTTAAATAAAATTCAAATTTATCTGATTATTTATATTTTAATTTAACTATAAAACTTCTCAAAGTTCATAATATTTCATTATATTTCAACCGTTTAACTCAAAACTTTTATTATTTATTTTATAAATAATATATTTATTATAACAAAACATTTCATTTAAAATTATTTTGTATACATATATTTCTTTATGTACCTATTCAAATCAAACTTTTTTTTTAAGTAAATATTAAAGTTTAAACTTTAATAATAATGAATTTTGAAAACTTTTCATATCTTTACCTTACTAATTTTTTTGCTTAAGGTTAGGAGGACTTAAATTGTTATAATAGAATATAAATTTGATTTTTGGTAAATATGTTTAACCTTTGTTAATAATAATTTTGTATTTAAATCAAACTTTAAAAACTTTTCATATCTTCACACTACTAATTTTTTGCATAAGGTTAGGATCACTCAAATTGTTATAATAGAATGTAAATTTAAGTTTTGGTAAATATGTTTAAACTTTAATTATAATTTTGTATTTAAATCAAACTTTGAAATTTTTAAACCAAACTTTAAAAACTTTTCATATTTTTATCCTGATTTAAAATATTCAGCACTTTTTCAATTTAAAATAAAATCCTTTTTACTAATTTTGCATACTTTTTGGACGATGTGTGCAAATATTTTTTTTTTGCATACTTTTAGGAGGACTAAAAGCTTTAAAAAAGCTCCTCCTGCACCAGAACCGGCATATCCATACTACTTCTGTAGAACACATAATGGCTATTTATTATTCCACCTATATTACGTTCTTTTAATATCAGTTCTTGTCTAAAAGCTTCAATGGCTTCATCTATAGATACATATTGAGGATTAAAATCAGCTTTATCCCCAAGTAAATAACCATCTGCTTTGAAAGTAGTTATTGGTGTGGATATAGTTGTACTAATTGATGATACTTTGTTTAGTTCATGAGAAATTGAATGTTTTAAAAGCTGAACTGATAAATTTATTTTAACGGTTTCATTATTTGGAAGTAATATATTAAAATAAGTGCTTCCAAAAGCTGATTCATCTAACTTGACATCAGAAATTGGGATTGAATTGGTTTGTATAGTTAACAAAGCGAAAATAAATATGATATTTGATATCATCGTTTTCTGAAAAATATGATCTGTCTTCATCAAAGGTAGACGAAAGAATAATTTGTTAGAAACTTAAAATATATTATGTATACTTTTTATTTTCTCGAAATTTTTTTTTTATGTACAAACTTTACTTGACTTATAATAGAACAAACATACATAAAAAGTGGTAAATAACGATCTCTCCCATCTGAAAAAGCTTCCATATAATCTAAATACTCCTCTTTTAAGCTTTCAAGTAATTTTCTTAAATTAGTTAACATATTCCCAATTTTTGATTTATTATTTTTTTTCATTATATGTATTCTCTATTGATGATATAAATATAATTCCATCATCAATTCGTTTCCTTATCATAGATTTTTTCATTTCGTTTTGATTTTCTTCATATTCATTTGTTTTCATGGAAAATGATTGAATATGTTCTGAAATTCTTTTATTCTTATCTTTTGATAATACATTTGAAATATTTTTCTCAGTCAACTCCCAATCATCTTCTTCAGCAAAAGGACAATCGCCGCCAAAACTGTTGGTTACTTGATTTTTGATTGATGATTGCCTGATTGTACCAATAATGGAAATATCACCGCTATATACTTCTATTTTAATATGTTGCCAATTCAATGGAGATAAAAATAATTTATTATTTATTGACTCACCATTTCTAATTTTTAAAACACATGCCTTCCCCCTCCCTCTTCTGGTGTTAGATATAACTCCAAAAAATCATGGAATATTTTCGAATTAATTATCTTGATTGAAGTCCATTTCCGGCCACAAATACAATATTTATAACCATGTAAAATGTTATCAGCCCAAAACATTTTGATCTTTTCAGTTGCAAAAATTACCGTCTTATAACACTTTTTAATCTTAAAATTAACCTTTTATACAATTTTAAATAAATATAAGATTATTAAAAAAAAACACATCTTCTCTGGATAAGATCATAGGATTGCTATCGAACCTAAACATAATACATTCATAAACTTACCTAATAGATTTCTATACCCCTTAACAATCCTACCCGCAGAAGATTTAGTTAATTCTCAGTATTTTCATATTTTATTTTTAAATTAATGGCTTAATTAGTTTTCTTTAGTTTTCAACTTACAATTATCGTATTTAAAAAAAAAAAATTTTAGAAGCAAATATAGACGTGAAATTCAATATCATATACATTTTTTGGGCTAAATTATGCTGAGTCAACATTGATCCAATTCAATTCATTGAGAGAAGATAAAGATGATAAATGGACGGATTTACTTACTCAGAGTTCAATCAAATTTCCTAAGATATGCCTATTACGATTAGGTAAAATTGTAAAGAAATTTCAAGAAAAAAAATGTAAATATCGAAAAACATTAAATATAAATAAAAAAATTTTGTAGTATACATCTCGTTGCTTTTTCTTTAAATTGTTTTAATCAAAGGAATTCCCTGACGTAATTTCTGATTTTTTTAATGAAGAACTACTACTTCTAAAAATTTTTTATTTTCTTATCAGTACAATTAATTTAAGTTGAGAGAAGAGAAAAAAAATTTTTATTTTCTTATCAGCACAATTTTAATTTTTCACTATTGCTTCATATAATATCATTCATAAAAGACTAATAAGAACTTAAAAAAAATTAAAACCGCAATTTTTCATTTTTTCATTTTTCTATTTCAAAATCGTTCTTTTTACAGATACTTTACATACAATTTCTATTTTGCTGACACAATCATACAAACATCCATTCTTTTCCCCCCATTTAAATAATAAAACAATTAAAACAGCAAAACAAAATTCTAAATTTTAAATTTTAAACTCTTATCACAAAACCACAAACATTCACTACATACTATAGGGTATTTTTATAATTTCACTACATCTTTACATTTATAATATAATCTATTCAAAACCCATGCTTCCAACAACTTCATGCTTCCAACAACTTCGACGGGTTCACTTATCAACAACTTCGACGGATACATACCATATACCATCTCTACTGAAGTTTCAAGCTTCCTCCCACTCTACCCAATTTCAACTACCATTTCAAAACCTAATACTTCCGAAATCAACAACTGCGTCTGCACCGGCAGCTCTAGGCACTACAACTTCAACAAATAACATTCTCTCATTTAATTGAATCATTCAATCTTCTAATTCTAAAATCTATTTCATTATACCTTACACTTAATTCTCACTTTCAAATTAACGAACACTATATTCAAAAACTTTCAAAATAACGAACATTAGATTCAAAATAAAAACTGTCAGAATATTGTGATGTCATCTGACAGCCCCAGAAACTCCATATCCTATCTACTGGCTTCTATAAACTGAACTGAACATAATGTCGCATTTGATAATTAACTATGTTCAACTAAAGTCATTTTGGTTTTCGCTTTTATGTTAATCCATATTCTTGTACACAAATTAAAAATATAACCAAAGCAACTAAGTACAAATGGTGTATTGTATTTCTGTATGCAGAATCATTTTTTTTGTAATAAAATTCGAACAGTGATAGCACTTAGTTGAAAATGTTATATTGGTTTTTGATTTTATTTAACAAAAGTTTAGAGGCAAAACATTCAAACTTTCAGAATTCTAGAATCAATAATTCGCTTCACGTTGACCGCCTAAAAAATCTTATTATTCGGTTATTTATTAACAATTAGGAGCAGTTATGACTAATGCAGGAAAAAGTTAATTTAACTATTGGGAAAATGGGTGCGGACCAATTTTTCTAAAAATTCGCTAAAACGATTTTTATCAAAAATTTTTCTTGTTTATTTGAGTAATACAATTGAGTAATACATACAATTTTTATTGAAGGTACGACTCATTATATTTGTTTGTTTTTTTTAAAAAATATAATACAAATTCGTTTATGTAATGAATTTGTCATCCCTAATCCAAACCTTAAAAAAATTATTTCGGTTGCATATTGTACACATTTACTATGGCCACAAATTTATTATAAATACATATTTTGTTTTCTTTTTGTTTTGATTTTAAGCATGTGCGACGTGAAAATTTTGTTATTTGTTAGTTAATTTGATTAAAAAAAATATTTATTTTATTTTTTACAATTAAAACTTTATTTATATAACATCATATATAATCTTATCTTTAATTACTTTTCTAAAGACAGAGGATCTTTAAACCAAACTTATCTTTTACTTGCACATAAGAAATTACAATCCTAAACATCTGTTCTTAAAATATTTAATGTTTATATTTTATTAGTTTTGACCGAAATGGCCTTTAAAATATTATAAAAATTATTATCTGTTAAATTTCTACTTCTATTTATATCTGTATCAATATTATCTATTGGATTTGTATTTAAATATCCTTTTTCAATATTAGGAGGTTTGTTATACATAACTTCTCCCTCCTTTACATTGGAATTCTTCGGAATTTTTTTATTTTTAAAACATTTTATTTTTATTTATTTTTATTTTTTATATTCTAATTCTATTTATATCTGTATCAATATTATCTATTGGTTTTGTATTTAAATATCCTTTTTCAATATTAGGAGCTTTCTCATACATAACTTCCCCCTCCTTTACATTAGAATTCTCCTGAATTTTTTTATTTTTAAAACATTTTATTTTTATTACTATTACCATTGTGATTGTGGTCATTATTATACTTATAATATTAGAGTAAAGATACTAATTGTGATATTTTTATTTTTAATTTTTTCTTCTTTTAGTATTTTTAAATTGTTTTCATATTTCATTACAAGATCTTCAAAATTTTTTATTTCCATAATAGGTTAATAAAATCTTTCTTTTATCATATCTTTTTCGTTAGAAAATTGTTGATTTGGAATTTTTAAAGTACAGTTATTGAAATGAAATAATATATTTCCTAATAACAATGTTTTTCTTTTATCACACTATTGATCTATAGTTATCTTATGTGTATTTTTATACCCGTACGATAGGATCGGGTATAATAAAATTACTCCTCCGTTTGTAACACCTCGAAATAAGCGAGCTAGATATACCTTCAAAGGTATGGATCGGATCAGAAAAAAATTCTAAGACTTTTGAGCCATGTCCGTCCGTCCGTCCGTTCGTCCGTCCGTCCGTCAGCACGCTAACTCAAAAACTAAGAAAGCTAGAATCTTGAAATTTACACAAAATATTTTGGGAGTAATTTGTAGGTTCCCTATTTTTTTTGGTTGAGTTTGGACCAAGCCTTAGGGTAGCTCTCGAACACCTAACTTTTAGATCCCCACATTTTTTTTGCAATAGAGCTATGAAATTTTAACTACTGATAGATCTCATAAAAATATTAATTTTATTTTTAAAAACTTTTTTTTGTAGCCCCACCCGTTATGGAGCTACAGCTCCCCAAAGGTTCAAAAAAGCTCTATATTTAAATTGTTATAGCACAAGTTGTATAAGGTATATCTTCATTTTGAAAACGCCAAACTATTACTACTTTTATTAGCTTTAAAAGTATATATACAATAAATATATATTTGTCGCATACGGTGTCTTAATTTACCGTTATGCGAAACTAAAATTTTGCAAAATTCTTTAACCCTTCTATCTTCTGAACGGGTTAAGTTGGAAACTTGAAATTTTGACAGAAGTTAGATCTTTGAAAATAAGTATGAGTCATTTCAGAAATTTTTTTTGTATCACCCCCCGTTTAGGAGCTGTAAGGAGTCAAAAACTGAAAATTTCCTATTTTTAAACACCTGTAACTTGAACACCTGTGAATATTTTTTTGAAGTAATACACAAAAATTAAAGCTTCAACATTATACTCTTATTTCTGTTAACAACTATTTTTGATAATATAGGGTTACTTTATAATTGACGAAAGTGTTACTTGATTTTTTCAAATTTTCTAACAAATTTCTTCAACAATTTTTTTGCATTTTGTTTTACTCGATAATTTGAAATTGTTGAGGATATAATGCGTAGTACATAAAAATGCAAATAAATAAACAACATAACGGTTGCTTGAAGAATTTTTATTTATATGATATTAATATATATACATACGTATATAATATCATGTTTATTTACATATCGTATATGTCACTAGTGAATGAATGATAAAAGTATAGATGTATATTATATAGCGCCGTATTTACATACATATATGTATTTTATTGTACTTATAAGAAATTATTCTGTCAATGGAATATTTAAATATAATATAATATAATATTTAAAATTATATTTACTATTTTGTACTAAGTAAATTTAATATACATTTACCGCTTAGTATTAAATGGTACTATAGAATATTTGAAAAAGTTTTGGATTGATAATCGTTATGTGAAAGGTTAGAATCTGCTTTTGAAGAATGTACATATAAACATATAGTTTGAATATATGTACAACCCATAGTTCTAGAAATTATAAAATTCGCCCAAATTATTTTAAAATAATAAAATATTAAAAAAATAATATTGTGAGCAGAGTGACAGGCTGTTAACATACTAACGGTTCGTACGGGTATCTAAGAGTTGACAAAGGCAACTGTATTCTTCCTCGTTAATTACAATTGGTTGTTCATCTAATGGCAATATTTCTGTTACATTATTTTTAATTAGCTTACAATTATTTCTATAGATACAGTGTTTTGATAAAGATAATTCATTTATCGTTTTAAATTTTTCATATTTATAATTTTTATGTAATGTACTGTAATTTGAAAAAATCATTATTACATTCTTCAATTTCTCTGTTAGTCAATATGTCCACTAGTCGGTATTATTGATACAAAGCATATCAACATTATTTGTATTCTTTGAAAATTTAAATTTTCTTTTAATACTTGCTACATGTACATATATTGTTCAATTTCGATTTTCTGTATTTAGGTAATTGTTTATGCCTATTAGCTTTATAATTTTTTATAAAATCTTCTGTTCTAGTTTCCTCATATTCTTCCCTCTTTATACCAGTACGATAAGGATCGGGTATATTAAAATTGCTCCTCCGTTTGTAACACCTCGAAATAAGTTAGCTAGATATACCTTCAAAGGTATGGATCGGATCAGAAAAAAATTCTAAGTCGATTGAGCTTTGTCCGTTCGTCAGCAAGATAACTCAAAAACTAAGAAAGCTAGAGTCTTGAAATTAACACAAAATATTCTTACAACAATTTGTAGGTTCCCTATTTTTTTTTGGTTGAGATCCGACCAAAACTTCGGGTAGCTTTCGAATACTTAACTTTTAGATTCCCACATTTTTTTTGAAATAGAGCTATGAAATTTTAACTGATAGATATTACAAAAATATTAATATTATTTTTTACAACTTTTTTCTGTAGCCGCACCAGTTACGGAGCTACAGCCCCCCAAAGTTTTAAAAAGCTCTATATTTAAATTGTTATATCACAAGTAATATAAGGTATATCTTCAATTTGAAAACGCCAAACGATTACTGCTTTTATTACCTTTAAAAGTATATATACAATAAATATATACTTGTGGCATACGGGATCTTAATTATGCGAAACTCGTAAAACGTTATGCGAAACTCAAATTTTGCAATATTCTTGATTTATTCTATCTTCCAAACGGTTTAAGTTAAAAACTAGAAATTTTGAGAAAAGTTGGCCTTTGAAAATAAGTATGAGTCATTTCCAAAAATATTTTTGTATCGCCCCTCGTTTCGGAGCTGTATGGGGTCAAAAATTCCTTATTTTTAAACACTTGTAACTTAGGCACCTATATACATTTTACTTCGACAAGATATAAAACTTAAAGCTCCAGTATTATATTTTTACGTGTGTTAAATGTTTCTTTTCATTGTATAGGGTTCCAAATTTACAGTCCCCCAAAATTGCAAAAAATCCCTATTTTCAGATGTATATATCTCAGGCTATGCGTATATAAAAAATATAACGGTTGCTTGAAGAATTTGTATTATTTTATATGATATTAGTGCACATACTTATATAACTCATGTTTATTTACATATAGTATATGTCAATGATGAATGAATGATATAAATTAACATATTTGTAGTTCTGTGGTAGAGAATACTGTTTTTTTGAATAAAACACAACCTTTAGGTTCCGTTATCAATTTTATTCTGATCTTTTAATTTTACAATTTTATAACTTTCAAATTCGGCAAAATCACAACAATAACAAAAATACATATTTAAATTAAAATATTGAACTTATAAAAATGTTAACATAAGTATTATTTCAAAATTAAACAAACTGATTAAGAAATATTAGCCATTAATTTAATACAATTTTATTTTTAATACAAATTTTATCGTTACGCAAAAAATTACATTATCAGCATTTATTTCTCCTAATTTATTTACGGTGAATTATTGAACTCAAATTAAACAATTTAAAAGAAATAATAATTAACCTCTCTCAAGTCTCAGCACTTACTTAGTCTAACATAAATTATTGAACTCTAATTAAACAACTGTTTATTATTGTGAAATAAAAGAAAATATATTGTTTATTGTATAACCAAGAGCATTAATATCATTAATATCAAGTAATTTGTATGGTTGTGTTAACTTATATAATACATATGTAGCATAAATTATAATACATTTGCCGCTTAGTATTAAATTGTACTATAGCATATTTAGAAAAGTTTTGGAATGATAATCGTTGTGTGGAAGGTTAGATTCTGCTTTTAAAGAATGTATAAACATATAGTTTGAATATACATATGTACAAATCTAATAAATATCAAATCTAGATAAATATAAAATTCACCCAAATTATTTTAAAATACTAAAAAATTAAAAAAATAATGTTATAAGCAGAGTGACAGGCTATAAACATACTAATGGTTCATACGGGTATCTAAGAGTTGACAAAGGCAACTGAATTCTTCCTCGTTTTTTAAATAAATTTTCTATTTTTATACCAATACGATAAGGATCGGATATATTAAAATTGCTCCTTCGTTTGTAACACCTTGAAATAAGCTAGCTAGATATACCTTCAAAGGTATGGATCGGATCAGAATTAAATTCTAAGTCGATTAACCTTTGCCCTTTAGATAGGAACCTGAAATTTTGAGACAAGAAAGAACTTTTAGAATTAGTATAAGTTTCCTCAGAAAATTTTTTAGTAGCACCTCCTCTTTAAGAGTTATTACGCCTCAAAAATTGAAAATTTGCTATTTTTAGACACCTGTAACTTAGGCACCTGTAAAAATTTTTCTTTGACAAAACATGAAAATTAAAGGTTCAATAATATATTTTTACGTGTGGGAACGGTTTTTCTTAGTTATAAATGTTTCCGGACTTACAGCCCCTCAAAATTTCAAAAATGTCCTATTTTCACATTTTTTCTTATTACATGAAATTTTCAAATTTTTGTGCAAGTCACAATTCTAAACAGTTTATATTGAATTTTGGAAATGTGCGCTTTTAAAAACCGTTGGTTTACATTCTACCTTGTTTTGTTTGTTATTCATACAATGTACAATACTATAATACAATGTATTATAGTTATGTTATGATAAGATACAAATAAATATAAATTAAATGTTTGCAATCGAAAATAAAAGTGCAACCAAAAATGCTTGATGGACAATTTAATATTACTTAATCTTAGAACTACTTGTGGTCATTATTAAATTTACAATTATGGAAATAATTTTGGGAACGGTCGAGATATAGTACATCCTTCCCAAAAGAAAAAAAAAATTAATTTATATTTCTAAAATTTAAACTAAATTAATTTATATTGTTTTACATATATTTCCAAAATTTTAGCTTTATCCTTTAAAATTAATTTATATTTAAAAACAAATATTTACATTATTATTTTTTTTTTATTATATTTACAGTTTTTTATTTATAAAATTGTTAATTATAATTATAGTTTTTCTAGATTTAATTAAATTGTTATTATGTAATTCTACTTCCTTATTATTTATTATTATTGTACTATTGATATAATTTTAAATGATCCTTTAAATGGAATATCTAACTTTTTCTTTTTTCCTGCTTTTATCATTACATAGTCATTTACTTTGAAATTTGATTAATTTACATTATTTTGTTTTAATTTTTTATTTTCTTTATCTTTTATTAAATAATCTTTTGCTTTTTCTTTAGTATGTTTTAATTTAATTTTTAATTCATTTAAATAGTCATCTAAATTATAGATGATATGTTTACTTTTTAATAAATCACATGGCAGTGTGCTAATTTTGCTATAAACCAATTCGAAAGGTGAATATTTTGTTGTATTGTGTGGTGTTTAGTTATAAAAGTACGTATCATATGGTAAGTATTCGTCCCAATTGTCTCATCCCTCTAAGCTCATTAAATATAGTCATTTAGTACTCTATGATTTGTTTCGATGGAACCTAATGTTTCATGATGATAAGGTGTCGATGTTATTTTATTAATTTTTAACAATTTGCTAATGTTTTTTAGTAACTCATTTGTAAACTCTGCACCCTTATCTGTTTTTAATTTTTTAAAACATCCATACTTCAATATAAATTTTTCAACTATTGTTTTTGCGACTGTTATAGCGTTTTAGTTTCTAATGAATAAACCTCAACGTATTTTGTTAGTTCACATTCTAATGTAAGAATATATCTGTAGTTGTTTGATGGTCTAAAGGTCCAACTGTATCGATAGTAATTGTTTCAAACGATGTTGAGGGTATGTCAGTAATAATGTATTTTTCTTTTGTGTATTTTATAATTTTTATTTCATTGCATATTTCGCAATTATTTATATAATTTTTAACCATATTGTTCATATTTTTCCATACATATTTTTGTTTTAATTTGCTTTACATTTATTTATACCGCAATGTCCACCATATAATGTATAATGATAGTTTTTTATTAATTTCCGCATTTTTTCTTTTTTTTTATTTGTTTTGGAGGTTCGTATAATATAATTTTTAAACAACCTTTATTTTCAGAATTATAGCCAAGGCTAATTTTTTTATATGAAAATTGCGTATTTTGAATAATAGCTTCTTCGGGATCAATTTTATCTCAGATATAGAATTATGACTATATTCTGTAATTATTTAATTTTTTACTGCTAATATTTTAATTTTATTATTAGTTTTATTATAATTTTCTGACGTCAGTTATTCATTTCTTATTATTATTTTCACTTCTTTTAAATTTTCATTTCTTCAAATATGAAGGTGAAGGTGGTTTCAAACGTGAAGGTGATCAGTCACCATACTTGTTTTCAAGATTTCGGTGAATTTATTCTTTTTAATTTCTTTTTATCATTTATTATTATTGATTATTTTCATTTATTTTTTCCTCCTTTTTATTTTTCATGTTTCTTGTTATTACGTTTATGTTATATTTGCGTATCATTCCTATTAGTTTTTTAGAGTCCAGTTGTATTCTCGAAAGTGCATCGGCATTCGTGTTCATTTTGCCTTGTTTGAATATTATTTCAATGTCATAATCCATTAAATCAACTCGTATTCTTGTTAACTTGGAAGATTGATTTTAATGCATGAATAAGCTTACTAAAGGCCTATGGTCAGTATATATACCAAAAAGATATAGTCTAAAATAGTTAATACCCCAATGTATTGCCAAAAGCTCTTTTTGTATGATTGGTTTGTTTAATTCATGCTTATTTAAAGATTTACTAGCATAGGCTTTAGGTTTATCTTTTCCTACAATTCCTTGCTATAGTACCGCTCCTAATGCATAATTCGAAGCTTCTGTAGTCAATATAGATGGTTTTGAAAAATTAGGATAACTTAACATATGCAGGTTTATTAATTTTTCTTTAATTGTTTCAAATGCATTATGTTATTTATCCCAACTGAATATTTGCTTCTTCTTTAAAAGCTGGTTAAGTGGTTTGGCAATTTCTGTAAAATTTTTGATTGATCTTCTGTAGTAATTGCAGAAAGTTATTAATTTTCTTACTTCATCAGTATCTTTTGGTGTAGGGTAATTTTTAATTGTATCATACTTTTCTAGATCAGTTTTAATCGCTTCTGAAGTTATAAGATTTCCTAAATATACCAAAGTAGGTAACCCTGTGCTTTGAAATGGGACAAATTCAACCCATATCGCACGACATGCTGACCTATATTTTGATTGATGGGTTTAATGTAGGTCATGTTTGGTTAGTAGGTCAAGAACTTGTTTCGATTGTTTTGGTTTAGGTTTTAAGTTAGATTGTATGTGAGGGTTGTTAACTTATAAGTTTCAAATGCAGGCCAGATTAATGAATTGAACAATTGACTTTATGTATCTTGGTTACTATAAGCCAAAAATTTGTTTTGGTTGAGGTTTCCAGTTAGGTTGTATGTGTATGTATGTGTAAAAAAAATTTAAAGGAAATGAAAATAAAAAACTTGCTCTCTAAAATAGCAATTGTACCTATCTACCTTGCTTTTTAAATGTGTAGAGTAAAAAAAAAAAGTTAGACTTAAAATAAATTTTTTTAACATTCTGGTTTTAAAAGAAAAATAATTAAAACTTTTTTTTTGTTTTATACGCAAATGTAAATGTATGATTTTGCATTTAAAGGAAATGAAAATGTGTAGAGTAAAAAAAAAAAGTAAAACTTAAAATTTTTGGAAATATTCTAGTTTTAAAAGAAAACAAGGTAGAATATAAACCAACGGGTTTTAAAAGCGCACATTTCCAAAAGACAATACAAATGCTTAGAATTGTGATTTGCACAAAAATTTGAAAACTTCATGTAATAAGAAAAAACATGAAAATAGGACTTTTTTGGAATTTTGAGGGGCTGTAAGTCCGGAATCCTATATAACTAAGAAAAACCGTTAACACACGTAAAAATATATTATTGAACCTTTAATTTTCATGTCTTACCGAAGCAAAATTTTTACAGATGCCTAAGTTACAGGTGTTTAAAAATAGCAAATTTTCAATTTTTGAGGCGTAAAAACTGTTACAGGGCGCTGTACCAACAAATTTTCCCAGAAAACTTATACTAATTCTAGAAGTTATTTCTTGTCTCAAAATTTCAGGTTCCTATCTTAAAGCGTGTCGGAATTATGAAAAAAGAAACATCATGCAAAATTTGGTTTTAACATAACGGTAAATTTAAATAGTAAATTGCAAAATATTGCATAATTTTGATATTCTTTTACAGTAAAAAAATGTCAGGTGTTCTAGTGTTTTTAGATTGTAAAACTACTACGCATATATACATATGAAAATAGCGCTTTTTAGCAATTTTAGGGGGCTGTAACTTTGGAACCCTATACAATTAAAAGAAGCCATTAACAAACATAAAAGCATATTACTGGAGGTTTAATTTTTTTGTCTTGCCGAAGAATAAAATTAAACTTGCCGTTAATAAAATGTGTACAGGTGTCTAAGTTACAGGTGTTTAAAAATAGCAAAATTTCAATTGTTGACCCCTAATAGCTAATGAATAGGGGGTAATACAAAAAAATTTTCTGAGCAGACTTATATTAATTCTAAAAGTTCTTTCTTGCCTCAAGATTTTAATCCCCTATCTAAAAGCGTACTGAAGTTATTAAGGTAGAAAAATCATGCAAAATTTGGTTTTCACATAACTGTAAATTTAAGTACTAAATTTAAAAATTATATATACTTTTGATATTGATTTATAAAGGTAAAAAAAACGTCGAATAGCGTTTTCAGATTGGAAAGATGTTAAGGGGAACGTGAAATATGCGTGTTTAAAAATAGGGCTTTTTCAAAGTTTGAGGGGCTGTAGTTCTCTGATGGATGGGGCTACATGAAAAAGTTGTTCCACAAAATTAATTTTTTTATGGGACCTATCCATGGTTAAAATTATTTTTCTCCATCTTTAACGGTATAGAAGTTTTGTAAACAGACGGACAGACGGATTGACAGAGTGAAACTAATAGGCACATTTTTTCAAATTTTTTTTTGGAAATGTGCTAAAAACTTAAGACTTGTTTTTGTTATTGTTAAATTAATATGTGAGTATACAAATCACTAGTTATCTAGTCAAAGCAAGGAATTCAAATAATACCTGCTTTATTTAATGCACGTGCGTATTATAATTTTTTACTAAAGGTAAACAAAAAAAAAACTTTATTCTGGTTTTTGGTCGTTGGATATAAAAAGAATAAAAGTAGTATACATGGCACTTGGCCGTGGGGATTTTGTGCGAGAAAGAGATAGCAATAGTTAATGAGGTCACGACACAATTGTTTGAACTTTTAAGGAATGTTGTTGGCGCGTGAGTTACATATTCCAGTAACACATTCAATCAACCTGTTTAAAGCTTACATTGCTCTTTTACCTTTATTACACTCTGTAAATAAATTGAACTTTAAATAAATTCTAAATAACTTTGTAAACGTTGCAATAATAATTTTATTTAACTTTCTCAATAATTGTTTTCCAAATTTAATATTAAATGCTAAATAAGCAATTATGTAATTTTTCAATAATAATTTAATTTAACTTAAAATTTCTCAATAATTGTTTTTCAAATTTAAATGCTAAATTAGCAATTATGTTTAAACCATATCTATGTAATTTTGTATAAATAGCCTAATAATAAATCGAAGAAGTTCATAATTATTTTGATAATAAAACTAAATACTAAAGAACTAAATTATAAAATTGTTTTTTTTTAAATTAATTCAATCCAATAACTTATCTGGCGCAGTCGGTAGGATAATCACAAGTTTGTGCAAGTTTCGTTATTCGCATTAAATTAAAAAACTCGACGGTAAATCGATAATTTAAAGTCAACGGTTAATTGACTATAAACTCTATTCAACTTATAATTATTGTGAAACAAGCCATAATCAAACCTAAGGTGAGGCTGCCTTAGGCGCAATAAAATTTAAGTTGAAAATAATAATAATATAGTGTGAATTGTGAAATAAGTGAATTGTGTTAGTGTGTTCCTGAAACTGGTCGAAGGATTATTGACCAAAGTATCTGGATAAATCAAGGAAATATTGGCTAAACATTAGACACAAGTTTCTAAAAAGGACAACTCAAGGTATCAACCTAATTGTGCTTATCTGAAAATCTACAAGTTATGGGTTGGATTCAGCTCACCATTTTTAATACGTAAGTCAATTTATATTTTTATTCTTTGCAAGTAATCAAGTAAATGTCAAAAGATAATAATAGACCTAAACCTTATTCCATACCTAATTCCATTCTTGATAAATTAAATTTTCTAAAACTAAAAATTGAGATTAATAAGAACAATCTAACAAATATTCAGGACGGAAATATATTAAATTCAAATAAATTAGATAATTTAAATAATATAGATTTAGGTAATTCAAATAGTATAGATTTAAGTGATAATAATAACTTTAATATAAATAATTCGATCATTCATTGGTGTAACATTAGTGAATTAAGCCCACTTGATTTAACCTTAACCGATAGTAATATAATGGGTCCAACTCCTCCTGTTCCACCAACATCCCTAACAGTTATACCCCCAGTTGCTCAAACATCTCAAGCACAGTCGGTAACTACCATGGACATTTTTAATTCTTTTCGCGTACCTGATACAATTAAAGATCTTCCCCATTAAGATGGAAATTCTAGATTGCTATTCGAATTTATAAATAACGTAGAAGAAATATTAGAAATTATAAAGTGTACTCGTAACACTCCTTACGGTCAAATATTGTTGCGAACAATAAGAAATAAAATCGTTGGTCCCGCCAACGAAGTTTTAAATATGTACGGGACACCACTAGATTGGTCTCAAATAAGACAAAACCTTATACTTCACTACTCCGACAAACGTAACGAAACGTCACTAATAAGAGACCTACACGGTCTCAACCAAGGAAACAAACCCGTGGAAACGTTTTATAGTGAAATAATTGAAATTCTTGCAACAATGACTAATCACATTCAGATTCACGAAACTGATAATAATGTTATTAATTCCAAACGGAATCTTTATACTCAAATGTGTTTAAACGTGTTCTTAACCGGCATGAAAGAACCACTTGGTTCAACTATAAGATCTATGAAACCTGAATCATTACCAGAGGCTTTTTCGTTCTGTATTGAAGAACAGAACATCTCCTATACATCTCCTATACAAGAGACTCCAGCTATTCATAAACCTTCTAATAATTTAAGACCAACATCCAAGATTTCTCCCATATATAATCGAATACAAAATCCAAATATACCAAGATTTTCAAACTACCCTCAATTCAACCCAACTCCACGTAATACCGGTTACCAAAATAATTTCACTCAAAACTCACAACAACCAAAATTTTATCAACAACAACCAAGATTTTACCACCCACAACCCGCATTTAATAATCAAAATAAACCAAACCAAAATCAAACCAACGCGAACTTTCCGTCAAACTAACTTTACCATAGAAAGTATTACCAAGCTATTCAAAAACGCTATTCATTTTTCTCAAATAGTAAAACGTTCAAAATTATTGGATGCACAGAATTACTAACAGATGTAAAAAATGAAGATGAGCAAGACCAAATAATTAATGACTACCATACAAAGAATAATCATAGGGGAATAAATGAAACTCTTAACCATTTAAAACGACAATATTTCTTTCCTTTTATGAAAAACAAAATAACTCGTACTATAAATAATTGTGACATTTGTACAAGACTTAAATACGATAGACAACCTTGAAATTTAAAGTTCGAAAAACCCGAAATACCGTTACAACCCTTAAGTATCATACATATTGATATATATACCATTAACCATAATCTAAATTTAACTATTGTTGACAAGTTTTCTAAATTCGCAGCCGCATACCCATTAGAAACCAGAAATAGCCTAAATGTAATAAAATCAATGAAACATTTTATAAGCGACTTCACGACTTACCCTCAAAACTAGTATGTGACCAAGGATCTGAATGTACATCCAACATTCTTAAAGACTTTTGCAAACAATACAACTTTGAACTACATTTCACTTCCTTCCAACAATCTTCCAATAACTCTCCCCTAGAACGCTTACATTCAACCCTGACAGAAATTTATGGAATCATTTTACATAAATATAAAGAAAACCAAATAGAAACCGACCATAATGACATTCTAAACGAAACAATAATAACATATAACAATGCCATACATTCTGTTACGAAACATACTCCATTCGAACTATTCTATGGAAGAACTTTTAAGTTCAATAATAATGTTCAGTGCAATAACGAACATGAGTATCTAAGTAAACTGAATGAATTCCAAAAAAATCTATACCCGTCTATTAAAACCCAACTAGAAAATATTGTCCAAAAAAATATTACCAAACTTAATGAAAGTAGATTCGAACCTACAGATATGCAAGAAAATGAAACAGTTTATAGAAAAGAATGTAGAAGAAACAAAATTACCCCCAGATTTTCTAAACATAAAATCAAGAAAAATAATAAAATTACCATAATCACCAATAAAAACCAAAAATTACATAAATCGAAACTTAAAAGAAAACAAAAATTACAGGTTAACTCTTCTGGCAATAGCCCAAAGGATGGAAATCCATGATTTATCTAATAGTAAAGCAATCCTACCTATGGACCTCGGTACTGCAAAGGTCATAAAAACCCACAAGAACTTCCTTCACATCATAAAATTGCAAGATTACGAACAAAACATAAATAACATTGAAACTTCAATAGACACTTTAACTCCAATAACTAGTTTAACAGAATCTCTTACCATAACTAGTATGAAATTACAAGAACTTAAAATTAAAGTTCATTCACTTATGCCAAGATTCAGGAAAAAACGAGGACTTTTAAATGGCTTATGCACCCTAATTAAACAATTTACAGGAAATATGGACACAAACGATGCTACTCGGTTGAACAAAGAAATTGAAAAAATAATGCAAAATGAAAATAATTTAATTGGCGAAACCCACCATCAAAATTTAGTTAACAATAGAATGATCGAACGATTTCAAAACATAACAAATCATATAAATTACCAACAAAAAACCATTGTGAATTACTTCGATCTTTTTAGAGACGAACTTCGAAATACTATACGGTTTGACGAAAAAAATTCAAATATCTTCAATTTTTAAACCAAATTAATTAGAACATTGACTTATTAAATAATCATTTAACAAATATCGCAGAAGCAGTTCTTGCTAAACTCAATATAATATCAAAACAAATCTTAAATGCTTTAGAAATCCAAGAAATCCACGAAATTTTCAATAATCAAAACATTACTATTAATTCAGATGAAGTTATATATGAATTTTTAACACTTGAAGCTTACTATAATGATAGCAATATAATATTTAACATTCAAATCCCAATTATTTCCAAAGAGACATTTACCTTATTCCGCATAATTCCCCTTCCAGTAAGTATAAATAAAACAATTTCTTGTAAACCTTATTTATTTGCAAATAGTAACAATATATTGTACTTATTTGATAAATGCACAAAAATAGAGCAGACATTCTATTGCAAAGAAACGTTTCATCAAGAAAACATTTCATCCTCAAAATGTATTGGTAAACTACTACAAAATCAACCAGCTAATTGTGAATTACACTTAAGGGATGTATATATCGAAATATATCAACCAGAATCTAACTATATCATCCTAATTAACATCCCAAACACAATTATCAACACAACTTGTGGGCCAAGACATCAAAAAGTAAAAGGAAACTTATTAATTCACTTCCGGAATAGCGATATTAAAATAAACGAAGTCATATATTCCTCAATATTACAAAATCATTGGGACGAAATCAATATATATCCCACTACACAATTCACTCAGGTTAACGTCACATATTCACACAATTTTACGTCGTTTAAAACATTGGAAAATTATCAATTTACAAAAAGGGACTCAACCGAAGATTTAACACTCTATGCAAAACAAACCGACTTTTTCATCATAACTTTAATAACCAGTACTACAGCAGGCATCTTTATAATTTTGCTTTTATATATTATTATTTATAAAAATCACACCACAAAACCAATTATCCAGTGGCCTCATTTATCGCTTCTACCATAGAACCATCGAAACTCCAGTTCATATGGCCGTCGCTCTTTTCCAAGGGGGGAGAAGTTACATATTCCAGTAACACAGTCAATCAACCTGTTTAAAGCTTACATTGCACTTTTACCTTTATTACACTCTGTAAATAAATTGAACTTTAAATAAATTCTAAATAACTTTGTAAACGTTGCAATAATAATTTTATTTAACTTTCTCAATAATTGTTTTCCAAATTTAATATTAAATGCTAAATAAGCAATTATGTAATTTTTCAATAATAATTTAATTTAACTTAAAATTTCTCAATAATTGTTTTTCAAATTTAAATGCTAAATTAGCAATTATGTTTAAACCATATCTATGTAATTTTGTATAAATAGCCTAATAATAAATCGAAGAAGTTCATAATTATTTTGATAATAAAACTAAATACTAAAGAACTAAATTATAAAATTGTTTTTTTTTTAAATTAATTCAATCCAATAACTTATCTCGTGCGCGAATTTTGTATTCGATTGTTGGATTATTTAAAAAAAACAACAATGATTTATTTATTTTATTTAATTATAGAACTTTACTTAATATTTTAATATTACAGTTAATCGTCTGGAATGTTATTTAGAACTGCACTTATTTTGTATTTTCACAAGTATTTATACTACATCTTTATCTATTAAAATATAATTACTAAATGATAAATATGTACCTATTTCATCATTTAGTTTACAAAACTATTTATTACTTTATTTTCTAATTATTACAAAGATTCATGTTTTGATCCTGTTTAATCTTTATTTATAAATTATTACTAAATGATAAATACTTATTTAATCATTTAGATTACAAAATTTGTTTTATTACTTTTACAAAGATTCATGTTTGATCATGATAATATTGATCGTTTAGTTACATTTATTTATTTTCAATAATAAAGATCCTTTCTTTGTTATTATTTTATTATTTGTTATTTACTTTATTAGATATAGCTGTTAATACTTCAGCATATCTATTATAAAAACATGATTTGTCTTGTTTTGAATTTAGAGGTATATTATCTATATTTGTATGCATATACATAACTCCTCCCTCCTTTAGATTAAAGTTCTCCTGAATTCATTTCTTTATAAAAATTTTAATTATTATAATTGCAAAAACAATTGTTATTATTTTGTAGAAACAAATCAAACTTATATTTAATTTTATAGTTTCTGCTTTATTATAATATTTATTTTCTTCAAATGTTAATTTGTCAGTAAAATTATTTCTTAATTCATTCGGATAATAAAATCTTTCGTTTATAATTTTTTTAATATTTGAAAATTCTTGATTTACTATTTTCAATGTACACTTGTTATAATTTAATGTGTTACCTGTTAAAGTTAAATTACTATTGTCACATGATTGTTTTAAAGGTATTTTATGAGCATTTTTTTATTACAATAGTTTCTTCGTCTAGAGAAATTATTTCAGTTATTTTGTTTTTTATTAATTTACAATTCTTAGAAAAAATACAATGTTTAGACAAGTTTAATTCATTTATTGTTTTTCCTTGTTCATATTTCTAAGTTTTATTATTAATTTCAAATATAATTTCTTCTGAATGCTCTATTTCCTTATTTTCTACATTAGGTACAGGTAATATAATTTTTAATTCAACTTCTGTAAATGTTTTTGGTACTTTTATAGCAAATATTAATGAATTACTGTTATAGTTTTTACTCCTAATTTTATAAATTGTAATTTGTCAAAATCTATGTCATAATGTTTTATTTCTTCATTAGTTAATATATTTGGATGTAATAACTTATGTCTAGCGGAAGCTTTATTGTCTTGTATACTTTCTACCTTTGTTCTTAAAATTTGAATTTTTAACATTTGTTCGTTAAACAACATTTGTTGCATACCTAGACCTAGTTTAGTAAATTCTGTTGTGATTAATTTTCTATCGTTTATTATTATATTTTTTAATTGATTCATTGTTTTATTAAATTGATTGTTTATTTTGATTTGTGTGTTGACATTATTAATTTGGTTATGATTATTTAATTCTATATTTTTAAGATGTTCATTTATTTTATATCTGTCCTCTTCGTCCATTGTCTCTAATAACCACTTAGATGCACTACCTACAATATTAATCAGTCCTCTTTCGGATCTATGATTGTTATTTAACGGTAATATTGTATGTATTTTGTTCTTTATGTCTTCTAATTCTGTCATTAATAATTGTTGGTTTTCTATTTTAAGATTTTCTATATTTATTGTCATACTCTTTACTATGTCTATAATTTCTTGTGGGTTTATTATATGTAATATAATGTCTGTACTAATAACAATTTTTGTTACTTCTAATTTGATTACTGTGAATCCTGTATTGTCTTTGATGTCTTGTATTATTAAACGTCCGTTACTAGGCGTTATTAATAGACAACATATCAACATCCAAACTATTATCTGTAAATTTATATTTTCTTTTAATATTAGAATGATGGATATCTTTTAATTTGGCTTTCCTATATTTGGGTACTTTTTTATGTCTAACTGCCCTATAATTTTTTATAAAACCTTCTGATCTATCTTCCTGGTATTCTTCTCTTTTAACATTAGCTTTTTCCCTAGCTTTTTCTTTACTACTTTATATATTTAATTTTATTTTTTCTAAATTTACTTTAAAACTTTGCACATCGTTAGGCGTATTTTTTATTGCTGAATGGAACCTATTATTATAATTTCGTACTGCTTGTTGTATTAATCTATTAGTTAAAGTTTCTTTTTTTATTAATTTTAGAATCCTAAATTTTTCTGCAATAGTTTTATGAAATCTTTCTATATCTGAATTACCTGTGTTACTATTAGGTTTGGTTAAATGTAAAATTATACCTTCTTCATTGTCTGCAATGATTTTCTAAGGCTTACCTACTCTTGCAATATGTTCTTCTAATTTTTCTAATATAGTTAGATGATTTCTATCTGTTAAATAATATGCGGAACCGAACTTTGAGAATTTATCTATTACTGTTAAAAAACTATTTTTCATAATCACATGAAATGGTGTTTCATTCATGATGGTGTTTCTGTACTCTTAAATTTTGGTTTTATGGGTTTGCGATCATATTTGGCTTCCTTGCAAATATCACATTGATGAATTACTATTTGTATTAGTTCTAATAAGTTAGGGTAATAAATTTTTTTCTTAATTTGATTATACGTCTCTTGTATACCTGAATGAATGCTTTCCCTAATTTGATAAAATGATATTTGTTTTATTGCTTCGGTTTCCGTTTTTACCTTTTCAGCTCTGAATGAACAT
The DNA here is from genome assembly GCA_947095535.1 of Poecilobothrus nobilitatus. Classification (NCBI taxonomy): domain Eukaryota; kingdom Metazoa; phylum Arthropoda; class Insecta; order Diptera; family Dolichopodidae; genus Poecilobothrus; species Poecilobothrus nobilitatus. The sequence continues at coordinate 122,281,726 of OX352772.1, forward strand.
TTAATAAATTTTACTTGTGTAATACCTGAATACATTTCTCTAATTTTTTTTCTGTACTATATTATACTGAGAATCAGGTAATTCTGAGTATATACCTATCATTCCTTTAAATATAAATCTTTTAAATATTTCTCCTAATCTATCAAAATCGTTCTCTGCTATGTAAATAACTTTCCTACCTAAAATTGTTTCTTCTTCTTTGGTTTTATTATTAGTTAATATTATTTGAGTTTTGTATTTATTAACTATTTCTTCCTTAATTGGAATATGGTCTAATAATTTTTCTTCTGCAGAATTTATAGTTGCCATTGTAATACTATTATTATCTTCTTCTAAGATATTTATTTACTTTTCACGGGGTTTTATATGAGCGAATTTCCTGATTCTTTCTATTGTTTCTGGTACTGACCAACTGAATTAATAGGTGTTATTTTTCGTTTCTTTAATGATTTTATTTTTGGAAGTCTTTCTAATTTTTTATAAATTTTATTTTCAAAACGACGCTTATGTGAGATTAATTCTAAAATACTAGTTTCATTTTCAATATTGAATAATAAGTATAATTCAGATTCTTTTTCCTCTTCATTATCTGATATTGTTTTATGTTCGTTTTCTGTTGCTGTCATTTCTTTGTGTGAATCAATTCTACTAAGAAAATCAGCCACTTTGTTTTCTTTTCCTTTCAAATACTCAATCTCAAACGAGTATTCTCCTAATTTTAGTAACCACCTTTGGTGTCTAGGTGATACATCTTTACCTTTATATTTTGCGTGTAGAAACTTTATTGGTTGGTGATCAGTGAAAATTTTGAATTTACTACCGTAAATGTATGGTCTAAAATAATTAACTGACAACATTATTGCTAAGAATTCCTTATCTGTTGCTGAGTAATTTCTCTCGTGATTATTTAAAGTTCGAGATGCAAAACAGACAGGATGTCCCTCTTGAGATAATACTGCTCCAATAGCATAGTTGGAGGCGTCCGTAGTAAGTGTAAAAGGTTTTTCATAATTTGGGTATTTTAATATAGGATGGCTTACTATTAATTTCTTTAATTTCTCAAATGCTTCAATATAATTTGGATCTTTTAAATTTATCCTTGTATCTTTCTTTAAATATTTAGTAATTGGTTGAGTTATTTTTGCGTAGTTTTTCACGAATTTTCTGTAATATCCTGTTAAACGTAAAAAAAATTTTTATTTGTGTTTTTGGGAGTTCTAATTTTTTTATAGCTTTTATTTTATTAGGGTTAGGTTTCATCCCTTTTTATAGCTTTTATTTTATTAGGGTTAGGTTTCATCCCTTAATTCGTTAAAATATGACTTAAAAATTCTGTTTCCTTTTTCAAAAAATTACATTTATCAATTTGTACTTTTAATACTTTTTAATCTAATATTTTAAAAATTTCTGAAATAGCTTTTATATGTTCTTTAAGAGAAGTGCTAAATATTAAAATGTCGTCTAAATATACTACACAGTTTTTATTTATTTGATTTCTTAAAATATCATTTATCAGTCTTTGAAACGTAGCTGGAGCATTATTTAAACCAAATGGCATTCTATTAAATTCATATAATCCGAAAGGAGTGACGAAAGCTGTCTTTTTTCTACCCTGCTCTTTTATCATTATTTGATGATAACCTTTAGCTAAATCTAGAGTAGTGAAATATTGTGCTCTACCTATTTTGTCTAATAATGAATCTATATTTGGTACAGGAAATTTATCATCGATTGTCACTTCATTTAGTCGTCTATAATCTACTACTAGTCTATATTTTTTCTTTCCTGAATTGTCTACTTTCTTGGTACTATTAATAATGGACTTGAATATCTTGAATTACTTTTCCTAATAATTCCTTGATCTTCCATTTCTTTTACTTGTTTTCTAACTTCTAATTCGTCTTGAGGTGGGTATAATTTCATGTTCTACTTCAGGAGTACTTGTTAACATATCTCCTTCTTTAAAAAATATATTCGAAATTTTTTTAAAATTTTTGCTACTTATTCATATTCTTCCATATTTAAGTGTTTGAAATCTAAATGTTCTAATATATTTTTACCAATTGTCTCTAACGTCCGGAATTCATTTGGAATATATGGTTTATTTATAAATTTTAGTTTTTGATTATTGAGAATTATGGTTCCCTCTTCTAAATCAATTAGGGTATCTAGATTAGTTAATAAATCATTTCCTATGATAAATTGATACTTTCTATTCGGCAAGTTCTTTTTTTTCATCTTATTATTGCTCCAGGAGAAGCTTTAAATTCTTTGGGTGCAGAAGTATGAAGTTCGAAGTTAATAGAATCTTTTCCATTTATTTTGGAAAATTGAATTGGAGGTATTTTTATCTTTTTAAAATTTTTTATTCTATCATCTATTATGCTTAGTGTAGATCCCGTGTCTATTAAAGCAAAAAACTTTCTATTATTTATTGTTAATTGAATTATAGGTAAATTTTCCGAGACTAGTTCATAAAAAACTCTACATTATTCGATTGATCTATTTTTTCAAATTCTTCCTGTCTTTGCCTAGTATAACCCTGTTGTTGGCGATATTGGCCCGGATTTCTACTCGGGTTTCCTGACTTTTGGTAAGAATTGCGATTCGATTGGATATTTGCTATATCCATTGGTTCTCCCTGATCATGTTTAATAAAACTTCTTGGCGGTAGTCGCCTGAGTTATTATTATTTTTAAATTGACCTGAACCGAAATTATTTTTAAAATTTCTTGAATTATTTCTATTAAAGTTATTTGTATTTTCATAATTATTATTTCTATTATATCTATTGACATTATTATTATAATTATTATCTCTTTGATAATTCTGTTGAAAGCGATTTTTGCCCGAATTATCATGAGAAGTTTTACTAATAATGTTACTACTTTTATTGTTTCTAAAATTATTTCTACAATTATTTGAATTTTGTTTTTTGTATTCGTCCCTAATACATGAGTCCTCGTAACGTCTTTCTCTCATTATAGTCAATATTCTACCTAAGTCTCTTTCGCTATAAATTTCATCTAACAGTACATCCTGAGTAATTTCTTTTATTGTATTTATTAATATACTACTAACATTACTTAAGTCTATATAACTTTAAAAATTAGAAAATAACAAACCGCAAATTTGCATAATACAAAGTAATTCGTAAGGAGATAATAATAAATCTTGTTCTATACTTAAAATTTTTTAACATACCTCAAATTATTTACAACTTTTTTTGTTACCTCACGATTTTATACATACAACCTTTACTTTAAATTACTTTAAAACTAAGATACAATAACAAGGTCAATGTCTGAATTTTCTTTATCTCATAAATAACAACTACATTTTTGCGTTAGCATTATGTTACAAAAACTGGTTGGCCATGAAAGCTTTTTTTTTAATAAAAATAAAATAAATAACATAAGTTATTTACAATAATCTATACTAGCATAACAAGGTCATTGCACTTGTTCTACATTATCTAGTTGACCTTGTCTATGATTTACAAAAGCTTTTCCGCAAACTAATTATGCAAGTTATCTATCCTATAAATAGAACACTTGATAACATTACAAAAACCCAAATTTCCAAATTCTAAATATAATTTGGAAATATACGTTAATATATCGACTTACGTTAATATATCGTACTGCATCGGCTCTTTCCTTTAATTTCAGGTATGATTCTTGAACTCCAAAACTTTTCTTCAGTCTTGTCTTGATATCATTCCATGTTGCGTTCTCGAGTCTCCTGATTGCTACAGCAGCTGGTCCTTGTTTTTTTGTTAATAAGATGTTCTGCAGATATGCTTTGACAGTTACGTCTGTTGTTAAAGAAGTAACAGTTACGTCTGTTGCTAAAGACAGCTCCTGCTTCCAAAATTAAATCCTTTGATGTAATTGCCATTATTTTAGTTGAAATACTAAGTTGTACTCCGGAAAGATGTTCTAACTATTTTTTTTTCTTCTAATTTGAGTTTAGCTTGATTTTTTACTTTTCTATTTTTTTATATATGGTTTATAACTCATATATAGATTGCCACCAAATTCTAGTAGTTTTTCAAAACTACTTTTAAAAGTTTTTATATATTGTTCTTGATAATTATAAAAATATTTTCTAAATTTTGAACTTTTTTTTTTTCTGTTCTTTATAATAAAAAAATATTTATGAAATTTTGAACACTTTATTGTCTTTTAATTATTTTCTTTCACTACTAGTGGGGCAATCCTACCGACTGCGCCAATAAAGTTTATTATAATAGAAAAACAAACAAATTATTTTATTTTAAAATAAATTATAATTTTTATTTATATTTACAATAAAGTTTATTATAAAAAACACAAACAAATTATTTTATTTTTAAATTGAATTATAATTTTTATTTATATTTGTTTTTAATTGTAATTTTAATTAAGAACAATCTTTATTCTTTTACAAATCAAACTAAACTGACTTAAAACTAAAAATTAAGTTTTTAACAAAAGAAAATCTTATACTTAAAAATCTGAAATAATCGAACTTAATATCGATTTTGAAATCAAGGAAATAAATTAGTAAACCACTTAAAATATTTTAACGTAAGTAGAACATTTAAAATATTTTAAGACAACAACAAAAATGCAATAACAAGAGAATTTAAATTTAGTTCAATATGTTGTACTAGGTCAACATATGAAATGAATATTATGAAATATGATATAGTAAATAATTAATACAAGAGTTTTTTATAAATTCAAATTATTTAAAAGGTTATTAAAATTTATTAGGGTTTTTAATAAAACTGAAAATGAAAATTGATATGTAAGCAAGCACATATCTTTTCTGCGCCTGCTGGAGTTATATATATATATTAGTTAAAATATCATGAAATATTTTCCAATTAATTATTCTAATTGAATAATTTCCGCCCACAAATGCAATATTTATAACCATGTAAAATTTTTAATCATAAAATTTACCTATTTGAATTGAGATCGAACCTAATACAACCATAATATATTCATAAACGTACCTAATACCTGACAGATTTCTATCTACAAGAAGAAAATTATGAATATCGAATTATTAATATCATTAAAAATTAAATATGATAAGCTTTGTAGTATATATTTTGTTTTTTCTTTTTATATTAACAAAAAGAATCCCTTGACGTCATTTTTGGTTTCTATTTATTCTTTTTAGATATTTTAAAGTTAGTATATTATTTTTTGCATCTGTTACCACCATAATATTTCATAATTTATAATGATATAAATCTACATGTGCGCACACACACATACACGCAAACATCCAATATTCGCCCATTTAAATAATAAAACAATTAAAACAAAATCTTAAATTTAAATTTTAAACTCTTATCGCAAAACCACAAACATTCACTACTTACTATAGGATATTTTAGATAATTTCATAACACTATATCTTTACAATTATAATACAGTCTATTCAAAATATAAGATCGTTGATGCATGGTTCCAACAGGTTCGGCGGGTTTACTTATCAACAACTTCAACGAATAAATGCTTTACCATCTGTATTCAAATTCTAAGCTCAAAACTCTACCGAAGTTCAAAAATCATTTTAAAACCTAATTCTTCGGAAATCAACAACTGCGGTAGCTCTCTCTAGGTACTACAACTTCAACAAATAACATAATCAAATTATATTGAATCATTCAACCTTCTAATCCTAAAACCAATTTCATTATACCTTACACTTAATTCTTATTTTATTATATTAATAATATATTAAATATTAATGAATTACTGTTATAGTTTTTACTCCTAATTTTATAAATTGTAATTTGTCAAAATCTATGTCATAATGTTTTATTTCTTCATTAGTTAATATATTTGGATGTAATAACTTATGTCTAGCGGAAGCTTTATTGTCTTGTATACTTTCTACCTTTGTTCTTAAAATTTGAATTTTTAACATTTGTTCGTTAAACAACATTTGTTGCATACCTAGACCTAGTTTAGTAAATTCTGTTGTGATTAATTTTCTATCGTTTATTATTATATTTTTTAATTGATTCATTGTTTTATTAAATTGATTGTTTATTTTGATTTGTGTGTTGACATTATTAATTTGGTTATGATTATTTAATTCTATATTTTTAAGATGTTCATTTATTTTATATCTGTCCTCTTCGTCCATTGTCTCTAATAACCACTTAGATGCACTACCTACAATATTAATCAGTCCTCTTTCGGATCTATGATTGTTATTTAACGGTAATATTGTATGTATTTTGTTCTTTATGTCTTCTAATTCTGTCATTAATAATTGTTGGTTTTCTATTTTAAGATTTTCTATATTTATTGTCATACTCTTTACTATGTCTATAATTTCTTGTGGGTTTATTATATGTAATATAATGTCTGTACTAATAACAATTTTTGTTACTTCTAATTTGATTACTGTGAATCCTGTATTGTCTTTGATGTCTTGTATTATTAAACGTCCGTTACTAGGCGTTATTAATAGACAACATATCAACATCCAAACTATTATCTGTAAATTTATATTTTCTTTTAATATTAGAATGATGGATATCTTTTAATTTGGCTTTCCTATATTTGGGTACTTTTTTATGTCTAACTGCCCTATAATTTTTTATAAAACCTTCTGATCTATCTTCCTGGTATTCTTCTCTTTTAACATTAGCTTTTTCCCTAGCTTTTTCTTTACTACTTTATATATTTAATTTTATTTTTTCTAAATTTACTTTAAAACTTTGCACATCGTTAGGCGTATTTTTTATTGCTGAATGGAACCTATTATTATAATTTCGTACTGCTTGTTGTATTAATCTATTAGTTAAAGTTTCTTTTTTTATTAATTTTAGAATCCTAAATTTTTCTGCAATAGTTTTATGAAATCTTTCTATATCTGAATTACCTGTGTTACTATTAGGTTTGGTTAAATGTAAAATTATACCTTCTTCATTGTCTGCAATGATTTTCTAAGGCTTACCTACTCTTGCAATATGTTCTTCTAATTTTTCTAATATAGTTAGATGATTTCTATCTGTTAAATAATATGCGGAACCGAACTTTGAGAATTTATCTATTACTGTTAAAAAACTATTTTTCATAATCACATGAAATGGTGTTTCATTCATGATGGTGTTTCTGTACTCTTAAATTTTGGTTTTATGGGTTTGCGATCATATTTGGCTTCCTTGCAAATATCACATTGATGAATTACTATTTGTATTAGTTCTAATAAGTTAGGGTAATAAATTTTTTTCTTAATTTGATTATACGTCTCTTGTATACCTGAATGAATGCTTTCCCTAATTTGATAAAATGATATTTGTTTTATTGCTTCGGTTTCCGTTTTTACCTTTTCAGCTCTGAATGAACATTTAATAAATTTTACTTGTGTAATACCTGAATACATTTCTCTAATTTTTTTTCTGTACTATATTATACTGAGAATCAGGTAATTCTGAGTATATACCTATCATTCCTTTAAATATAAATCTTTTAAATATTTCTCCTAATCTATCAAAATCGTTCTCTGCTATGTAAATAACTTTCCTACCTAAAATTGTTTCTTCTTCTTTGGTTTTATTATTAGTTAATATTATTTGAGTTTTGTATTTATTAACTATTTCTTCCTTAATTGGAATATGGTCTAATAATTCTTCTTCTGCAGAATTTATAGTTGCCATTGTAATACTATTATTATCTTCTTCTAAGATATTTATTTACTTTTCACGGGGTTTTATATGAGCGAATTTCCTGATTCTTTCTATTGTTTCTGGTACTGACCAACTGAATTAATAGGTGTTATTTTTCGTTTCTTTAATGATTTTATTTTTGGAAGTCTTTCTAATTTTTTATAAATTTTATTTTCAAAACGACGCTTATGTGAGATTAATTCTAAAATACTAGTTTCATTTTCAATATTGAATAATAAGTATAATTCAGATTCTTTTTCCTCTTCATTATCTGATATTGTTTTATGTTCGTTTTCTGTTGCTGTCATTTCTTTGTGTGAATCAATTCTACTAAGAAAATCAGCCACTTTGTTTTCTTTTCCTTTCAAATACTCAATCTCAAACGAGTATTCTCCTAATTTTAGTAACCACCTTTGGTGTCTAGGTGATACATCTTTACCTTTATATTTTGCGTGTAGAAACTTTATTGGTTGGTGATCAGTGAAAATTTTGAATTTACTACCGTAAATGTATGGTCTAAAATAATTAACTGACAACATTATTGCTAAGAATTCCTTATCTGTTGCTGAGTAATTTCTCTCGTGATTATTTAAAGTTCGAGATGCAAAACAGACAGTATGTCCCTCTTGAGATAATACTGCTCCAATAGCATAGTTGGAGGCGTCCGTAGTAAGTGTAAAAGGTTTTTCATAATTTGGGTATTTTAATATAGGATGGCTTACTATTAATTTCTTTAATTTCTCAAATGCTTCAATATAATTTGGATCTTTTAAATTTATCCTTGTATCTTTCTTTAAATATTTAGTAATTGGTTGAGTTATTTTTGCGTAGTTTTTCACGAATTTTCTGTAATATCCTGTTAAACGTAAAAAAAATTTTTATTTGTGTTTTTGGGAGTTCTAATTTTTTTATAGCTTTTATTTTATTAGAGTTAGGTTTCATCCCTTTTTATAGCTTTTATTTTATTAGGGTTAGGTTTCATCCCTTAATTCGTTAAAATATGACTTAAAAATTCTGTTTCCTTTTTCAAAAAATTACATTTATCAATTTGTACTTTTAATACTTTTTAATCTAATATTTTAAAAATTTCTGAAATAGCTTTTATATGTTCTTTAAGAGAAGTGCTAAATATTAAAATGTCGTCTAAATATACTACACAGTTTTTATTTATTTGATTTCTTAAAATATCATTTATCAGTCTTTGAAACGTAGCTGGAGCATTATTTAAACCAAATGGCATTCTATTAAATTCATATAATCCGAAAGGAGTGACGAAAGCTGTCTTTTTTCTACCCTGCTCTTTTATCATTATTTGATGATAACCTTTAGCTAAATCTAGAGTAGTGAAATATTGTGCTCTACCTATTTTGTCTAATAATGAATCTATATTTGGTACAGGAAATTTATCATCGATTGTCACTTCATTTAGTCGTCTATAATCTACTACTAGTCTATATTTTTTCTTTCCTGAATTGTCTACTTTCTTGGTACTATTAATAATGGACTTGAATATCTTGAATTACTTTTCCTAATAATTCCTTGATCTTCCATTTCTTTTACTTGTTTTCTAACTTCTAATTCGTCTTGAGGTGGGTATAATTTCATGTTCTACTTCAGGAGTACTTGTTAACATATCTCCTTCTTTAAAAAATATATTCGAAATTTTTTTAAAATTTTTGCTACTTATTCATATTCTTCCATATTTAAGTGTTTGAAATCTAAATGTTCTAATATATTTTTACCAATTGTCTCTAACGTCCGGAATTCATTTGGAATATATGGTTTATTTATAAATTTTAGTTTTTGATTATTGAGAATTATGGTTCCCTCTTCTAAATCAATTAGGGTATCTAGATTAGTTAATAAATCATTTCCTATGATAAATTGATACTTTCTATTCGGCAAGTTCTTTTTTTTCATCTTATTATTGCTCCAGGAGAAGCTTTAAATTCTTTGGGTGCTGAAGTATGAAGTTCGAAGTTAATAGAATCTTTTCCATTTATTTTGGAAAATTGAATTGGAGGTATTTTTATCTTTTTAAAATTTTTTATTCTATCATCTATTATGCTTAGTGTAGATCCCGTGTCTATTAAAGCAAAAAACTTTCTATTATTTATTGTTAATTGAATTATAGGTAAATTTTCCGAGACTAGTTCATAAAAAACTCTACATTATTCGATTGATCTATTTTTTCAAATTCTTCCTGTCTTTGCCTAGTATAACCCTGTTGTTGGCGATATTGGCCCGGATTTCTACTCGGGTTTCCTGACTTTTGGTAAGAATTGCGATTCGATTGGATATTTGCTATATCCATTGGTTCTCCCTGATCATGTTTAATAAAACTTCTTGGCGGTAGTCGCCTGAGTTATTATTATTTTTAAATTGACCTGAACCGAAATTATTTTTAAAATTTCTTGAATTATTTCTATTAAAGTTATTTGTATTTTCATAATTATTATTTCTATTATATCTATTGCCATTATTATTATAATTATTATCTCTTTGATAATTCTGTTGAAAGCGATTTTTGCCCGAATTATCATGAGAAGTTTTACTAATAATGTTACTACTTTTATTGTTTCTAAAATTATTTCTATAATTATTTGAATTTTGTTTTTTGTATTCGTCCCTAATACATGAGTCCTCGTAACGTCTTTCTCTCATTATAGTCAATATTCTACCTAAGTCTCTTTCGCTATAAATTTCATCTAACAGTACATCCTGAGTAATTTCTTTTATTGTATTTATTAATATACTACTAACATTACTTAAGTCTATATAACTTTAAAAATTAGAAAATAACAAACCGCAAATTTGCATAATACAAAGTAATTCGTAAGGAGATAATAATAAATCTTGTTCTATACTTAAAATTTTTTAACATACCTCAAATTATTTACAACTTTTTTTGTTACCTCACGATTTTATACATACAACCTTTACTTTAAATTACTTTAAAACTAAGATACAATAACAAGGTCAATGTCTGAATTTTCTTTATCTCATAAATAACAACTACATTTTTGCGTTAGCATTATGTTACAAAAACTGGTTGGTCATGAAAGCTTTTTTTTTAATAAAAATAAAATAAATAACATAAGTTATTTACAATAATCTATACTAGCATAACAAGGTCATTGCACTTGTTCTACATTATCTAGTTGACCTTGTCTATGATTTACAAAAGCTTTTCCGCAAACTAATTATGCAAGTTATCTATCCTATAAATAGAACACTTGATAACATTACAAAAACCCAAATTTCCAAATTCTAAATATAATTTGGAAATATACGTTAATATATCGACTTACGTTAATATATCGTACTGCATCGGCTCTTTCCTTTAATTTCAGGTATGATTCTTGAACTCCAAAACTTTTCTTCAGTCTTGTCTTGATATCATTCCATGTTGCGTTCTCGAGTCTCCTGATTGCTACAGCAGCTGGTCCTTGTTTTTTTGTTAATAAGATGTTCTGCAGATATGCTTTGACAGTTACGTCTGTTGTTAAAGAAGTAACAGTTACGTCTGTTGCTAAAGACAGCTCCTGCTTCCAAAATTAAATCCTTTGATGTAATTGCCATTATTTTAGTTGAAATACTAAGTTGTACTCCGGAAAGATGTTCTAAATATTTTTTTTTCTTCTAATTTGAGTTTAGCTTGATTTTTTACTTTTCTATTTTTTTATATATGGTTTATAACTCATATATAGATTGCCACCAAATTCTTAAAAGAAACCTAGTAGTTTTTCAAAATTACTTTTAAAAGTTTTTATATATTGTTCTTGATAATTATAAAAATATTTTCTAAATTTTGAACTTTTTTTTTTTCTGTTCTTTATAATAAAAAAATATTTATGAAATTTTGAACACTTTATTGTCTTTTAATTATTTTCTTTCACTACTAGTGGGGCAATCCTACCGACTGCGCCAATAAAGTTTATTATAATAGAAAAACAAACAAATTATTTTATTTTAAAATAAATTATAATTTTTATTTATATTTACAATAAAGTTTATTATAAAAAACACAAACAAATTATTTTATTTTTAAATTGAATTATAATTTTTATTTATATTTGTTTTTAATTGTAATTTTAATTAAGAACAATCTTTATTCTTTTACAAATCAAACTAAACTGACTTAAAACTAAAAATTAAGTTTTTAACAAAAGAAAATCTTATACTTAAAAATCTGAAATAATCGAACTTAATATCGATTTTGAAATCAAGGAAATAAATTAGTAAACCACTTAAAATATTTTAACGTAAGTAGAACATTTAAAATATTTTAAGACAACAACAAAAATGCAATAACAAGAGAATTTAAATTTAGTTCAATATGTTGTACTAGGTCAACATATGAAATGAATATTATGAAATATGATATAGTAAATAATTAATACAAGAGTTTTTTATAAATTCAAATTATTTAAAAGGTTATTAAAATTTATTAGGGTTTTTAATAAAACTGAAAATGAAAATTGATATGTAAGCAAGCACATATCTTTTCTGCGCCTGCTGGAGTTATATATATATATTAGTTAAAATATCATGAAATATTTTCCAATTAATTATTCTAATTGAATAATTTCCGCCCACAAATGCAATATTTATAACCATGTAAAATTTTTAATCATAAAATTTACCTATTTGAATTGAGATCGAACCTAATACAACCATAATATATTCATAAACGTACCTAATACCTGACAGATTTCTATCTACAAGAAGAAAATTATGAATATCGAATTATGAATATCATTAAAAATTAAATATAATAAGCTTTGTAGTATATATTTTGTTTTTTCTTTTTATATTAACAAAAAGAATCCCTTGACGTCATTTTTGGTTTCTATTTATTCTTTTTAGATATTTTAAAGTTAGTATATTATTTTTTGCATCTGTTACTACCATAATATTTCATAATTTATAATGATATAAATCTACATGTGCGCACACACACATACACGCAAACATCCAATATTCGCCCATTTAAATAATAAAACAATTAAAACAAAATCCTAAATTTAAATTTTAAACTCTTATCGCAAAACCACAAACATTCACTACTTACTATAGGATATTTTAGATAATTTCATAACACTATATCTTTACAATTATAATACAGTCTATTCAAAATATAAGATCGTTGATGCATGGTTCCAACAGGTTCGGCGGGTTTACTTATCAACAACTTCAACGAATAAATGCTTTACCATCTGTATTCAAATTCTAAGCTCAAAACTCTACCGAAGTTCAAAAATCATTTTAAAACCTAATTCTTCGGAAATCAACAACTGCGGTAGCTCTCTCTAGGTACTACAACTTCAACAAATAACATAATCAAATTATATTGAATCATTCAACCTTCTAATCCTAAAACCAATTTCATTATACCTTACACTTAATTCTTATTTTATTATATTAATAATATATTAAATATTAATGAATTACTGTTATAGTTTTTACTCCTAATTTTATAAATTGTAATTTGTCAAAATCTATGTCATAATGTTTTATTTCTTCATTAGTTAATATATTTGGATGTAATAACTTATGTCTAGCGGAAGCTTTATTGTCTTGTATACTTTCTACCTTTGTTCTTAAAATTTGAATTTTTAACATTTGTTCGTTAAACAACATTTGTTGCATACCTAGACCTAGTTTAGTAAATTCTGTTGTGATTAATTTTCTATCGTTTATTATTAAATTGATTGTTTATTTTGATTTGTGTGTTGACATTATTAATTTGGTTATGATTATTTAATTCTATATTTTTAAGATGTTCATTTATTTTATATCTGTCCTCTTCGTCCATTGTCTCTAATAACCACTTAGATGCACTACCTACAATATTAATCAGTCCTCTTTCGGATCTATGATTGTTATTTAACGGTAATATTGTATGTATTTTGTTCTTTATGTCTTCTAATTCTGTCATTAATAATTGTTGGTTTTCTATTTTAAGATTTTCTATATTTATTGTCATACTCTTTACTATGTCTATAATTTCTTGTGGGTTTATTATATGTAATATAATGTCTGTACTAATAACAATTTTTGTTACTTCTAATTTGATTACTGTGAATCCTGTATTGTCTTTGATGTCTTGTATTATTAAACGTCCGTTACTAGGCGTTATTAATAGACAACATATCAACATCCAAACTATTATCTGTAAATTTATATTTTCTTTTAATATTAGAATGATGGATATCTTTTAATTTGGCTTTCCTATATTTGGGTACTTTTTTATGTCTAACTGCCCTATAATTTTTTATAAAACCTTCTGATCTATCTTCCTGGTATTCTTCTCTTTTAACATTAGCTTTTTCCCTAGCTTTTTCTTTACTACTTTATATATTTAATTTTATTTTTTCTAAATTTACTTTAAAACTTTGCACATCGTTAGGCGTATTTTTTATTGCTGAATGGAACCTATTATTATAATTTCGTACTGCTTGTTGTATTAATCTATTAGTTAAAGTTTCTTTTTTTATTAATTTTAGAATCCTAAATTTTTCTGCAATAGTTTTATGAAATCTTTCTATATCTGAATTACCTGTGTTACTATTAGGTTTGGTTAAATGTAAAATTATACCTTCTTCATTGTCTGCAATGATTTTCTAAGGCTTACCTACTCTTGCAATATGTTCTTCTAATTTTTCTAATATAGTTAGATGATTTCTATCTGTTAAATAATATGCGGAACCGAACTTTGAGAATTTATCTATTACTGTTAAAAAACTATTTTTCATAATCACATGAAATGGTGTTTCATTCATGATGGTGTTTTTGTACTCTTAAATTTTGGTTTTATGGGTTTGCGATCATATTTGGCTTCCTTGCAAATATCACATTGATGAATTACTATTTGTATTAGTTCTAATAAGTTAGGGTAATAAATTTTTTTCTTAATTTGATTATACGTCTCTTGTATACCTGAATGAATGCTTTCCCTAATTTGATAAAATGATATTTGTTTTATTGCTTCGGTTTCCGTTTTTACCTTTTCAGCTCTGAATGAACATTTAATAAATTTTACTTGTGTAATACCTGAATACATTTCTCTAATTTTTTTTCTGTACTATATTATACTGAGAATCAGGTAATTCTGAGTATATACCTATCATTCCTTTAAATATAAATCTTTTAAATATTTCTCCTAATCTATCAAAATCGTTCTCTGCTATGTAAATAACTTTCCTACCTAAAATTGTTTCTTCTTCTTTGGTTTTATTATTAGTTAATATTATTTGAGTTTTGTATTTATTAACTATTTCTTCCTTAATTGGAATATGGTCTAATAATTCTTCTTCTGCAGAATTTATAGTTGCCATTGTAATACTATTATTATCTTCTTCTAAGATATTTATTTACTTTTCACGGGGTTTTATATGAGCGAATTTCCTGATTCTTTCTATTGTTTCTGGTACTGACCAACTGAATTAATAGGTGTTATTTTTCGTTTCTTTAATGATTTTATTTTTGGAAGTCTTTCTAATTTTTTATAAATTTTATTTTCAAAACGACGCTTATGTGAGATTAATTCTAAAATACTAGTTTCATTTTCAATATTGAATAATAAGTATAATTCAGATTCTTTTTCCTCTTCATTATCTGATATTGTTTTATGTTCGTTTTCTGTTGCTGTCATTTCTTTGTGTGAATCAATTCTACTAAGAAAATCAGCCACTTTGTTTTCTTTTCCTTTCAAATACTCAATCTCAAACGAGTATTCTCCTAATTTTAGTAACCACCTTTGGTGTCTAGGTGATACATCTTTACCTTTATATTTTGCGTGTAGAAACTTTATTGGTTGGTGATCAGTGAAAATTTTGAATTTACTACCGTAAATGTATGGTCTAAAATAATTAACTGACAACATTATTGCTAAGAATTCCTTATCTGTTGCTGAGTAATTTCTCTCGTGATTATTTAAAGTTCGAGATGCAAAACAGACAGGATGTCCCTCTTGAGATAATACTGCTCCAATAGCATAGTTGGAGGCGTCCGTAGTAAGTGTAAAAGGTTTTTCATAATTTGGGTATTTTAATATAGGATGGCTTACTATTAATTTCTTTAATTTCTCAAATGCTTCAATATAATTTGGATCTTTTAAATTTATCCTTGTATCTTTCTTTAAATATTTAGTAATTGGTTGAGTTATTTTTGCGTAGTTTTTCACGAATTTTCTGTAATATCCTGTTAAACGTAAAAAAAATTTTTATTTGTGTTTTTGGGAGTTCTAATTTTTTTATAGCTTTTATTTTATTAGGGTTAGGTTTCATCCCTTTTTATAGCTTTTATTTTATTAGGGTTAGGTTTCATCCCTTAATTCGTTAAAATATGACTTAAAAATTCTGTTTCCTTTTTCAAAAAATTACATTTATCAATTTGTACTTTTAATACTTTTTAATCTAATATTTTAAAAATTTCTGAAATAGCTTTTATATGTTCTTTAAGAGAAGTGCTAAATATTAAAATGTCGTCTAAATATACTACACAGTTTTTATTTATTTGATTTCTTAAAATATCATTTATCAGTCTTTGAAACGTAGCTGGAGCATTATTTAAACCAAATGGCATTCTATTAAATTCATATAATCCGAAAGGAGTGACGAAAGCTGTCTTTTTTCTACCCTGCTCTTTTATCATTATTTGATGATAACCTTTAGCTAAATCTAGAGTAGTGAAATATTGTGCTCTACCTATTTTGTCTAATAATGAATCTATATTTGGTACAGGAAATTTATCATCGATTGTCACTTCATTTAGTCGTCTATAATCTACTACTAGTCTATATTTTTTCTTTCCTGAATTGTCTACTTTCTTGGTACTATTAATAATGGACTTGAATATCTTGAATTACTTTTCCTAATAATTCCTTGATCTTCCATTTCTTTTACTTGTTTTCTAACTTCTAATTCGTCTTGAGGTGGGTATAATTTCATGTTCTACTTCAGGAGTACTTGTTAACATATCTCCTTCTTTAAAAAATATATTCGAAATTTTTTTAAAATTTTTGCTACTTATTCATATTCTTCCATATTTAAGTGTTTGAAATCTAAATGTTCTAATATATTTTTACCAATTGTCTCTAACGTCCGGAATTCATTTGGAATATATGGTTTATTTATAAATTTTAGTTTTTGATTATTGAGAATTATGGTTCCCTCTTCTAAATCAATTAGGGTATCTAGATTAGTTAATAAATCATTTCCTATGATAAATTGATACTTTCTATTCGGCAAGTTCTTTTTTTCATCTTATTATTGCTCCAGGAGAAGCTTTAAATTTTTTGGGTGCTGAAGTATGAAGTTCGAAGTTAATAGAATCTTTTCCATTTATTTTGGAAAATTGAATTGGAGGTATTTTTATCTTTTTAAAATTTTTTATTCTATCATCTATTATGCTTAGTGTAGATCCCGTGTCTATTAAAGCAAAAAACTTTCTATTATTTATTGTTAATTGAATTATAGGTAAATTTTCCGAGACTAGTTCATAAAAAACTCTACATTATTCGATTGATCTATTTTTTCAAATTCTTCCTGTCTTTGCCTAGTATAACCCTGTTGTTGGCGATATTGGCCCGGATTTCTACTCGGGTTTCCTGACTTTTGGTAAGAATTGCGATTCGATTGGATATTTGCTATATCCATTGGTTCTCCCTGATCATGTTTAATAAAACTTCTTGGCGGTAGTCGCCTGAGTTATTATTATTTTTAAATTGACCTGAACCGAAATTATTTTTAAAATTTCTTGAATTATTTCTATTAAAGTTATTTGTATTTTCATAATTATTATTTCTATTATATCTATTGCCATTATTATTATAATTATTATCTCTTTGATAATTCTGTTGAAAGCGATTTTTGCCCGAATTATCATGAGAAGTTTTACTAATAATGTTACTACTTTTATTGTTTCTAAAATTATTTCTATAATTATTTGAATTTTGTTTTTTGTATTCGTCCCTAATACATGAGTCCTCGTAACGTCTTTCTCTCATTATAGTCAATATTCTACCTAAGTCTCTTTCGCTATAAATTTCATCTAACAGTACATCCTGAGTAATTTCTTTTATTGTATTTATTAATATACTACTAACATTACTTAAGTCTATATAACTTTAAAAATTAGAAAATAACAAACCGCAAATTTGCATAATACAAAGTAATTCGTAAGGAGATAATAATAAATCTTGTTCTATACTTAAAATTTTTTAACATACCTCAAATTATTTACAACTTTTTTTGTTACCTCACGATTTTATACATACAACCTTTACTTTAAATTACTTTAAAACTAAGATACAATAACAAGGTCAATGTCTGAATTTTCTTTATCTCATAAATAACAACTACATTTTTGCGTTAGCATTATGTTACAAAAACTGGTTGGCCATGAAAGCTTTTTTTTTAATAAAAATAAAATAAATAACATAAGTTATTTACAATAATCTATACTAGCATAACAAGGTCATTGCACTTGTTCTACATTATCTAGTTGACCTTGTCTATGATTTACAAAAGCTTTTCCGCAAACTAATTATGCAAGTTATCTATCCTATAAATAGAACACTTGATAACATTACAAAAACCCAAATTTCCAAATTCTAAATATAATTTGGAAATATACGTTAATATATCGACTTACGTTAATATATCGTACTGCATCGGCTCTTTCCTTTAATTTCAGGTATGATTCTTGAACTCCAAAACTTTTCTTCAGTCTTGTCTTGATATCATTCCATGTTGCGTTCTCGAGTCTCCTGATTGCTACAGCAGCTGGTCCTTGTTTTTTTGTTAATAAGATGTTCTGCAGATATGCTTTGACAGTTACGTCTGTTGTTAAAGAAGTAACAGTTACGTCTGTTGCTAAAGACAGCTCCTGCTTCCAAAATTAAATCCTTTGATGTAATTGCCATTATTTTAGTTGAAATACTAAGTTGTACTCCGGAAAGATGTTCTAAATATTTTTTTTTCTTCTAATTTGAGTTTAGCTTGATTTTTTACTTTTCTATTTTTTTATATATGGTTTATAACTCATATATAGATTGCCACCAAATTCTTAAAAGAAACCTAGTAGTTTTTCAAAATTACTTTTAAAAGTTTTTATATATTGTTCTTGATAATTATAAAAATATTTTCTAAATTTTGAACTTTTTTTTTTTCTGTTCTTTATAATAAAAAAATATTTATGAAATTTTGAACACTTTATTGTCTTTTAATTATTTTCTTTCACTACTAGTGGGGCAATCCTACCGACTGCGCCAATAAAGTTTATTATAATAGAAAAACAAACAAATTATTTTATTTTAAAATAAATTATAATTTTTATTTATATTTACAATAAAGTTTATTATAAAAAACACAAACAAATTATTTTATTTTTAAATTGAATTATAATTTTTATTTATATTTGTTTTTAATTGTAATTTTAATTAAGAACAATCTTTATTCTTTTACAAATTAAACTAAACTGACTTAAAACTAAAAATTAAGTTTTTAACAAAAGAAAATCTTATACTTAAAAATCTGAAATAATCGAACTTAATATCGATTTTGAAATCAAGGAAATAAATTAGTAAACCACTTAAAATATTTTAACGTAAGTAGAACATTTAAAATATTTTAAGACAACAACAAAAATGCAATAACAAGAGAATTTAAATTTAGTTCAATATGTTGTACTAGGTCAACATATGAAATGAATATTATGAAATATGATATAGTAAATAATTAATACAAGAGTTTTTTATAAATTCAAATTATTTAAAAGGTTATTAAAATTTATTAGGGTTTTTAATAAAACTGAAAATGAAAATTGATATGTAAGCAAGCACATATCTTTTCTGCGCCTGCTGGAGTTATATATATATATTAGTTAAAATATCATGAAATATTTTCCAATTAATTATTCTAATTGAATAATTTCCGCCCACAAATGCAATATTTATAACCATGTAAAATTTTTAATCATAAAATTTACCTATTTGAATTGAGATCGAACCTAATACAACCATAATATATTCATAAACGTACCTAATACCTGACAGATTTCTATCTACAAGAAGAAAATTATGAATATCGAATTATGAATATCATTAAAAATTAAATATAATAAGCTTTGTAGTATATATTTTGTTTTTTCTTTTTATATTAACAAAAAGAATCCCTTGACGTCATTTTTGGTTTCTATTTATTCTTTTTAGATATTTTAAAGTTAGTATATTATTTTTTGCATCTGTTACCACCATAATATTTCATAATTTATAATGATATAAATCTACATGTGCGCACACACACATACACGCAAACATCCAATATTCGCCCATTTAAATAATAAAACAATTAAAACAAAATCCTAAATTTAAATTTTAAACTCTTATCGCAAAACCACAAACATTCACTACTTACTATAGGATATTTTAGATAATTTCATAACACTATATCTTTACAATTATAATACAGTCTATTCAAAATATAAGATCGTTGATGCATGGTTCCAACAGGTTCGGCGGGTTTACTTATCAACAACTTCAACGAATAAATGCTTTACCATCTGTATTCAAATTCTAAGCTCAAAACTCTACCGAAGTTCAAAAATCATTTTAAAACCTAATTCTTCGGAAATCAACAACTGCGGTAGCTCTCTCTAGGTACTACAACTTCAACAAATAACATAATCAAATTATATTGAATCATTCAACCTTCTAATCCTAAAACCAATTTCATTATACCTTACACTTAATTCTTATTTTCAACTTTTTTTTCGTGTTATCAACTTTTAACCGCACAATTTTTTGTATATTTATGTATAATTTAACATTATTTACAACTATAGGGTTGCCAAAAAAAATTTTACAAAAACTTATCTACTTCTAACCACTTACTTCTAGCCAAACAAATAAATTCAAACCCTCTTTTTCATACAAAATTTTATATGGAGCTTTAAAAGTACTTTTCCACAATCTTGGACTTTGTTTTTTCATATATAATATGTAAATGACATCATAAGCTCTAATGTAGCAACTCTCTCAAAATTCCAACTGCTAGGTCCCCCTTTTGCATCCAACCCAAGTTTCCCGGTCAACTCCTCCACTGAGACCACCCTTTTCATTCACTTTCACAAACGAAAATTCAATTCTATAATATCTCGTAATACTTTTAAATCTAATTGCCATATAGCCTAAAATACTAAATTCATGCAGGACTTGTCTTTGTTTAGAGTTTCCAGATGTTCTACTGAATGATCCAGAACTCTCATAGCTTATCTACTTTCAATCACTTTTGTCGTGAACAACATTCCTTAAAAGTAGGTTCAAACACCTTTGTCGTTAGCTCATTTGCATAAAACTTAATAACATTACAATGCGCACGCGAGTTATGTATATGCATACAAATACACATACAAATATAGATAATATACCTCTAAATTCAAAACAAGACAAATCATGTTTTGATAATAGATATGCTGAAGTATTAACAGCTATATCTAATAAAGTAAATAACAAATAATAAAATAATAACAAAGAAAGGATCTTTATTATTGAAAATAAATAAATGTAACTAAACGATCAATATTATCATGATCAAACATGAATCTTTGTAAAAGTAATAAAACAAATTTTGTAAACTAAATGATTAAATAAGTATTTATCATTTAGTAATAATTTATAAATAAAGTTTAAACAGGATCAAAACATGAATCTTTGTAATAATTATAAAATAAAGTAATAAATAGTTTTGTAAACTAAATGATGAAATAGGTACATATTTATCATTTAGTAATTATATTTTAATAGATAAAGATGTAGTATAAATACTTGTGAAAATACAAAATAAGTGCAGTTCTAAATAACATTCCAGACGATTAACTGTAATATTAAAATATTAAATAAAGTTCTATAATTAAATAAAATAAATAAATCATTGTTCTTTTTTTTTTTAAATAATCCAACAATCGAATACAAAATTGGCGCAGCCGGTAGAATAGTTTTAAATTATATGTACAAAACATTTTCTGTGAAATAATAACTTTTTTCTTCGCAAACTTTAAGTGGGTCTGCTAAAGCACAAGAGTGGTATATATTAAGAAAAAACTATTCAGTGAAACGAATCGATCGGTAAATAATAAAGTAAAATTTTTTAAAATAAAATTTTTATTAACACCGGTAAAATAAAAACAAAAACATTAAAGAAAAGTGAAATCTAGAATATTCGGGCCAATATTGCTTCAACAGAATATTTCTAGAATAATATGCAAATCCAAGCATTCACGGAGCAGCTCAGAAATATGAATACAAATCAACAACCAATATTGCAAGCAGCACCAACAGAAACACCTAACCATAACATTAATAAAACAGTGCAGTAGATGTCAACCTTTACTGGAAAAGGGGACATTAGCATTAATTCTTTCATCAACAACGTAGAATACCAGCTAGCAACAGTAGCAGATGAGGAATCAAAAAAATCAATGGCTCGAGCTATTTCTTTGAAAGAATTCAAGGTGAAGCAAAAAATAGCTTAAGCAACATCCCAGATCAGATTGGGAAACAATCAAATTAATCCAGAAAATGAGGTATAGACCGGATGCTGAACCATCAGAAATCTACAAGATGATTTCCAACATTAAAGCAAATTCGGTAAGTGAACAACTACTATACAAAATATAAAATATAAGTCAGACGAGGTACAAGTTTATTATAGTGACCAAAGTTATATAGACTTATTATTTAAATTTGTATTTTTGGAAATCCCAGCCTGTAATAATTCAAAGTAAGCTTCTTCAAGCGAATCAACATTTTTTTGTCTTAAATACAAAATTATTGAAAATTTTTATATATTGTTCTTGATAATTATAAAAATATTTTCTAAATTTTGACCTTTTTTTTTTCTGTTCTTTATAATAAAAAAATATTTATGAAATTTTGAACACTTTATTGTCTTTTAATTATTTTCTTTCACTACTAGTAGGGCAATCCTACCGACTGCGTCAATAAAGTTTATTAAAGAAAAGAAATTCTAAATGTATATTGTATATTTAGAATTTTAGAATTGTATATTTATAAATGTATATTTAGAATTTCTTTCCAAGTACTTTCACATAAAATTCAGTTTTAATAAAATTTATTTTAAATCATTTCACGCTTCACATGAAATGCTTACATGTCAATTTTCATTTCCAGTTTTATTAAAAACCCTAATAAATTTTAATAACCTTTTAAATAATTTGAATTTATAAAAAACTCTTGTATTAATTATTTACTATATCATATTTCATAATATTCATTTCATATGTTGACCTAGTACAACATATTGAACTAAATTTAAATTCTCTTGTTATTGCATTTTTGTTGTTGTCTTAAAATATTTTAAATGTTCTACTTACGTTAAAATATTTTAAGTGGTTTACTAATTTATTTCCTTGATTTCAAAATCGATATTAAGTTCGATTATTTCAGATTTTTAAGTATAAGATTTTCTTTTGTTAAAAACTTAATTTTTAGTTTTAAGTCAGTTTAGTTTGATTTGTAAAAGAATAAATATTGTTATTAATTAAAATTACAATTAAAAACAAATATAAATAAAAATTATAATTCAATTTAAAAATAAAATAATTTGTTTGTGTTTTTTATAATAAACTTTATTGTAAATATAAATAAAAATTATAATTTATTTTAAAATAAAATAATTTGTTTGTTTTTCTATTATAATAAACTTTATTGGCGCAGTCGGTAGGATTGCCCCACTAGTATTGAAAGAAAATAATTAAAAGACAATAAAGTGTTCAAAATTTCATAAATATTTTTTTATTATAAAGAACAGAAAAAAAAAAAGTTCAAAATTTAGAAAATATTTTTATAATTATCAAGAACAATATATAAAAACTTTTAAAAGTAATTTTGAAAAACTACTAGGTTTCTTTTAAGAATTTGGTGGCAATCTATATATGAGTTATAAACCATATATAAAAAAATAGAAAAGTAAAAAATCAAGCTAAACTCAAATTGGAAGAAAAATATTTAGAACATCTTTCCGGAGTACAACTTAGTGCTTCAACTAAAATAATGGCAATTACATCAAAGGATTTAATTTTGGAAGCAAGAGCTGTCCCAATTTTTAGAGGTGACTCAATTTTGAGCTAACCCATTTTATTAAAGAAGTAGAAGCAATTACTTCTTTAACAACAGACGTAACTGTCAAAGCATATCTGCAGAACATCTTATTAACAAAAATACAAGGACCAGCAGCTGTAGCAATCAGGAGACTCGAGAGCGCAACATGGAATGATATCAAGACAAGACTGAAGAAAGTTTTGGAGTTCAAGAATCATACCTGAAATTAAAGGAAAGAGCCGATGCAGTACGATATATTAACGTAAGTCAATTTTATAATGAATTATCTCATATATTAGATTTATTAAATCTTAAGTACCAATTAGATGATGATTCTCCTATAGAATTTAAAGTTGCAAATAACGAAAAAAGTATATTGGAAAAGTTTTTTAATAAAATATCTAGGAATGATTCTATGTATTTAAGACAAAAAAATGTTGATTCGCTTGAAGAAGCTTACTTTGAATTATTACAGACTGGGATTTCCAAAAATACAAATTTAAATAATAAGTCTATATAACTTTGGTCACTATAATAAACTTGTACCTCGTCTGACTTATATTTTATATTTTGTATAGTAGTTGTTCACTTACCGAATTTGCTTTAATGTTGGAAATCATCTTGTAGATTTCTGATGGTTCAGCATCCGGTCTATACCTCATTTTCTGGATTAATTTGATTGTTTCCCAATCTGATCTGGGATGTTGCTTAAGCTATTTTTTGCTTCACCTTGAATTCTTTCAAAGAAATAGCTCGAGTCATTGATTTTTTTGATTCCTCATCTGCTACTGTTGCTAGCTGGTATTCTACGTTGTTGATGAAAGAATTAATGCTAATGTCCCCTTTTCCAGTAAAGGTTGACATCTACTGCACTGTTTTATTAATGTTATGGTTAGGTGTTTCTGTTGGTGCTGCTTGCAATATTGGTTGTTGATTTGTATTCATATTTCTGAGCTGCTCCGTGAATGCTTGGATTTGCATATTATTCTAGAAATATTCTGTTGAAGCAATATTGGCCCGAATATTCTAGATTTCACTTTTCTTTAATGTTTTTGTTTTTATTTTACCGGTGTTAATAAAAATTTTATTTTAAAAAATTTTACTTTATTATTTACCGATCGATTCGTTTCACTGAATAGTTTTTTCTTAATATATACCACTCTTGTGCTTTAAGCAGACCCACTTAAAGTTTGCGAAGAAAAAAGTTATTATTTCACAGAAAATGTTTTGTACATATAATTTAAAACTATTCTACCGGCTGCGCCAATTTTGTATTCGATTGTTAGATTATTTAAAAAAAAAAGAACAATGATTTATTTATTTTATTTAATTATAGAACTTTATTTAATATTTTAATATTACAGTTAATCGTCTGGAATGTTATTTAGAACTGCACTTATTTTGTATTTTCACAAGTATTTATACTACATCTTTATCTATTAAAATATAATTACTAAATGATAAATATGTACCTATTTCATCATTTAGTTTACAAAACTATTTATTACTTTATTTTATAATTATTACAAAGATTCATGTTTTGATCCTGTTTAAACTTTATTTATAAATTATTACTAAATGATAAATACTTATTTAATCATTTAGTTTACAAAATTTGTTTTATTACTTTTACAAAGATTCATGTTTGATCATGATAATATTGATCGTTTAGTTACATTTATTTATTTTCAATAATAAAGATCCTTTCTTTGTTATTATTTTATTATTTGTTATTTACTTTATTAGATATAGCTGTTAATACTTCAGCATATCTATTATCAAAACATGATTTGTCTTGTTTTGAATTTAGAGGTATATTATCTATATTTGTATGTGTATTTGTATGCATATACATAACTCGCGTGCGCATTGTAATGTTATTAAGTTTTATGCAAATGAGCTCACGACAAAGGTGTTTGAACCTACTTTTAAGGAATGTAGTTCACGACAAAAGTGATTGAAAGTAGATAAGCTATGAGAGTTCTGGATCATTCAGTAGAACATCTGGAAACTCTAAACAAAGACAAGTCCTGCATGAATTTAGTATTTTAGGCTATATGGCAATTAGATTTAAAAGTATTACGAGATATTATAGAATTGAATTTTCGTTTGTGAAAGTGAATGAAAAGGGTGGTCTCAGTGGAGGAGTTGACCGGGAAACTTGGGTTGGATGCAAAAGGGGGACCTAGCAGTTGGAATTTTGAGAGAGTTGCTACATTAGAGCTTATGATGTCATTTACATATTATATATGAAAAAACAAAGTCCAAGATGGTGGAAAAGTACTTTTAAAGCTCCATATAAAATTTTGTATGAAAAAGAGGGTTTGAATTTATTTGTTTGGCTAGAAGTAAGTGGTTAGAAGTAGATAAGTTTTTGTAAAATTTTTTTTGGCAACCCTATAGTTGTAAATAATGTTAAATTATACATAAATATACAAAAAATTGTGCGGTTAAAAGTTGATAACACGAAAAAAAAGTTGAAAATAAGAATTAAGTGTAAGGTATAATGAAATTGGTTTTAGGATTAGAAGGTTGAATGATTCAATATAATTTGATTATGTTATTTGTTGAAGTTGTAGTACCTAGAGAGAGCTACCGCAGTTGTTGATTTCCGAAGAATTAGGTTTTAAAATGATTTTTGAACTTCGGTAGAGTTGTGAGCTTAGAATTTGAATACAGATGGTAAAGCATTTATTCGTTGAAGTTGTTGATAAGTAAACCCGCCGAACCTGTTGGAACCATGCATCAACGATCTTATATTTTGAATAGACTGTATTATAATTGTAAAGATATAGTGTTATGAAATTATCTAAAATATCCTATAGTAAGTAGTGAATGTTTGTGGTTTTGCGATAAGAGTTTAAAATTTAAATTTAGGATTTTGTTTTAATTGTTTTATTATTTAAATGGGCGAATATTGGATGTTTGCGTGTATGTGTGTGTGCGCACATGTAGATTTATATCATTATAAATTATGAAATATTATGGTGGTAACAGATGCAAAAAATAATATACTAACTTTAAAATATCTAAAAAGAATAAATATAAACCAAAAATGACGTCAAGGGATTCTTTTTGTTAATATAAAAAGAAAAAACAAAATATATACTACAAAGCTTTTTATATTTAATTTTTAATGATATTCATAATTCGATATTCATAATTTTCTTCTTGTAGATAGAAATCTGTCAGGTATTAGGTACGTTTATGAATATATTATGGTTGTATTAGGTTCGATCTCAATTCAAATAGGTAAATTTTATGATTAAAAATTTTACATGGTTATAAATATTGCATTTGTGGGCGGAAATTATTCAATTAGAATAATTAATTGGAAAATATTTCATGATATTTTAACTAATATATATATATAACTCCAGAAGGCGCAGAAAAGATATGTGCTTGCTTACATATCAATTTTCATTTTCAGTTTTATTAAAAACCCTAATAAATTTTAATAACCTTTTAAATAATTTGAATTTATAAAAAACTTTTGTATTAATTATTTACTATATCATATTTCATAATATTCATTTCATATGTTGACCTAGTACAACATATTGAACTAAATTTAAATTCTCTTGTTATTGCATTTTTGTTGTTGTCTTAAAATATTTTAAATGTTCTACTTACGTTAAAATATTTTAAGTGGTTTACTAATTTATTTCCTTGATTTCAAAATCGATATTAAGTTCGATTATTTCAGATTTTTAAGTATAAGATTTTCTTTTGTTAAAAACTTAATTTTTAGTTTTAAGTCAGTTTAGTTTGATTTGTAAAAGAATAAATTAAAATAGAATAAATAAAAAAGAATAAATAAAAGATTGTTCTTAATTAAAATTACAATTAAAAACAAATATAAATAAAAATTATAATTCAATTTAAAAATAAAATAATTTGTTTGTGTTTTTTATAATAAACTTTATTGTAAATATAAATAAAAATTATAATTTATTTTAAAATAAAATAATTTGTTTGTTTTTCTATTATAATAAACTTTATTGGCGCAGTCGGTAGGATTGCCCTACTAGTAGTGAAAGAAAATAATTAAAAGACAATAAAGTGTTCAAAATTTCATAAATATTTTTTTATTATAAAGAACAGAAAAAAAAAAAAGTTCAAAATTTAGAAAATATTTTTATAATTATCAAGAACAATATATAAAAACTTTTAAAAGTAATTTTGAAAAACTACTAGGTTTCTTTTAAGAATTTGGTGGCAATCTATATATGAGTTATAAACCATATATAAAAAAATAGAAAAGTAAAAAATCAAGCTAAACTCAAATTGGAAGAAAAAAAAATATTTAGAACATCTTTCCGGAGTACAACTTAGTGTTTCAACTAAAATAATGGCAATTACATCAAAGGATTTAACTTTGGAAGCAATTGCTGTCCCAATTTTTAGAGGTGATTCAACTTTTGAGCTAACCCATTTTATTAAAGAAGTAGAAGCAATTACTTCTTTAACAACAGACGTAACTGTCAAAGCATATCTGCAGAACATCTTATTAACAAAAAAACAAGGACCAGCTGCTGTAGCAATCAGGAGACTCGAGAACGCAACATGGAATGATATCAAGACAAGACTGAAGAAAAGTTTTGGAGTTCAAGAATAATACCTGAAATTAAAGGAAAGAGCCGATGCAGTACGATATATTAACGTAAGTCAATTTTATATTGAATTATCTCATATATTAGATTTATTAAATCTTAAGTAGCAATTAGATGATGATTCTCCTATAGAATTTAAAGTTGCAAATAACGAAAAAAGTATATTGGAAAAGTTTTTTAATAAAATATCTAGGAATGATTCTATGTATTTAAGACAAAAAAATGTTGATTCGCTTGAAGAAGCTTACTTTGAATTATTACAGACTGGGATTTCCAAAAATACAAATTTAAATAATAATTTTAAACAAAATAATAATAACAATAGTAGTTGGTTTCATAATAAAAAACAAAATTCTAATTTTAATCGTGGTAATTCTAATTTTAATTATAATAATAATTTTAATCCTGACTCAAATAAAAATATTCAAAGAAATTTCCAACAAAACTCCCGATATCAAAATTCTGGAAACAGATATAGATATCAAAATTCTAGTAATTTTACTAACAATAACAATCGTTATCCAAATTATAATCACTCTAACAATAATAATCATTATAGTAATATTAATCGACCAAATGAAACTATGGAAATTGACGAACAATATAATATTGAAGAAAATTTTCAGTTAAAGCCTCCAGAGAATCACTACCAATAGTAAAGTTTAATATTGATAATAAAATATTTAGTTGTTTAATTGATACTGGTTCTACTACATCTATAAAAAAAAATACCTTATTTCCTAATATAAAATTAATTAAGTTAAAAAAACCCATATAAATTTCTACATTGTTTGGTAAAAATTATATTAACCATGAAATAATAACTAGAGTTCCTAAAGAATTTAATGATAATGCTACTATGACATGGAAAGTATTCAATTTTAATAGTAACAAGTTCGATGCAATATTAGGTCAAAATATTCTTAATGGAATAGGAGCAAAAATTGATTTGAATAATGAAAGTATTCAAATTAAAGGAAAAGTTACTAAATTCTTACATTCATTTCCTTTCGATAAAAATCAAGTAAATGAATTGTATTCTTTAGATTTAAAATCAAAAAATATTGTAGACTATATTAAAACGGGTCATCTTAATAAAGAGGAATTTGGAATTCTTAAAAGAATTGTTCGAACTAATAATGATTTGTTTTATCAAGAAGGCCAACAATTAACAAATGTTAAAGCCATTAAACATCAAATTATTACTAAACATGGTCAACCGGTATATGCTAAAATATATAGAATTCCCAAAGTCCATGAAAAGGAATTAGAGAAACAAGTTTCTGACATGTTATCTCAGGGAATAATAAAATGTAGTAATTCACCATCTAATTCACCCATTTGGGTGGTATCAAAAAAAATTGATCAATCTGGAACAAAGAAATGGAGAATTGTTGTCGACTATAGGAAACTTAATGAAATTACTATAGAAGACAAATTTCCTATTCCTAACATTGATTCATTATTTGACAAGTTGGGCAAGCTCAATATTTCACTACGCTGGACTTGGCAAACGGATTTCATCAAATCCTTGTAGATGAAAAAGACCGAGCCAAAACAGCATTCTCAACACCTCAAGGTCATTACGAGTATGTCAGGATGCCATTCGGATTAAAGAATGCTCCTGCTACATTTCAACGTATGATGAATTATATTTTACGCAATTTTATAAATGTTATTTGTGTTGTATATCTCGATGATATACTAATATTTAGTACGTCTATTCAAGAACATTGTGATGCTATTACTAAAATTTTTCAGAGACTTCTCGAATTCAATTTAAAAATCCAAATTGATAAATGGGTTTTCTTCTCAAAAGACATTTGTTAACTAACAACGGTATCAAACCGAATCCAAATAAGATAAAAGTTATTAAAAATTTAAAATTACCAACGTCTTGTAAAGGAATAAAAAGTTTCTTAGGGATTACCGGTTATTATAGGAAATTCATAAAAGATTATGCTAAAATAGCACAATTTTTAACTCACTGTTTAAAAAAAGGAAATAAAATCGACATAAAAAATCAAAACTATATAAGAGCATGTAATTTAAAAGTAGACAGAAATCTTTTAAAAATTAAATGCTGAATTTGCAATAGTTTTGTTCATGCAGATTGCGCCAAATTGCTTAAAAAAGAAATTGAATAGGTACATTGACAAAAGTTCTCAGGGATACAAGTGCAACAAGTGTTCAAATAATAGACATGTATCTATATATAAACACAAAAATGCAATAACAATGAATGTTAATACAAAAAAAAATTTTTTATTTAAATGAATAATAATAATAATTCTATAATCAATTGTGAAGAAATAAATATATTAGCTAGCAATAGTAATAATGGTAATAAAATAACAATAATAATTCAATTATCTCTAAAAACGAGGAAGAATACAGTTGCCTTTGTCAACTCTTAGATACCCGTACGAACCGTTAGTATGTTCACAGCCTGTCACTTTGCTTACAATATTATTTTTTTAATATTTTAGTATTTTAAAATAATTTGGATGAATTTTATAATTTCTAGAACTATGGGTTGTACATATATTCAAACTATATGTTTATACATTCTTCAAAAGCAGATCTAACCTTCCACATAACGATTATCAATCCAAAACTTTTTCAAATATTCTATAGTACCATTTAATACTAAGCGGTAAATGTATATTAAATTACAAAATAGTAAATATAATTTTAAATATTATATTATATTAATGCGCACATAGTATATTTATATTGTTATAAGTATATCGCCATATATTGCAATATTTTTTTTAAAAATATTTCCATTCATAGAAAAATTTCTTATAAGTACAATAAAATACATATATGTATGTAAATACGACACTGTATAATATACATCTATACTCTTTTCATTCATTCATCAGTGACATATACGATAATATATAAATAAACATGATATTATATAAGTATGTATGTATATCAATATCATATAAATAAAAATTCTTCAAGCAACCGTTATGTTGTTTATTTATTTACATTTTTTTGTACTACGCATTATATCCTCAACAATTTCAAATTATCGAGTAAAACAAAATGCAAAAAATTCGTTAAAGAAATTTGCTAGAAAATTTGAAAAAATCAAGTAACACTTTCGTCAATTATAAAGTAACTCTATATTATTAAAATAAAATTAAGTACACCGTATGCCACAACTATATATTTATTGTATATATACTCTTAAAGCTAATAAAAGCACTAATCGTTTGGCGTTTTCAAAATGAAGATATATCTTATACAACTTGTGCTATAACAATTTAAATATAGAGCTTTTTTGAACCTTTGATGTTGCTCCGTAACGGGTGGAGCTATAAAAAAAAGTTATTAAAAATAAAATTAATATTTTTGGGACATCTATCAGCAATTAAAATTTCATAGCTCTATTTCAAAAAAAATGTGGGGATCTAAAAGTTAGGTGTTCGAGAGCTACCTGAAGTTTTGGTCGGAACTCAACCAAAATAGGGAACCTACAAATTGCTCCCAGAATATTTTGTGTAAATTTCAAGATTCTAGCTTTCTTAGTTTTTGAGTTAGCGTGCTGACGGACGGACGGACGGACATGGCTCAATCGACTTATAATTTTTTTCTGATCCGATCCATACCTTTGAAGGTATATCTAGATCGCTTATTTCGAGGTGTTACATACGGAGGAGTAATTTTATTATACCCGATACTTATTGTACGGGTATAATAACGTAGGTAATTGATGATAATAATTTTAACCAAACCAAATAACCAAAGATTATCTATTACAATTGGATGGGTCAGTCTTTTTTTAAACATATTAATGTATTTTTTACAACTACCAAAACAAAAAAAAAACCAGTAGTAAAAGTGGGTAAAAGATATGTTACTTCATTTCAAAACCATTCTGTTATTGAAATTATTGTAAAAGAGAAAATGAACGAAATATTGTATAGGTAGTATTTTTACAATGTTTTTTAAAGGCGTAACTTTGTTACTGTTGCTATTTATTGTTATAATACAAAGTATAGGAATATTTAAAATTGAATTGCAATGTAATTTTAAAGGCGCAACTTTGTTCAATTTTATACATAGTGTACATAGTGGGGAAAAAATAATATGTAATCGAAAGTATTTTAAATCGTTAATTGAAATTTTTTGAAATTAAATAAAAAAGGAATAATCGAAAACGTATGTTAAATTGTTTATTGAAATTTGAATAAGAACAAGGTAGAATGTAAACCAACGGTTTTTAAAAGCGCACATTTCCAAAACTCAATACAAATTGTTTAGAAGTGTGACTTACACAAAAATTTGAAAATTTCATGTAATAAGAAAAAAACGTGAAAATAGGACATTTTTGAGATTTTGAGGGGCCGTAAGTCCGGAATCCTATATAACTAAGAAAAGCTGTTAACACACGTAAAAATATATTATTGAAGCTTTAATTTTTATGTCTTGCCGAAGAAAAGTTTTTACAGGTGCCTAAGTTACAGGTGTCTAAAAATAGCAAAATTTCAATTTTTGAGGCGTAATAACTCTTAAAGAGGGGGCGTTACCAAAAAATTTTCTGAGGAAACTTATACTAATTCTAAAAGTTCTTTCTTGTCTCAAAATTTCAGGTTCCTATCTAAAGGGGTGCCGGAGTTATGAAAAAAGAAATTTCATGCAAAATGTGGTTTTCACATAACGGTAAATTTAAATCGTAAATTACAAAATATTACATAATTTTGATATTGTTTTATATAGATAATAAAATTTTTGATCTTCTGGCGGTTTTAGATTGCAAAACTATTACGCAAAGCCCGAGATATATACATCTGAAAATGGAGCTTTTTTACAATTTTGAAGAGCTGCAGCTTTGGAACCCTTTACAACTAAAATAAACCTTTCACACACGTAAAAATATATTATTGTAGCATTCATTTTCATGTCTTGCCGAAGAAAAATTTTTACAGGTGCCTAAGTTACAGGTGTCTAAAAATAGCTAATTTTCAATTTTTGAAGCGTAATAACTCTTAAAGAGGGGGCGTTACCAAAAAATTTTCTGAGGAAACTTATACTAATTCTAAAAGTTCTTTCTTGTCTCAAAATTTCAGGTTCCTATCTAAAGGGGTGCCGGAGTTATGAAAAAAGAAATTTCATGCAAAATGTGGTTTTCACATAACGGTAAATTTAAATCGTAAATTACATAATATTACATAATTTTGATATTGTTTCATATAGATAATAAAATTTTCGATCTTCTGCCGGTTTTAGATTGCAAAACTATTACGCAGAGCCCGAGATATATACATCTGAAAATGGGGCTTTTTTACAATTTTGAAGAGCTGCAACTTTGGAACCCTTTACAATTAAAATAAACCTTTCACACACGTAAAAATATATTATTGTAGCTTTAATTTTTACATCTTGCAGAAGTAAAATGTGTGCAGGTTCCTAAGTTACAGGTGTTTAAAAATAGCAAATTTTCAATTTTTAAGCCCTAATAGCTCATAAACAGGGGGTGGTCCGAAAAAATTTTCTGAGGAAACTTATACTAATTCTAAAAGTTCTTTCTTGCCTCAAAATTTCAAGCTTGTATCTAGAAGCGTGCCGGAGTTATGAAAGTAGAAAAATCATGCAAAATTTGGTTTTCACATAACGGTAAATTTAAATACTAAATTTAAAAAAATTGTATAATTTTGATATTAATTTACAAAGATAAAAGAAATACCTGTCGAATGACGTTTTCAGATTGAAAAAATCTTAAGCAGAACATAAGATATATGCATTTAAAAATAGGGCTTTTTCAAAGTTTGAGGGGGTGTAGCTCCGTAATGGGGGGGGCTACATGAAAAAGTTGTTCCACAAAATTATTTTTTTTATAAGACCTACCTATGGTTAAAATTTTTTTTCTCTATCTTTAACGGTGTAGAAGTTTTGTAAACAGACGGACGGACGGACGGACGGACGGACGGACGGACGGACAGAGTGAAACTAATAAGCACATTTTTTCAAAATTTTTTTGGAAATGTGCTAAAAATGTATTTTAATCTGATTAATTAATTTAATTGAAAATTCTATAATTTAGATAGTTTAGAAAATAAATTTATAAATATTTTAGTAAAATTTGTACAGAAAAAGATCTAGAATATAAATTATATGAACGTTTAAAAAATGATTTTAATTATGAGCTTTGTAATAAATGTAACAAATCTTATTTTATAAAACTATGTATATGTATATATTATGAATACACTTCAATTCAAATTTGTCCTTTTCAACAATTTTCAAAACCAATTTTGTCTGCTTTTAAAATCAAATTCTTTTTTTAAGACTGGTTTTCACGAGATATTTCGTGGATATTATCGCAAATTTAGAAAGAAAAAAAATTTAGTGTACTATCACTGAGAAAGAGGGAGAAAAAAAAATTATATTATTGCAAAATATTACAGCAACACTTTGACAGTTAAAGATGTACATAACCTAATTGTTAATGTTTATATTCATATTTAGCTAAAAATTTAAATTTTTTTATTTATAAAATTGTTAAAAATAATATAGTTTATTAATAATATTTTTATACCTATAATATAGGAATTTTAATATATTTTCTCCCTAAAAACTAAAAAATTTAAATGCTATGGTAGTGAGAAATTTTTTGTAAGATACACAATTTTTGCATATGTATTAAAAATATCCGCGATATTTATAGCAAAATATATTCAGAAAACATATTTTCGCTGATATTGTTACTTTCTTGGATATTTTTAAATGTTTGATGGATATTTTTTTAGCTTTATTTCTTTCAAACAGATATCATTTTTGTATCTTCTGCCTATGTTCTAACATTTTCGTGGATATATATAATTATATTCATAATAATATATATAACTATGCTTTGTATCACTAATGTGAAAGACAAAGTAATAAAATTCTTCTCTATTATTGGTGAAACGGTGACTGAAGAAGATATTGAGAATTGTTACAAAAAAAAAAACAAATAAAAATACGTATGCTAAGTGCTAACATTCTCTCTGGGAGTGAAAATAAAAGTTCTCTGAAAAATGATGCTAGGTCAGTTATATATACATACATGTAAATTTAAATCCTCTTAAGTAAAAAATAAACAAAAAAATTAAATGGACAAATTTTTGGTGATAAATACTCTAACAACATCTACATAAATGATGCACTGACTAATTTTATACGATCATTGTATAATAAGGCTATGGCGGTAAAAAAGGAAAAAAAATATAATGTTTATATGGATTAAGAATTCTACTATTTATTTGCGAAAAAAGAAGGCGATAGTGTTATTAAAATCCAATATCTTGAAGATTTAAATAAAAAAATCTAATTGTATAGTTGTGTAATTATATTATAAGTATATTATAAATTAACTCAGCGTTACATAAATCGCTCATCTTTTTCTACAAATATATAAATTTTTGTTTCTTTTTATAGTAATGTCATTGATTAATATTAATATTATGTTTAACATTATTCACCAAAATATAAGAAGTATTAGGAAGAATTTTAACTCACTTTATTGTCATTTAGTTTCTATTGATAATATTTCTAACATAATTTTCTTATCTGAAATTTGGATTTTTAATGATGAGATTGTTGACTATAGGGAATATAATACTATTTATTTTTATGCTATTTATAATAATTCATATAACTCTGGTGGTATAGGTACATTTGTTAGCAATGAAATTGCATGTGAAATTACTCATTATAATCAATTAAGTGCTGATATTCTAAAGGTTGTATGTGTTATTGATAAAATTAAATATTACATTCTAGAAATTTATAGATTACATGTATGCAGAATTAATTTTTTTACTAGCGAATTTTCAAATTTTATATCTAAAATAAAAGATAGTAATTGTATTATTTTAGGCGATTTTAATGCAGACATTCTAAAATGTACAAAAGAAATACAGGATTTTATGCTGGTAATGTCTTCGCTTGGGTTCGCTTCATTCATAAATACGCCTACTGGCATTAGGGAAAATAGTGCTACGTGTATTGACCATATATTTGTTAGATAACAAATCAATTCTACACAACTATTAGAACCTTTTGTACTTGATTTAAAGTTATCAGATCATTGTATGACTGAATAAATGTTCAAAAATGTGTTACCATTAGCTAAAACTAAATTCAAGCTGGTAATCCATCGGAGGCTTTTGATAATTTTTTGTCTATTTTGCTACATCATATTAACTTAAGCTCTTGTACTTCAACTTCGTTTTATAACAAATACAAGTTAAAACCATGGATCACTAATAGTGAAAAAAATTAATAAACGAAATAAATTACACGCATCTTTTAAAAAATATCCTAATAATGTGCGTCTATGCACATATTACTTATCCACTTTTTAAGAAAGGGGTGATTCCACTTTTTAAGAAAGGTAGCCCAATCGATAACAATAATTGTAGACCAATCCCTTTTATCCTCTTTTTCCAAAGTATTTGAAAAACTAATGAAAAATAGGATTGTTAAATTTTTAACCAAAAATACATTTTTTTAATACTAATCAATTCAAACGGATAAGTCCAGTGAAGATGAATTGATCAAATTTTGTGAAGAAATTTTTGGAAGATTAAATTCGAGTAAAATTTGTGCAGCTTTATTCATTGATCTTACAAAAACTTTTGATTTGGTTGATCATGAGACACTTTTACTTAAACTGCAGAATGCTGGTTTCCGGGGATTTATTTTATCATAGCTCAAATCATATCTTATTAATAGGAAACAAATAGTACGAATAGAGGACACACATAGCTATTGGTAACATTTTATATGGTGTCCCTCAAGGATCTGTCCTTGGACCCATCCTTTTCATTATTTATGTAAATTCTTTATTTATACAACCTTTTAAAGGCCTTGCCACCGCTTTAGGTGATGATACAGCTTTTACTTATTCATGTAAAAATAACTTTGATTTGGTTGTTATTGTTAATCATGATTTAAATATTTTAAGACACTGGTTTGCTAAATACAAGCTGGTAATGCGCTTCAAAACAAAATTATGTCTTTTAGCACTCGAAATCAAACCTTTAACTTCCACTTTACGTATCATTCTCCAAACTGGTGCAGATTTCGTTTAAATAATAATTTTAATACTTCTAATCTAAACCATAGTAATCACTGCGATAATAACTGCTTCATAATTGAAAGTGTAGATTCTTTTAAATATTTGGGTCTCATTTTTGATTCTAAACTATCTTGGGCTGAACACTCTCAACATCTTAAAAAATAATTTAATAACTTTACTATGTTAGCAAATACAATGCATATAGAATCACTGCAAAGGTCTATTACGTACTTTTTCACTCCAAATTACAGTATAGTATAGTCTGTTGGCGCGGTGCTTATTTTAATAAAATTTCACACACTTTTTTGTTATCTGAATCTAGCATCACATCATCTATAAAAAGTAATAAGGAACTTTCGTTTTCGCTTAGGTCAGGTATTTTCAAATAATATTCAAGATTTTTTATAGTGTTAAGTACAGCATACACCCTCTTTTGACTTCTCAAAAACATACA
This sequence comes from Poecilobothrus nobilitatus, assembly GCA_947095535.1. NCBI lineage: Eukaryota > Metazoa > Arthropoda > Insecta > Diptera > Dolichopodidae > Poecilobothrus > Poecilobothrus nobilitatus. Next base: position 122,319,682 of record OX352772.1, read on the forward strand.
ATTCTTTTCAAAACCATAAAAATATTTTTCCTATATTCTGGTTATTTAAATATGAGACATACTAACTTATACAACCGCAGAGTTAGCAATAGAAACTTAGGTAATATTCCCAGTTTTTCTAAAATGCTCACTTGTCATTTTCACAATATAATCGCAATTCACAATTTGAATTGATTTATTTTATCAGAGAAACTGGACAACGTGTTTTCAGAATAACAATTCATAAATAAATAACTAAGTAAAGTACCATACAAATCATCATTTATTAATGTTGTCCATGAGCTAGTTGATTTAGTTTTACGAATTGGAAAATTAAGCTGTGTTTGCGTATCTTGCTGTGTTTGCTGTGTTTTAGTTGATCGTAAAACAGATTTTGAAGGACTCTTAAAGTTTTCACTATTTATATTTTTTTCTTTTTTTGAAAGTGGACTGGACTGTCAAATGAACCGTTATAATATCTCCTGTATCTGTTTCAAATAATTGAAAGTTTTGATTTCTAGTAGACTAGGTAAAAATTCACCTCTTTGAATTAAAACCTTTCGTTTATTGTTGAGATTTTTTGCGACAAATCAGCAATCTGAGCTCCTTTTTATACTTTTTTAGTTTACTACTTGTTATTTTACTCAAATTAGAATTACCTTTTAAAATATTTAACGAAATTTCAGAAAACGTTTTAATAACTTAGGATCACAATTTTTAATAATTATGTTTTTAAACTTAAATTTAGAATTCTTTAATAGATGTAATATATGTCGGTTGGCTTTCAAACGTTTCATATTTCTTGCTAAGGTTAGCTAAATCTTTTCTTGTGCAAAAACAAATGGGATCTTTTAAAATATTGCTTCGCAACCAATATATTATTTATATCCTGTGTAAGATCTATGAATGCATAACCATATGGTTTTGCTGTAACTTAATTATATACTTTTCTAAATTCTTCGACTTGACCTGGATGAATTTGACGAGCAAATATATGTATTTGTGTTTTATCTCTAGGGTTCAAGAGTACTAAATATTTATAATTAAGGGAAATATCCCTGAAAATTTTCCTTGATGAAACCCATTTTCAAGGCGATGGTGTTACAGATATATTTCTGTGGTAAAAATTTCACACACTTTTTTGTTATCTGGATCTAGCATCACATCATCTATAAAAAGTAATAAGGATTTTTTAGATTTTTTATAGTGTTAAGTACAGCATTTATATCAGGATTGCACCAAATGATCCATTTTATTTGTAGTTGTATAACCTCATTTTGCTTATTAATTAGATTACAAACAAAAGTAGTCTTACCGCTGCACGATGGCAGGTTGGATGGTTGATTTACAATATATACGAGGAAATTAAAACTATTGTTTTTTTAAGAATTAGCTATCCTTGAAATTGTAAGCGGGTACCATACGTATAACGTGTATAACCGTATACGTGCAACATACGTATACGTGCATAATTTTAAACCACCTTATCCGGAAGAAGAACTTAACTGTGGAGCAAAATATAACATTCAATTTTGCAAAAACAAAATCAATGGACTTAATTGGCATAGCGGTTCTATGGAATATCTAGAAGTGCGTCTCTTAAATACTTTCTAAAACCAGCTGATAAAATCTATGTAAAAGGAGGTCATAAAAAACATTTTTGGAAAAATACATTACTAGAAGCACAATATTTGATTTAATTGACGAAATACCGTCATTACAAAAAATACCACTTTTAAAATCTTTGTTTATCTATCTAATTAATGTAATCTAATCTTATCTAATCTATTTCTGCACATAATACTAAGCATAATTTTAGATGTGCTGTGAAAAACTGTCTAAACATGTAGATGTATTTGTTAAAACAAAACATACTATAGAGTAAAAGTTTTAACCTACATTTAAGTTTTACAATTATTATGAACAGTAAATACAATATTAAACAAGTGCGTTTTAAAGAGGAGCTAAAAGTTTATTTTACGTACACTTGGAGTTACGCTTACAGATCTGCTCGAAAAGGAATATATCAACAATACGCATGTGGTAGAACCTGATTTAAGAGACGAATAAAAAACACAGATCCTATTATATTTGCTATTTTAACAAATCACCATCGAAGAAAAATATTCAATGTTCGATTTTTATAATCTTTTTTATATTAAATATTATGTAGCGTTACTTAATTGATACAAATAAAAATTAAATGCCCCATTAATTTCATCTACATGTTGTATTTCATTTTTTGATTTTTACAGGATAAGTAAGTTCTAAGTATTTTTTCAATTCAAATTTACAACACAAATAATATGTTAATAAAATTTTTAAAAATTCGGTAATGTTCCTTAAAAATACTGGGTAGGCCAAAAGTCACGTGCGTGTAAAAATTAAATAACTTTTTTGTTTATTATTATTTGTTGTTTTATTTCCAGATTTTTTTCATCTAACCTTACACCAATATGCAAAACTACACGAACGAGCAACGAACCAAAGTAAAATTTTACTTTTCCAATGGGCATTCAATTTTACTGACGAAACGAACCTATCGAAATTATTTCAACACCAGAAATGTACCTAGCCAAACGTCAATTAATCGTTTACTTGCATGATTCCGCCAACAAGGTTGTCAGTGTGTCAGTGTCAGACCTGTCACGACCGTGAATAGGTGAACATTGATCGTGTACGGGACAGTGTTGAAGAAAATTCAGAAACAACAACGTTCTGGACAACTGGTCATGTCCAGAAAAACACTACAACGGATTTTATCTTGGCATTTACACATGCATCCATACAAGGTCTATTTGTCATAACAATTTTTACCAGTTGACTTTTCTAAGTGAAACTTTTATTGACCGAATTATGTAATTATGTCAAGAAATTTAGGATTCAATTGGCCAGCACGTTTACCAGCACGCCCTTGATTATTTCATATAGGGTTATCTCAAACAACGAGTGTTTGTGAACAAGTCTCAAACTATAGAGTAGCTAAAGTACAACATTGAAGCTGAGATCAGGGCAATAGAGTGATAATTTGCGTGCTGTTATGCAAAATCCCCGTTTAAGAGCCCACTTATACATTGATGAAAATGGTGGTAATCTATCTGACATAATTTTGCATAATAAAAATTTAAATCATGCAAAGTTTTTATTATATTTAAAGAAAAATAATAAATAATAATAAACAAAAAAGTTATTCAATTTTTACACGCAGGTGTGACTTTTGGCCCACCCTATATTATAGTGATTTTAACTATATACATATGTAACGTTGTGATTTGTGATATGAAACCGACTATACTGCCTTTTGGGCGTGACAGTGTTTTTTACTTATAAAATATTTTCCAATAATTGACATTGTTTCTAACATCTAATTAACTTATTATTTTGTTGCATTCAAATTTGCAACAATGTAACACAAAAAATTCTCATGAAATATGAAATCAATATTTTTCAAAATGGGAAGTTATTTAAAAATTTTGTATAAATACTGCATTCAAATTATTAAAATTCACATTTCAAAATAGACAACAATAAGGATCCAATAATTCAAGAATTCCGGAACATTAACCCAACGGTAGTAGAGTGTAAAACAGTATCACTTCCACCAAAAACGAAGAAGATTAGATTGCAAGAATATCAGCAACAACAACAACAATATCAACATCAATATCAACAACAACAACAGCAACTAGATCAAGAAAATCCGGTGCAACGTGGTAGGAAAAAGCTTTTGAAAAATGAAGATAATGTATGGTGGGAGACTGTTGTTACCAACAATTTTATAATCTTTATTCCACAAAAATATGGAAACTGTAGGAAATTTTGGTGAGGAAATTTTTAATAACCAATTTTTCATCTTAAATGATGAAAATAATAGTAGCATGCAAAAAAAGTCTGTTAATTTTTACAATAAATAAAAAATATTATAAATAAAACTGTTTTTCTATTTTTATTTTAAATTCTTATATTTCAGATTTTTTAATATTTATGCAACTTGTTTTTTATTTTCTGTTTTTTAAAATTTATAGGTTAACAACTTTTTTATCAATTTCGTTTAAATTATTTATAAAAAATAATATAATAATAAAAACATATAAAATTGAACTTTTTCATATTTTTATTTAGTTACATTTAATAAAATAATCTAGATCCCCTTCCTGGTTATTTACTTCCCAAATTTCCTCTTATAGCATTATGTTTTCGTAATTTCTAACTTGACCCTCTTGTATATAGAATAAATTCCTGGGTTAACACTAACTCTTCATCAGTTGATGTTACTTCATTAACTTTGATTGGATGTTCACTGATATTTCTATTTTGACGAGTTGTTTCTACATCGAATGGAAAGATATTTGAATCTGCCTCCATTTGAAAATATTTAAATAAAAATTAAGTTAAAATGATCAAAGAGTGAAACTAAAACGTCATTTTATACCTAAAAATTAAAGGCTTTAGAATATATCCATATGGAAACTTCTTGTAACGTCATCATTCAATAATGGATATTAGAGAGTTTCTAAATGCATATGATTCAGTACTCTTAGATGAACATAAGGAGCGAATTATATATTTAAACAACTACTTACAAAAGTTTGAGAACAAATTACGCAGAGCTATTTCTATTTATGGAAAACACTTCACTATTTGCGCATGGTCTTTTAATAGCACTATATCTGGCCCTGATATTTGCCATTTTATAGAAAAATGTAAAGCTGAAATCGATATATTTGTAAAGTGGTATAAAAAAAATGTCAAGACAACAGATTGTTGAAGAAATGCATAGACCAGCCAGAAGAAAATTTCATAGAAGAAAATTTATTCAAAAAGAGATTAATGACCTTGTCGCGATGTTACCGTATGTAAAATTTAACAAGGAATATAAATATTTATTAACTGTAAATTATACATTTTCCAAATATGCTTATGCGGAACCAGCCAAAACAAATTTAGTTTAAACGGAAATTATAAATGGTTACCTATTATACAAACACTAATAAAGGAATAAAATTCTATAAATCATAGTCAACCAACCAAACTTCCTCTTGAATCACAAAGAAAAACGAAAACAATGTGTATAGTGAGCCTGAAATTTTTCAAAAAATAAATATAAGGTTGGAAATTTTGTAAGAATACGTAAATATAAAGGTCAAATGTCATTTCGAAAAAGGTTATCAACCGAATTGGTCATCTGAAGTATTCAAAATTGAAAAATTCAATAATACTTATCCTATTACATACCCATTATCGGAATATACTGGCGTACCAATTTCTGGAGGCTTTTATCAACCTGAGCTTACACCTGTGAAATACGCAGATACCTACCTTGTTAAGAAGATTATTAAAAAGGAAGGAAATAAAGTATATATAAAATAGCTTGGATTTTACAACACTCATAACACATGGATAAATAAAAATGATATTGTTTAAATAAAAACATATAAATTTAATTTTTTTTATTTTTCATTTTCTTTTCGCATTTTTATACCCTTACGAAAGGACAGGGAATAATAAAATTACTCCTCCGTTTGTAACACCTCGAAATAAGCGAGCTAGATATACCTTCAAAGGTATGGATCGGATCAGAAAAAAATTCTAAGACTTTTGAGCCATGTCCGTCCGTCCGTCTGTCCGTCAGCACTCTAACTCAAAAGCTAAGGAAGCTAGAATCATGAAATTTACACAAAATATTCTGGGAGTAATTTGTAGGTTCCCTTTTTTTTTTGTTGAGTTTGGACCAAAACTTAGGGTAGCTCTCGATCACCTAACTTTTAGATCCCCACATTTTTTTTGAAATAGAGCTATGAAATTTTAACTGCTGATAGATGTCATAAAAAAATTAATTTTATTTTTAATAACTTTTTTTTGTAGCCCCACCCGTTACGGGGCCACAGCTCCCCAAAGGTTCAAAAAAGCTCTATATTTAAATTGTTATACCACAAGTTGTATAAGGTATATCTTCATTTTGAAAACGCCAAACGATTATTACTTTTATTAGCTTCAAAACTATATATTCAATAAATATATATTTGTGGCTTACGGTGTCTTAATTTACCGTTATGCGAAACTCAAATTTTGCAAAATCCTTTAACCCTTCTATCTTCTAAACGGTTTAAGTTGGAAACTTGAAATTTTGACAGAAGTTAGATCTGAAAATAAGTATGAGTCATTTCAGAAATTTTTTTTGTATCACTCCCCGTTTAGGAGCTGTAAGGGGTCAAAAACTGAAAATTTCCTATTTTTAAACACCTGTAACTTGAACACCTGTTAAAATTTTTTTGAAGTAATACACAAAAATTAAAGCTTCAACATTATACTCTTATTTCTGTTAATAACTTTTTTTAATAATATAGGGTTACTTTATAAATGACGAAAGTGTTACTTGATTTTTTCAAATTTTTTAACAAATTTC